>CM067346.1:35534603-35554732 GCA_034190875.2 Urechis unicinctus
CATAGCAAAGAAGGGGATAGCCCGGATGTAAAGTCGATCTGGCATGGGAGCTGAGGAATTAGGACGCCTAAGAAGAGCGCCTCGCTCTAAATAACAAGCATAAGCTAACTACGGATGGGCTAATGACTCCTTAAAGCTAAATATAATGTCACATCAGTTTCGTTAGTCTCCAATTTCCCATGTCTGTAGATGATTGAGAATGTTGGACATATAACAATACGTTACACCGGTCAGTAGGCGTAATAAATGTTGTGGATATCTCTCTCCGTCCGACAAGGCTCGCTATCTGTGTGTCTGCAAATGGAAAGCTAGTTATTGCACCATTGTCTTTGAAACTTGTCCATCTTCTTGCCATATCGGCGCGTTACTCTGGGATAATCTAGTTAATATTCATTCTATAAAAAAGACATGGTGTATCTGCACCGATATCCAAACCGCAACTTAGCACATCAAAACAAAACACATTAGAATTATTATCGGGACCTGTATAAGCAGAGAAGAACAATAACGCGAACATTTGCAGATAGTCACACGGTCGATCGTCGGTCGCAATAACATCCGTAAATTAAGTAGAACTTTTTATTGACGTGACCGTGACATATATATTCGCGGAAAGTGATGGATATATCACCGACATGTATGCAGTCGAGACAAAATGCAGGATTTCATAAATGCATATGAGTGATGCCATCAGATCACTTGCTGGAAATAGATGAAATTTAATTCACTTATCCAGAACGAATATGATTGCTCTGAAGCCGAGTTGACCGAGGTGACTGATGTAATTCGTGCAGCAGATAATGGCAATTGTCGGCGTAAAGCATAAAGATGCTTGCGGAAAGAAAAGGAGTACTTATTCTTCCGGGTCGCATTGCACTAAACGTGCGATGTATTAAGACTACAGATCAAACTATGCACTTAATCAATCTGCCAAACCTTGTTATGTAAGCTTAATCAATGAAAACGCATCTAAAACGATATAAGGGACAGTAGGGTTATATATAGCACCATTCTATGCTCGAGAAAAATACCCTAACTATTTAAATATGTAAAAATAGTAACAATAAAGGTCTGACGAAAAGGCGAGCTAGAATGATGGGTATGATCGAATCATATGTCAAAGAAGAAGACAACATAAAACGATAACCAGAACTGATTGGCAGGTTGGATGACGTTTACCTATGTCGTTTTGTTCTAATGAAGGAGCAAGGCAATAGACAAATGTACATATGCATGTATGTATGTATGTATGTATGTATGTATGTATGTATGTATGTATGTATGTATGTATGTATGTATGTATGTATGTATGTATGTATGTATGTATGTATGTATGTATGTATGTATGTATGTATGTATGTATGTATGTATGTATGTATGTATGTATGTATGTATGTATGTATGTATGTATGTATGTATGTATGTATGTATGTATGTATGTATGTATGTATGTATGTATGTATGTATGTATGTATGTATGTATGTATGTATGTATGTATGTATATGTGTATGTATGTATGTATGTATGTACATATGTATGCATGTACGTATGTGTGTATGTATGTATGTATGTATGTATGTATGTATGTATGTATGTATGTATGTATGTATGTATGTATAGTATGTATGTATGTCTGTATGTATGTATGTATGTATGTAGGTATGTATGTATGTATGTATGTATGTATGTATGTATGTATGTATGTCTGTATGTATGTATGTATGTATGTCTGTTTGTATGTATGTATGTATCTAGTATGTATGTATGTATCTCTCTATCTATCTATCTATCTATCTATCTCTCTATCTATATCTATCTATCTATCTATCTATCTATCTATCTATCTATCTATCTATCGATCTATCTATCTATCTATCTATATATATATATATATATATATATATATATATATATATATATATATATATATATATATATCTATATATATATATATATATATATATATATATATATATATATATATATATATATATATATATATATATATATATATATATATATATATATGTCTGCCTAGGAAAAATTAAATAGCCCATTTTACTGAGATATTTTTCCACCATAGTAGCAATAGGTTTTCGTAAACCGCTGACAAGGAAATAACGTTAATTGCCTTAAGAAGCTGGTGCTGCGTGCTGTTCCTTATCGGAACCGAACACCCAATGCCTCGTAGCGCGCAAGCGAGCATATGCAGTTCCAGCTATTGTCTTGGTACTAACCTTGTAACAACTTAAAGGAACTGAGTGGCACATATTTTATGACATCATTACGCTTCAATTACTCTCTCTAAAGAATACGACTTGCCAGAATTTTTTAGCATGCAATAAAGATTGATGGTTGAAGCAGGTGCTGTAGTGATAACCCTGGATTCTGGTCGTAATGCAGACAAAGGGAATTATGAATGTATCACCAATGTACATTATATGTCGCATTGTAGAATTTGAAGGAAAGCAAGTCTTGCATTATTACAGCCTTATGTTGCCTGATAAACTACGCGTTGATACCACTTTTGTACAGATATTGAAAAAAACCCGAGAGCTTTAAATGCAAGCTGACATATGCTCTCAGATGTACCAAATATTGCGTGCTATGACCAGGACCAATTCATGCTGAAAAGTAGTTCCTTTCCCTACATATAAATATATAAATATGCATATATCCATGTATATTTATATATATATATGTATTTATATATATATATACATATATATATAGATATATATATATATATATATATATATATATATCTATATATATATATATATATATATATATATATATATATATATATATATATATATATATATATATATATATATATATATATAAACTCCCCCCGCTCTTTTCTAGACACATAGATTGGCCTTAACGGATACAAAGGGATATCCAAAACATTGATCATGGTTACTGCCAGGTGGGACGTATCGGTGTGTGTCCAACATTCTTCAGCATCTACAGTCATTGGCAACTGGAGATAAATGCAGCTGATGTGGCATTATATTTAGCTTGAAGGAGCAATTAGCCCATCCATACTTACCTAATGTATCTAATTAACAACGAAGCGCTCTTTTTTGGTGTCCACCTGTTTCCTCAGCTACCCCAGCGAGCTCGACTTTTCGGTTCGGCATTTTTTCTCCTTCACTCTGCTCGCGGCGTCTAAACCATTCCTATCCATTCCTCTCCATAAATCACTTTCCACCAGTCTTCATGAAGACTGGATCTCTCACCAGGTTGTTCTAATTGATCTAATAGCCAAGAATGTCTCCGTAATTTATTTTTCGTTCAATTGCTATCTATTTGTTTTTTCTTCTCTACTGCATCAACATTGCTTTAGATGCAAACCGAAACATTACTTCAGTGGCATTCACTTGCATTTCGTGTTCGTCCTCGGAATATATATTTTGATAGAAGACGTCTTATTTGTTTGATGTCACTAAGCTATCCGTAGTTGAGACCGGTGTTGTCATGATGCCCTCTAATATAGGTCGTTATATTGTAAACCAACAGGGCCATGAATTGCATACAATAGTCCGAGGATATTGAAGACATATTAACTTGAGAAATTGCTTCAGCAAAGCCAACCCTATGGCTACATAATCAAACTAACAACTACTCCTGTCCCGTAGCATTTACCTTTTCATTCATGATTACATGTAATGCTTATATAAGCAGAAACAATGTAACTTCCAATGTTACTTGATCGCTACTTCCTCAGCGGTCGTCCTTTGTGTGTATTAGAATGACCAGCGTTGAATGTTAACACAGATGAATTCCCAGCAAACACACTACATACAAATTACCTAGTGCTAAGTAGTGCGTAGGTAATGGCTCGGCAATGTCAGGTAATTACGTAGTTAAAACGTACAAATTACGCAGCATTTACGTAAGGGCCTCTACGTAATAAATACATAACGACAATACGTCTTATATATGTATCATTCTGATACGTAACTCAAGATACTTATCACGGACGTTATCTATATCATGTATTCGGTCATAGCGTTACCTGTGCGATCAAAATTAAGGTAATGACAATCAGGTTGTTGCTTGCTGCAGAGTTGTTTTGTATTTCCACACATCTAGTGTTCACATTTAAAATAAAGATGGAAAGTGACTAACAATAAACAAATTGGCATAACATTTAACATTTAGTTTATATCTTCACCACAGAACCTTTGTTGTGTTTCTGTGCCAAATTTGAAAAGGAAGTATGTATCTAAAGTCATCGCCTTATATTCCTGTCATCCCAAGGTATGTATTGAAAAAATATGATGACTCACATGCACGATATGTTAATCCATCATCAAAACTTTATATATTTTCCTTGGAATTGGCTGTTATACAGTTGAATAGTTGAGATGATCAAGACCTGGAGGACATATCATACCCCTTGTATATTGTTCGCATCATGCTACTTTACTAATATATACGTAAAAAACATCCACTCCTCGCATAATCTTGTATCCTATGTGTTGATTGGCCAGACTTCTACACCAACCATGAAAAGAACCCACCCCTCTCTCCCTGCCATTGATCCTTCGGATTGTGAAAATAACCAGCTACATTGTCCTGTTATATGATCAATTAAAACATTTTGCTCATCTTATTCCGTTTTGAATGGAATTTTTGATGACAATGATAACGTAGTGAGAAGGTAACTTACAGGTACCCAAATAGGTCGTGGAATGATAACTTTACTACGTTTTTTCATTACGTAGGTCAAGCGTTTCTGGTAGTCCATTATTTTAAGTAATCATTATGTATAAGCACTACGCAATCACTACCAAACAACTACTTTATCACAACGTATAAAGTACGTATATTGTCTGCTGGGATCGACGTGGTGATGCCGTCGCAGTATTTTATTTGATGTACCGGGATAGTAGTCATTTAAAATCAATATTGGAGTTCCATTTCATTATTCGCAATCATATGAAATTAGATTGAAAACTTTCGATTTAGCTTTGTCAACATAAACAAATACAGACGAACATGTATAGATGTAGTGGTTGGCATGTTTGATTTTCTCCATTCCCTATCTTTTTTGACACACAAAACCAAATCGGAACGGAAGGAAAAGGATATCCAATACATTTATTATGTGAATTTGCAGATGGAACATAGCTGTCTGTGCTCAATAGGATCCAGATTTGTGCAGACAGGCAAAGATGCTCCAAACAATACATCAGGTTGCTAAAGTCAAGTAAGTTTGTGAAGATTCCATATCCATGGACATCTTGATAAATGCGAATAATATGTGATAACATGTAGCTTGAATCCCTGCTTATTATTATGGAGATGACTTTCGAAGCTTATACATGTTTGTTACCGCGTAAGGAATGTAAAATCCTCACTCTTCCCCCCACCCCTGCAAGAAAGACTTGTCTGTACGGCCAACATCCCCCCCCCACTCCCCCTCGCTAAACCATGTCCTGTACAGTTCAGCGCTATTCCTATGTAACTGATGGTGAGGAATAAGTAAGCAGCCAATTCATAAGCCTATATGAGAATAATCCATTGGCTAAAGCAATAGCTGCAGCCTTGATTTGTTTCCCAATTTATCCGACCAAAGAAATGAGGATTATTATTCCAACTAATTTTTGTGCATTTGGGTGACGGATGTCAGGAAATCAAAGCAGGAAACGGCCATAACGTACGTCAAAGCACCTTCCAAAAAATCCTGCAAATATATTTGAGCTAATCTTCTAGGATGTGTCTGTATTACTTATATATGTTGCATCAGCACTATGAATAATTCGTGCATTAATTCGATAGTTTCGAGTTAATACTGGTATAAAAGAAATACCATCGGCAACATTTCGTCACATTTGGTCGTGTCCCGAGTATATTTGAAGAGACAGAAGCATGTGACATTCTCGCTAAGCCTGAGATATATCTTGTTTGTAGCCGGAATTCCACAATAGAAATGGCAACTACAAACGACAGAGGGAGCATCGTTAAACGCAGTGGAACATTCAGGGGTATATCAGACGCGTTGATAAACTTATAACTGAGTTCGACTTGAGCATTAACATGCTTTAACTTTATCAATGTTATGTAGGAAATATGAGCTACAAACTGTTCTTCACCATCAGGCTTCAGAAAAAAAAACAACGATAAGACGCTATGATGATAGACTGCCAAGGTGATACAAGTGAATAAGCTGTTCGACCAGGCGCGGCCTCCCACCATCTCACGCTGCACTGCACTAATGACACATATAGGATAAGAATCCCTGTATGGAAACTACTAATCGCTAAATAGAGATAACGACGCAATGGATCTTCATTCTCTATATTAATGTATTATATAATGGCGATTGTGAAGAAGAATTACCTAAATACGCCTTATTAGGTGATGTGGGGTCGATATTTTCCAACTTAAAAATACCGTCAAACCATATATTACGTGAGACCTGGATTTGAAGTATTCATTAATTGAGCTTGAGGTAAATTCAGCCATGAGGGGATATAAGGTTCCCTGGATATGCCGCGGAATAGTGCACGCTAAAAATACTTAGCGTTTAAGGGGTTACAGGAGCAGGTGTTGGTTTAACGAAAGGAATATCTTAATGAGTTTCTGATGAGGTGTAAATATTGAGTCTTCTATTTAAAGAACGAATATGCCATGAAAACCAAGAAAGTGTTCGGGGTGAGATGGTGAAAAATATCATGCTCTTGGGAAAAGCACCATTTTAGCTGCAATGAGATTTGATCATTTGTTCTCCTACTCTTCTATATGCTCTATAATTGTGTCATAAGACGTGCAACTGGCCTCCGTAATATGACAGCAAAATTGATTAAATAAGCTCGCACTCCGTATTAGACAGACTTGTGTGTAATGTTCAGCGGTCGGATTTAAGATTTGGTATGATAAAGCTATTGATTTCATCGCTAAAATACCTTTCTCTCGCTTATGTTATATATCTTGTTTTATCACAAAAATGGCGTCCATGGTAATATATCACACTCACACAGAAAAAGTATAATTCGAATAACGTAACCTTTCGCACAACATTGTATGGCTTACTTGATTCGCTTATTCTTGACCCAACGATTTCCGAATTAACAGATTATTTCCTATTTTAGTAAATTTAACAGATGCACATTTAGGGGAGATATCCTTTAATTCGCTTATGTGATAGGAAAAAGTCAAGTAATTGAATGATTTGTGGACACATTAAACGTCATTGATAAAATCAATGCTAGGCCGAGTGCGTTCATTCGGGATTGATCGACAAATGACCTACTTCCGTGGGGATATTGGTGTGATTTATGCGAGTGTGTCATGAATTGTCGTTCAATTAAAGGTCGAGCCTTTAAAAAGGGTGGCATGAGGAATACAAATTACTCATTGTTAGATTCCTTAGAAAAACGCAAATGCTGATAAAGCATCGGCTCAGTTGCCAGTACATTTGTGATTGAAGAAGAACTACCATGGAGTTCGGTGTGCACTATACTTAACTTAGCGCCGTCTGTTTTACAGTCGGCCCAAGTCGCTTTCGTGATTGGTAAGACATGCGATTGAGGTGATGTTCAGGTAGCCGTTAAGGTTAATGCAGCTTTTATTCCAGTCACTGCTATCCCTAATTATAGAGATTGAGAATAGCTTGCTAGATGTGTGTTCTGTATTGCAGAGTTGACGACTAGTCGGTTAAAGGGACGTAACTGCAGCACTTGGGACGAATCAGATAAATGAAGATCTGAAAATGATGCCGATACTAAATGGCCGTGTTATTGTCTATGCAAATATCGGAGTTAACTTCTTGGCTCGAGGCAAAGAATAGGAATTAAGAATGGGGGAGGATGTTAAGTCGCTTTGGTGGGTAGGAGCATCTTTGCATTTTTTACATTTCCAAGGTGATGTCACTCAATTGCACCTACTGATAAACATATTTACATCAATCAAACATCATGAGTTTAGCCCCAAACACATAAAAATTATCCACCAGCCCAAAACGATTTTAAAGCGCTCAATATTTCTCATCTACACAAGATAAGAAATATGCTCCTTCTTGCAAACTGGGAACATCTGAATTCCGTTCCTGCTAGATCAGCCTTTAATTCGTTTCACAATAGACTTAACGCTATTGTTGATCAAATCGCTCCGTTACATAAATCTACTCAACCTTAGACATTCTGAACCGAATCTCCATGGAAGATTTGAGGTGTTCATCATTTACCTGTGCAAACTACAGTTAAACAAAACTAAAGAACTATACATTTTATAGAAATATGTGCAACAAAATGAAACGGATAGCCATGACCATAACATATTTAGATCTCATCGACACTACATTAGCAAACTCTTTACTCTTTGACTCATATATCTGATGGTATGTCCAATATGACAGGTACATTTGTGGTAAGCGAAATAACACGCGCTGATCCTCAAATAATAGCCCATACATTTATTTCCTACCAGTGCGTTACATCAAAACCTGCCCTCTACTACCATTTACTACATATCTCACCAACCCTGTCGCGGCTTCTATTTTCCTCATTCCTACTGACGAATATGAAATTCAGCAAATAATGATTTCTATCAAAGGCTCCCATGCTTCTGGTAATGGCATTCTTATTTTGATACATCTATTACATCTATATCCCACTCTATTCTCATTCCGCTATGTGTAATTGTCAATGAAGCACTGAAGAGAGAAACTTCCCCCGAGGAACTTACCTAAATTTTACCGTTTTAAAAAATAAAAGATAGACAATAAATTGCCAATTATTTAACAATATCGATCTTGCAAGTATTTTTCAAAGTCAATGAATGATTTATTTATCAAGTTTTTATGCATCTTAATAAGTTAATGATACATGATATAATGGCCCATGTGGCTTATGGGCCAAACATTGTACCGCTGACGCATTAATTTAACTGAATGCATTGAATGAGAATAAGCAAAGGCGTAGGTGCTTTTCTCGATCGCTCCTAGGTATTTGACACGATTGGTCTTAAAATACTTTAGGCATCACTGTTGCATTAGAGGCTTACCCCTTCAATGGTTCTAAAGTTGCCTGGATAAAGTTTCGCACTATGTTGCATGGAAGTAACCTTCTTCGAGTGCACAAACAAAGGAGGTGCTTCCAAGGTCTCGGTGCTTTGTCCTCTTCATTCTTATTATATGGTATTTCATTATTATGAAATTGAGTTAAATGGGAAGATAACATGCCTCCCCTCTGCACCTGTTTTGAATCCCTACACAGAGGTCCCCTTTTTCATCGTCCGGCAAACCGTACCTCTGTCATTTGTGCAATACATGGTCGCGCTGGGTTTCTCATGCCGTTCCCACACTCGACGACGTTGGGAACTGGGCAACCTTAATTATGTCCCTGTGGACCGCAATTAGGCAATCCTCATGGGGGTGGATGGTTAACCAACTTGGGCTGGTGGGTAGGCAAACTGAAATCCTTCCCTGTCGCATCTGGGGGGAATTACTGGTCCCGTTTGGCGTGGCACCTCCGCGGACAGGTATAAGAGTCATGAATTTTGGTTCCTGCTTATCTTCCACGCCAAGACGACAGCCCAGCACGCTACAGCAGCAGCGACAGCAGCAATAGCAACTTCAGACTTTGCGGCGCTGTGAATCCTGTCCACAACTCTTGGAGATGGAGAAATCTGCGGTCGACACCACCCCACTATCGGGACTTCTGTCCTATCTGCCGCCAATGGTAGAACCGTACGCCACATCTGTGGCTTTAGCGCCCTCTTTAAAGGTGCTCAGCGCGGAAGCAAGACCGAAGGGACCTGCCAGTAGACGGGACCCCCCTGCACCTAGGCGCCTGGGTGACAATTTCGCGCCGACCCCGCAACCACCGCAGCTTACCCCTCATATTCCCGAGCCATCGCAATTTGCCTCTCAGGCACAGGCGAGGCTCCCGGGGGACCTAGGGCAACCACCACACCCGCGATCCGGATATTCTGCCGGTGAAGACACCTCCATGGACGCACTGACACTATGGGGACAACGAAACAACCTTCCCGACTCCGTCATCGACCGTCTCCGGTCGAAGGGCTTCCGCTCTGTGCAGCAGATATGTAGGCTACGGCCCTCCGACCTACCTAGACTTAACCTGCAATTGGCAGACGAAATGACTCTTCGGGACATTATAAGCACACATAGAGTGGCCTCAAAACCAGCTGACCCCACCCAAACGCTTCTTCATGACCTTATCAACGGAGCCAGCGAGGACCAACCCCATGATGACCAGACACAAGCAACACCACCCTCACACGACGCGCGCCTCTTCTTGGCGTGCGGAGGTAAGCAGGCTCCAAATTCATTTCATGACATATGTGATTTTGTTCCTGGGGTGCTGTGCCAGCGGGATACGGTTGTCCTGCCGGGTTCCGAGGGGAGAGTGTTTTATGAAGCCGGTCCCAAAAAGCCGAAACTGGAATCCATCACTCCCCATCAATGGTGTGCCGCTAATTGCCGGATTCTGTATCAACTCATTAAGGATGAGGTATTAAAAGGGTCGGGGGTTGCCAACTATCTGGGCTACACGGTAAAAATTGCACAATTGGCAGAGAGGTATGCTTGGACCTCCGTACTTCAGTACGACAAGCAATACCGTGAGCTCCAGTCTCACATCAAATTCGACTGGGGAGCAGATTGCACCCATCTTAATCAGATCATTTTGAGGGAGAAAACCCATACCGCACCCTTCCCAAAGCGTCCTCATCCCGTGTCAAGCATTCCCACCGATCCCGCAACTAAAGTGGAAGTGTGCCTCAACTACAACCGGGCAAAATGCAAATTTGGGGCAGGGTGCCGCTTCTCACATGTATGTTCCGAATGCTTCAAGAATCACCCCAAAATAACTCACAACTCTGCGTAGGCCAGAGGAGCAGCACCAGGGACACACCACATCCTCTCTCACCCCCACCCACTCCCTCCCCTACCCGCCCTACTAACTCCATCTCTGACAGCTACGCTATCTGGGCTCGCGAACTCGAGTCCGATCCTGACCGGGAATACCTTCTTACAGGCATCAAAGATGGGTTTCATATTATAGACACAAACCACCACTTAGTTGATGTAGAAACAAAAAATTACTCATCAGCTACCACGAAAGATTCTCGCGAAATGGTCGAGGCGCAACTATTATCAGAACTTGCTGAAGGCCATTACATTGAAGCTGCCTCTAAACCGACGATAGTCAGTGCAATAGGCGCCATACCTAAAGCAGACAGCAATAAGGTACGACTCATACACGACTGCAGCCGCCCAGTCAATCACGCAGTCAATGATTACGCAACCAATGACAAGTTTAGCTACCAAACCCTGGATAATGCTACTAAATTATTAAGCCCAAATGCGTTTATGGCAAAAGTAGATCTCTCCAACGCCTACCGATCGGTCCGTATCCACCCGAGTAATTACTCAGCCACGGGTCTAAAATGGCAATTTCATCAACAGCCAGGACCCGTGTATTTGACTGACACTCGTCTTCCTTTTGGCGCGTCAAAAAGCCCTTTTATTTTCAACTCGCTCACTCAAAGTGTACGGCGCATGATGGCATCACGCGGTTTTCATGGTATCGTTGTATACCTTGACGATTTCTTGATCATAGAAAAGTCCTTTTCGGAATGTAAAAACGCCCTTAGTACCTTAATAGCCTTATTGCGCAAATTGAATTTCAAAATTAACTGGTCGAAAGTTAACGGTCCTTCGCAAACTTTGACCTTCTTAGGGGTGGAGATAAATACCAATTCAATGATGTTGTCCCTCCCACAGCGCAAATTGCAAGACCTAGCAGCGCTGCTAGGCACCTTCAGCAGCCGCACTCGCGCAACACGCACCCAACTTCAAAGCTTAGCGGGTAAACTGTCATGGGCATCGCAGGTCGTACGGGGAGCAGAACATTTCTCCGACGCATACTGGATACTATGCACGCAATTCACAGGCCTTCCCACAAGGTCAAACTTACTCAATCTTTCCACCAAGACATGCATTGGTGGCGCACGTTTTTACAATCGTTCAACGGCACGGTCGCCTGCGCTGTAGACAAACCAATAACCGAGGTTTATGTAGATGCGTGCCAGTATGGCTCTGGTATAGCATACCTGAACGACTGGCAGTACACGCATTGGTCAACTGACTGGCCACGTGCGCTCAGTCTACATATCAATTACAAAGAAGCCTTGTCATTTGTCATAGCAGCTCGGCGATGGGGCCATATCTGGTCCAATCACAGGGTGATCATTCACACGGATAATATGACTGCCATGGCAGTCATTAATAAAGGCACATGCAAAAATCGCCTAGTAATGGCCGCCCTACGCGAACTATTCTGGATTTCTGCCCAATGTAATTTTGAAATAAAAGCTGTACATATCCCAGGCAAGTTGAATATCCTTAGTGACACCATCTCTCGCTCACCCCAGACGGGCATGCTCAGTCAGCTGTATTCTCGTTCATACACAGGGGCTTGTCCTACCTCCTTACACCTCTTCCTCCAATCCTTGCCTTCCCACGTCTCTAACATAACCCTGCCGGTTCTGTATGCACAGATAGCCGTATTACAACGTTGGAGAGACGATTGGATGCAGAAATATCACACTACCGGTCGCGGGCCTTCTCAGATAATAACAAAAAGACATACTCCTCCCATTTTAAGAGATACCTGAATTTTGTGCTATACTTAGTTACTCCCCTGTCCCAGCCTTGCAAGTTGCTCTCTAAATACGTTGCTCTCCTGGCTACTGACCTATCACCCACTATCCAGGCCAAAGACCGAGTTTTACTCTGCCCCCCACCCGACCCCTTGCAAACCACCCATTGCGTCCCTGTGCTGCTCTCTCAACGCTCCACCAGAATACCTCACAATGCCTCTACCTTACAAGTTCCTTTCCCTTGCACATTTTTCACCATATCTACCTTACTACAAAAAGTAAACTCTTACTTGGATCCTTGGGGATTTCTCATTACTTATTGTCATTTCATAATTCAAAATTATTAATATCATGTTATGTCATTAAGTATGAGTAAATATTAGTTAGTGTTACGTAACTGATTGTGTAATGTTATGATTAAAGTTTTGTCATGATCGATTATGCAATGCATAGTCAGTTACGTAAATAAATCCCCTTGGTCGGTCCAAATCTATTATATGATGTGTTCGTCTAATTTAAAAGTGAATCATACGTCTGCTTCTCCAGTATTCCTCAATGCGAAACTTTTTGCGGATGACACTACGCTTTTATATTCTAATATGAATACTGACCTACATACCTCAATACATCCAATGATTGTATAAACAAACCTGCCATTATTAGTGACATGCATATAAATCTTCATCACCGCATATCATAAATGGCTCTTAATATTACAAACAAACATCCGAGCACACTGACATTGGAGAAGTCGGATGACTTCACATCAATCCCGCGAATAAGCACCTTCATTATGCAATTTTTTAACCACGACTGAAGCTTCGTGGTAAATCTAGTCGGTTTTGTGATAATAATGATATTCATGTCGTTTTGATTTTCTTGTAAAAGGTGATCGTCTGTTGCCAGCAAATCAGCGAATTGTCTACTATACATCCGTAATAAATCAGCATAACATATTATATGGTGCTGTGTGCGTAATGATAACCTAAAGCAGCTGACTCTTGACTTCAGACTTGGCTCATAGCTTACATGAAGGCCTGTCTAACGCATTACTATTGGGAAATAAACGCATTTTTACTGAGTTCGACTGAGTGTATAACATGCCTAATATCAATATATTGTGGCGCTGCCAGGGTTTGTTCCTGCATGTCCATCCGATGGGTGCGAAAGTCAATGTCATTATATAATTTTCACGAATGCTTTATCTAGCGACTCTAATGTCGGGATTGTTTGCGTTCTATCATCGGTGACATGTCAACCTATTCGAAATAAACTCATCAATAACCATGACATTCCCTCATATCAGTGATTAACGACGAGCTATGGAAGCGGATTGTGTCTTATGAGATCTACCGAACTATTTAGGAAAGAAAGCAATGTTCTCTCCCTGAACTAAGTCTGAATTTTTTTATCACATCAACTGATTACTGTAATGTAATTGATTAGCACTCTTGGAGAAAATAGTAAGTTGTCTTAGATGCAACTAATAAACCAACATTTTAGCAGTGCATCTCTATGCCAATCTAAATACCGCATAAAAGTAAACAGTGGTTGCGTCGTGTGTGGCCAACACATTGCCGCAGATGACTTAGTTACATTGTTGAACATAGGAATAGACACTTTTTGCACACTTACCTGGGATTAACTTCGCCATAGATGGTACCTGGTCGTAAAACTACACAATATAAAGTGACAAAATGGTACCTTGAAATGGCAAATAAACACAAGGACTTGTGTTCGGTTCATCAGTGTCATAGAAAAGGTCAAAAGTCAATCTGAGAGGATAATGCTGACAAATGTATATGGCGAGAAACTATAATAGTCAATGGCTAATACAGGTAACAAAATATCAAGAAGATCCATGGAACAATATATTGTCCATAGTAAAGGTTCGTCATCATTTTGTAACTTACGCAACACCACCTCCTCGAATCCCCCGTTGGACGGAATAACCCATCAGGGCCGTCAGACTTTGCAAATTGTATGATTTGTTTTACTGGGGATAGCATCCGGGAATACAGATCACAGAGCGACTTCCCGATTCGTTATGCAATGCCAAACCTCGGATTTGCTAATACATGATTGCTTAAGCAGCAGCCCGGTCAAATATGCCTTCCTAGTCTTATTCTTTCAATAACGATGTAGCGATGGTGCTCGAGGGGTCGCAAAATAATATCGAAACTTACCAGCAGTGATCAACCCCTATGGTTTGTCTCTCTTTTTAAACGAAGTAATACTTTACACGTAAGCGGAATTTGTTTTGCACTATAAAAAGATTATGTCTGACAGCCTTGAAATGTCTTTCAATTTTCGTCGGTAACTTCCGGGTCTCCATGAATCATTTAATAGCAAGAAGCTTCTACTTCTAATGCATCCTAAAACACGTACATTTTGTTTATCAGTAAATTTGATTTCATTTTATCACTGAAATAACCGATATACCGAGAGTGGCTAATGATAACGTGAGTTAAATGTTGTTTACGGGCGCTTCATTAAGGTGAATGGTACAAATTGAGGCATCTTGCGCAACTCGGCATAATTACGGTAACTGTCGATGAATAAGTTTGCCTTGACGAATCGCACTCCTTGGAAATGGCCGATGTAAGCTCAGTGCCGTGCTCAGATGTCGCGATTGGAGCACGCGCAATATTGAATAAGTAACAGCTCAATAGCTTAAATAAGTCGTTTGACATCTCGGCAACTCCGCTTTACTTCGAAATTAAAGCAAAACTGTCAGAACAGCGATAACCGATGAAGTATAAAAATTGGGTTCTGTATTGCAGCTCAACCACAGACACTAGATACTCGACAGCATAAGTGGAGCATGAGTCACTTAGGAAATCGATATATAACACTATATTTCTGAAGGTCCGTCGCTGAAATAGGGTAACTTTAATATTGTTATGAGATCAAGTAAACCGGATTAGGATGTTTTTTTCCACTTTCTGTGACAAATTGCTCATAAACCTATGCAAATACAATTGAGGATGTAATACATTAAGCGTATAAGTGATATACTCACTGTCAGGTCTACACCGGCGCTACATACCACATAGAATGCCAACAAACGATAGAAGCGCACATCACTCTCAAACAAGTAGTTGTTATCCAGTTAATGATAGAATGGAGAGTCAATTTAGCATCTAATCAAGCTAATAGACAATGCAATATTTAACCAATGCATAACACGATGAATAATCAGGTAAAGGTACATTGGATGGCCGTGCAACATAAAATACAAGCGGGTTGCTTTAAAGGAATTCAGTTAGGTATAATATACGTGTCTTTGGAATCATTGCAGATGATAAGACTCAATGCTGTATGTTCATATCCCTGGCGACTTTTCTAAACCCTTGTCAAACATGGAATGCATCAACAATATGTGCGTCACTAATAACTTGTCTCTAAGGATTAACGTACCGATCATATTCAAAGTTTGACTACGTGCCGATCTGCAGGTATTTTCCAGTTTATTGACTCAGACACTTGTACTTAGACTCGGTTATGAAAGAGCATGGGAATCGGACAGCAGGATGTTTGTAAACATGACACTAGGCAAGTTACAATCATAGATGCATTCCGCTACAGTCTAAAAATGAATTTCCCATGGAGCTTGTGGCGGAAGAATGTAATCACTTAAACAGCTTATCCGGCCAATGTATTACCTTTGCAACAGGATTCCAGGAAATGTTTCATCTAATGTATTGTTTGTAATTTATCCATATATCAATTATTGTCCGGGTGAAGCCCATGTTACCGGTGTGTACAAGCCCGATATCCCTATGCATAGTTACGGTATTTTAGTATCGTTCCATTACCGCATTACAGGACAGATAAACCCATTTTCAATTTTTTTACCTTCTTTTTTTGTCGCGCGATACAGGTCGTAATGCCCATTATAGTTTAGAAATTGTGTTTTCAAGTGGAAGGTGTAATTGACGCGCAAATCACAGACGATTTGTAATGGTCATCAAATGAAATCTTAAGTTATCCATATCCAAATAGCAAATGATTCGATCGTATATATTTACCGATTATTGCAGTTTAATTGAACTGTAGCAAGCTTTATTACATAAATCAAAGTAATTGTATGATATCCCTGACAATAAGAGTAATGACGATAATAATGATGCTAAGGACGATTTGGGTGATGAAGATAGTCCTGCAGATAACCGAGAAGATGTTAATGAGGATAACGAAGATTGTGATGAAATACACGTCATTGAAAACTCCTAAATAATCCCATGTACTCATGGGCCACTTATTGGACAAACATAAGTGGGTGTTGATGGAATTATTCTATTGTTTGCAGCTTACGGTACCTAGGCTGCTACCATATTGTGAATGTAGTGATCAACTGATAACTGGACTAACTTTATGTTGCATCTCATCTAAACCAGATACACCACTCGGTTAAGCGGCAGGTCAATGATTCCTAATTGGTAACAGAAGTTTTATGGAGGCTTTAACCAATCAATACCTCTTTCAAACCGGCAATCATGTCAACAATCTAACGATATTTGTTTGATATCATGATGTCTTCATAAGCAATATGGTTACACTTGATTTGAAGCCAATCCATTGAATGTGTTGATTTCCTGTTTTCTGGCACCATTGTGTGTATATATGTAGGCTCGTATGGCTCTGGCTGAATGTATATAGTGGATATTGTTAAACACACTCAATCGTATCATCACGAGGAAAGGTTTCAAAGTTCCACATATATAAGATGCATACATGATAAGAACGAGATATGCAGTTGTAAACGGTATCCAATTCGACTACAATCGTTTGATTTGAATGGAGCATGTAGGTGTTAATTGATTCCCAAGTTGAATCTATGTTCTTCATCTTGTAGTTTCATATGCGCCTTCCGACTCATCGCAAGCTCTTTTTTAACTTCCACATTTATAATTATACATCTCTAATTTGGTAAAATTAAGATTCCATACCGGAACGAAAGCTATGGTGGAAACGATTATTATATGTTGCAATGCAAATGTGGCTGAGTTAGCGGAATACATTCAATTACACTTACAAATATGATCGATGAGTGCTGTGAGCAAATGCTTCTGCTAGAATTTGCTAAGCTACCCTGTGTTCTTCTTTCCATTAAGTTTCAGTCTCTTGATTAAGTAAGAAACACCTCATCATTCTTGATTTTAAAATAACCTGCAGTCCGCATTATCATGCTCATAAAGAAGGTAACTTTCCTAATTCGTTATGTAAAAATCGCTTCTATCTAAAAATTCGCCTTCCTTGGCATACATCTTACGTTACTTATGTTCACTAATTCCCGCTTGGTCGATTTCGACAAAACGAATGCAGTCCCTACAGTGATTGTAGCCTCGAATATCATAAGCAGTCGATCTTTATAAACATAACCCAAAATATTCACACGTTGTTGCATCAGAGAAAACAAAATACACAGATGTAACTTTTATACTGCTAAAGTATATAGATTCCAGAATAAAGCTCTAAACGAGGTACTATGAGAGTATGGCTTAGTCAGGTCATTTTAAGTCTTCAATTACGTAAATTGCTTAAATTTGAATATTATATGAGGATAAATACAACAGTAAATGTCAAATCCTCCTTTTTTCACCTCGTTATGCAAATTAACTTAGGTTACTAAAACTACATTTACAAATGTTTTCCTTACATTAATATTCTCACTTGTACAATGTTGGAGATGACATTTACTGATGCCTAGTTTTCGAAACATTATTTATTTATTACTCTACAGAAACGTCACGGTCATCACTGGCATCAAACTGGTTTCGCATGGGACATAATATATATACATTGTTTGGGGAATTTCTTGTTAGAAGGACGATACCTTAATATTGGAGCAGCATCGAATGAGAGTTATCATGACGAAAAAACAATATTTTGTTTCTTTAAAATATATATATACACACACACACACAGAGAGAGATATATAGAGAGATAGATATATATATAGATATATAGAGAGAGAGATATATATATATAGAGAGAGATATATATATATACATATATATATATATACATATATATACATAGAGAGGTATATATACATATATAGATATAGAAAGATATATATACTTATATATACATAAGGCATATATATATATATATAAGGGAGAGGAGAGAGAGAGATGAGAGGCAGAGAGAGGACAGGGAGAGAGAGATATATAGAGATAGGGAGACAGAATAGGGAGATATATACATACATATAGAGAGAGAGATATGTATATAGTATATATATATATATAAATGTATATATTATACATTTATATATATATACATATAGAAATATATATATATACATATATATATATATATATATATATATATATATATATATATTTATATATATATATATATATGTATATAATATTATATATATTATATATATATATATATATATATATATACATATATATATATATATATATATATATATATATATATATATATATATATATATATATATATATATATATATATATATATATATATATATATATATATATATATATCTATATATATATATATATATATATATATATATATACGTGTGTGTATGTGATTGTGTGCGAGTGTATGTGTTTGTGTATTTATCTCGTCTGGTATATCTAGTTTTCGACAAATAATATGTTGGCATTGCACCTGCAATAACATATGTAACCGGATACTGTACATCATATTAATTTGGTTTGCCCCCATAGTGTCAGTCGTGACCGAGAGCACCTTATCACGTGTTATCGAATTACATCTGCCTGATTTCAGTCAAATAGGCCAACAAATGTTGGTGAAGTATAAACCGTGTTGGTTAGATCTTGCTGCAGTAGAAGGGAGGCAACAATTATAAATGGCGTGTACGCTACTATATAATATCGTTATCGTATAATGTTACATCACCTCAATTCTAGCGCAAATACATACATCATGCACAAATAGTTTTTGTAATACTCAATTGTTTACTCGCTTCAAAAAACGCTCATCACTTCCCACTGATTGATTGGGGTGATAAAGAGAGTAAATCTTTAAGGTTTGCGTGCATACTTTTACCTTTTGTATACCTTTGTTGAATCATAACAAAACCCTGATGAATTCTATGATTCAAGCTACCTTTCTATTGATAAAAAGCGTCAAGGCTTACAGGCTAATTTCACTAGCGTGCAAATAAATAGGAATAATGGACTTGCTTATTTTCGTTAAGTTGAGCTCAATGTTTTCATGACTAGGACAACATTCGTGGTATTATGCAGAATCCATATCTGACGTTTCGGATTGAAGGTCAATTTTCATTAGGGATCAGGAAATGATTATGGGGCTTGGCCCGATGTTGAATCCGCAAATGATCGTAAAACAGCACAGTAAAGCATAATATAATGCCAAGCTCTAGGAGGTTTTAGTGTCAACTAAGTATGTTCATCTCAGAAATACCCCAACATCTGTGAAAATAAAGCGACGTGACAAAATCGTCTTTGTTGAGTGG
>CM067346.1:35562302-35589802 GCA_034190875.2 Urechis unicinctus
TTATCTTTCAACATGGCTCAGTCCGTTGAAAACGATTCTCTGAAGAAAACAATAATATATGTTTGAATTTCTATACCGTCATTGGGTCCTGGGGCTGTGTGAGACTTGTCACTGCTGACACTTGACTTTTCGTTTTCATGATCGTGGCTGGGCCTGGTCCTAGGCTGGAGCTCCCATGTCGCGGTTAAGCACTGGTGTTTCAACTGGATAGCACACACATCTTCCGCTCTCATAAATGTTCACACCGTCTGGCTCGGGGTTAAGGTTGACTTGCCGCTTATGTCTCTTAGATGCCATGATATGCTACCTGAATTAAAAAGGCTAATCCGAGCCGAAAAGGGCAACGAAAAGTTGTTGTGAAAATGTTCCTTTCATAGCGCATGCGCAGCGCGGTACAATTGGGAGCATGCATTAATTTTTTATTTTTTGGGTCAACGAAGTTATCGCGCCCATAAGCAAATAAAAGGGTGACAATTTTGTTTATAGTTTGTTGAATAATAGTACTTCTGAGGGTTCTATGGGTGGTGGCCTCGTTTAGGTTATTAGGAAGTGTTAACATTTTCCAAGGATCACCGACGGATGTCATCAGAAGACAACATGTCAAGAGCCGAGTCTTCAATCTTCGTAGAATTTCGAAATCATGAGAAATGTAAAATTATAAATTACTGATAGTTTAACTTGCAAGATGTGAAAAAACCTATAGATTGGCGAGATTGGCGCTTGCATTGTCCTTGTGGATATTTGGCACGACTGTAATCTTTAATCATGTTCGTGCATCCCCTCAATGTCTCAGTGAGCATCCAGTTTTGTTTCACATATTTCATGACAAGATGGCATTAATTTCATACATATAAACCTCTTCTGTCTCCCTTGAAACGTATTTTAATATTTGTTGAAGCGTATAGTACCACTTGTGCTCGATGGGATTCGATATATCTTGATTAATCAGTCGATCATGCCTATTAAAAGGAGATTTTGAATGAATAATAGGATTTGTTAAGTTCAATATTCACAGATTAACTCATCCGTTATACTGTCTGCCAATCGACTCTCATACGGGTTATCGTTTCACATATCATTCCCAATGAGAGTAGATTAACTTCTTATATAATATTCTATATCCTTATTTTGTTTCATATCTTAAGCATTTGTTATCCGCATATATGCGGGAAATAGAAATCGCATTGATGTACATGATTTTACGCCTACTTTAATAAGAATTTTGTATACATGATGAAAAGTACTGGATTGTTTGTCCACACCAGGGAGGTTTATCGTTTCCGTTCATGTCATCAGAAAAGTGATTTCTTGTGCGCGACCGCTGTTTTTCTGTTGACGTTCTTATACTTAACGATGACATCCATTATTTCGTAAAACAAATGGACAATAATTAAATTGACATCTGGTTCGCCCGGGCCATTTACTTACTGAATCTGTCATCGTATCAATAGGCTGACAGGAGTGTCTTCCAGTAGCCAGAGGGCGCTACTGTCATCCTATGGCATACGCATGACCGGCGACTCCCAGTATCCTATAGCATACGCTGACCCCAGTTGTATCGGGTGGATGAAACAATCAAGACTGTACTGGCTTCACACCAGGCAATTTGCTCATTGTTTTATTGACAACACATAAAACCATTATATGCACTTTTACATACCAAACCCATTACTTACACAATATGAGATTACGTATCTATTCGCAATCACGTCCTCTTATCTATGGTACGTCGGGTGTATATATTATGTTCTTGCCAGTGTCACTAACGCCTGACGAGGATAATTGAAGAGATAAATAAAACTCTAGCCCAGTTTGATTCAAGAATGGACCTTATAAACCAATATGACTGCTGCAATATTAATGCATGTGTTTGGTTATGACGTCAACAAACGCATTAATGTTAACTTTTCCATCAGTTTCATTAGAAAACACATGAATTGCTTCATCAACCAAACTGCGTTCTTTTAAATAATGGAAGTCAATCGAACCGGTTAGTCTGATAATGCATGCATTGCGATTATTTCCTATGATCTTTCTTAACGTTTCATCAAATATAAGCATACGTGACGGTGAATTACGCATGTTTTAAAAGGCTCCGGTAGATTACCTCTTAATCACTTACTAATTGACTAGTAACACGATTATTCTGTGACTTTCGATCCAGTGGGCAGTTAATAAGGGATTATCTTCCATAGATATCACGAAATACTGTTGTATGGTTTACATATAATATCAGAATATTGGGTCATTCAAGAGCCAAATTTTAACATGTTATTTTAAAATGGCGATAATTAGGACTTCCACCCTCCTCTTCATATCTCGCCGAGATTAAGACTCACAGAACTAGCCCTTGTGGTCTCATACTTACACCGATAACGGTTGTCGATGAAGAAGGTAGATATTTCATTATAGTGTGATTACAGTGCCAATCGAATGCCAGACTTACATCGCTAATGCACCATGCCGGGCGGAACCGTTCTATGCACCGAAAATATAGTTGGCTATAGGAATCAGGATAAGTCCTGGCAATCACACCTAGTTTACTGTCCTGCTAGGTACCAACGGAGCGCAGCTGATGTTTTCATTCCTTATAAAGTGTATTTATCATCAACTATGAGGCTGTCATATCGATTGCGTTTCACTACACTCGAATGCAGCATGTCTCGTCACTGCGTCGGAACCTATGGTTCGTCCAACATTCAACATCAAATGGGAACGTCGTGGTATGATTTGTATGATATATTTACATATTTTTCATGGAAAACAATGTAAAGTTACTATGTGTCCGTCTCAGCCATAACGACCTTCAAAGCACCCTCCATTCAATGCTAAAGCTGTATGTAGGCTACTATTGTAGGCCTCAGTACGTAATGCATTAACGCCATGATTTATTTGTACATTGCTAGTGCTAGTTTCAGTTAAATGATCATGGGAGGCGCCTCATAAGAAGAAACCATACAAGCCCAATTGATATGTAATACGGCATCATACAAACACCTTTACAACAGATTTTGTGCGAGTAGGATGCATTGTGTCAGAGCATTTATTGCTCTGGCAAGATTACATGACAGGCATATCGGCGTATCAATTACGGACTCATTTACTTTGATTAATGCCTTGCGTAAAAGATAGACACGCAAGCAAACAATTCAGTATTTAAAATACGATGGCTGGAATTTCACGGAAATAGAAGCTATAAAGCAAATCGCTTTGGCAAACAGAGCTGAAGCAATAATGCATAAAGATATATGGGATAAAGTTGATCTAGCCATCGCCGACAAATTAACTGATGCAATTGCTGCAGTCTTCATATTCGACCAAATGAATCAGAATTCTGTATCTGATAAAGTAGGTTATTTGGATGACGGGTGACATGATATCAGAGCAGGATATGTCTTTTAAAGGGCCATTACAACATTCAAACCACATCCATTAAAGCCATGCGCATGATTATTGCCGATTGTTCCAAACAATACGACCATGTGTCTGTATTACATTTTGCTCCATTAACGCTTTCAATGAATATGGCATAAACTCACCAAATTCCTGTCCAAATGAAGTGTTCAAAAATGCCCATTTGTGTTAAACGAGACAGAGGCTACCCCTCTTTGGGTAGGTTATATCTTAGAATAATTGCGGTGTGAATTTCGCGATCAAACGGTCACCCTTCGCCTCACACTGCACCACTGCATATATTCAATTATAAAACACTTTGTTAGTAATGGAGCACATCAAAGTTTTATTATTCCGCGTAATTTCTGTCAACTTTTTACAATAACCAATGATTTCCTTTTATTGTTACATTACACGCAATTCTCATACGCCTCACAAGAAGCTGGTCGCAGTACTTAACCAGTCATGTATTATGGTACAAAGCATGGTGAAAAAATAAAGTACGTGAAAAACTGCTGACATTTTACCCATCCTACAACAAACGTACTTGCTAACTGCGTTGAGGTTTCAGTTTGTTAATGTAGCATTAAAGGTTTTTATGCAGAGGTGATGTTATCATAACTTTTCAATCCTAATTAACAATCCATGCTAATGATTGCTTTTAATATTAGACCAGAGCAATGTTTTATTATTCCGTGTAACTTAGGTCGACTTTTAATCATGACCAAATAATTCCAGTTATTGTTACATAACACACAATTCTCATACGCATCACAAGAAGCTGGTCGCAGTAATTCAACAGTCATGTATTATGGTACCAAACAAGGTGAACAAATTAAGTACATTAAACAAATAAAAAACATTAAAGGCTGGTATGCAGTGGTGCTGGTATCATATCTTACCAATCGTTATTCACACTCTATGTTAATGATTGCTTTTGATATTAGCTCCTGTCAATTGCCTGTGATATCAGCTCCATCCAGAAAGCGCTGATCAGCCTCAACATGATTATTAATACCAAACCCACCCACCCTTAAAAACGCCTGCATACAGCAAGTAACAGTGTGTTATTGCAGAATGCCAATCGATATAAGGGCAACAAAAAGGCATTCATCGTTCAAATGGCACGATAGAAATATCACAACGTTGGTGTTAATAACTGCGAGCAATGGACGCCATAGAAACAAAATTGTTGCGCTCATTGAGAGCATAGGCTGTACCAAACTTTGTATCTAGTCAACCCACTGCTGTGAGTTGATTAGTTAGTGCTTAATGAGTAGAAGTAATTCCGGTTACCACCAATGAATCAAGATCTCCATAGTTTATCTGTGAGCTATTCTAAAAGCCACGTCAACGTAGGCAATGCCTACTTCGTGTGTGACCTTCGCGGTTATGTAACAAACACATAGTAATTAAAACTTTTGACGATCAGGTCGATGCAGGAATTAGCAGTTGTTTTCAAGTCAGCGATGATGCCTAAAGTCTGGTCAATATCATGATATAGCTAATTAGAATCCCTGAAACCACTCACATTATATTCCTTGTAAGCAAGCCTACAGTTAAAGACAACAGTTTACCATATATTTTACTTCAGCAAATGATCTGGGGCAAGAAATCACTTAACCACTTAGGGTAAGTAGATATAACAGAATGAAGGTAACGAACCAGTTGATATCTATCATTTGATAGACCGTAAGATATAACGACATTAGGTTTGGGTCTTACTTGTGAACATTGGGTATTAATGTGCAGTAACTTAACATCAGTAAAGGGAATGATGATGATAAACTAAACTCAAAACATGCTTTTTAAGATGAAGTACAAATAAACTCTACCCATGGCGAGGTACTAGAATTAGTGCTTCAATTCTTCATTTGATTTAAAACATTCCATTTGAGAAACAGATGTTTAAAAACAGCTTATATTACTCCAATGTTCAATAAATGCAATCGCTTGAAGCCAGCGAATTACCGGCTTGTCGGCTTATCATCTGGAGCAAACAAATTTATATAATACTCTTACTGCAGCATATCGTTCAGTATAAATCTAAACAAGTTTTTCTACACAAACCACGTGAACGTTATTCATTAGGGATCCTGTAGATATGATTATTCGGAAGCAAATTGTATCAATCAAGATACCAAATTGCGGCTGCTAAGCTAAGCTACCTATCGGCTCGAGGTGTCAACGGATAAACGGATAACTCCGTATTAAGTGGCAGAGAGAACAACACTGTTTGCACAGTTCTAAAACACCTGAGAAGCTTACATCCCCTCTCCCACTCTTTCATAGTTTATTCATCATTGTGAGCTTTTGGTGTCTATGAAGTGGAATCTGCGTACACTTGTTTAGTTTGTGCGACGCATATAGCGTTGTACAGTTTATGCAAGGCTCCAACTGAATCAGTTTTTGGCATTGTTGGATTGACAGACTGCAATACTGGCTGTGGTGCAATCATGTGACATGGCGTAAGGTACTGTGATGAACCACATCAGGGTATCAAATGCAGAGTGAAGTGAGTATGTTCTCGTCGCCCAGATCTAGATTGAGAACAATCATGTTTGTTTGCTCCGTTTGTCCGCTCAAGAAAACGAGAAATCCCTTAACATTATTAATGAGTAACTTTAGGGTCGAGCCGTGCTAGTTGCATTCCTCTAATCTACATTCATTGGCTCTGACGCTTGCTAACACATTCTTCCGAATGCGTTGCAGCTGCGTTAGCAAAGTCATGTGTTTGAGTGGAATGCACATAACCTGTACAATATCAATTACCCATATTCTGATCAATACAGCAAAACTAGCTAAGTAAAATTGTATGATCAGAACTGATACAATAAATAATGCATACTCACAAACTTACATACAGTCGATAGATAATGATGCTGCTTATTTAAGGTTAACGATTTACATAATTAGCCAACCAACCCCGCATGCGGATCAATCTTGTGGGAAAAAACACGGCTCCGTCCATAGATACACCATCATCGATTACCAAGAATTGACTATAATGTCCAAAAAGTTTTATAAAACAGAGTCGCCTGACAACTTTACCCTTTCCTTGAAATATATATACACTCCGGTGAAGTTCTATATCCATCAATTCAACATTATTGAAATATCCCAGCCAGATACGGCGGTCATTGTTGGTCTTACGTAGTATAAGGCTGCAGCTATGACCGATTAGTTTAAAATACAACTGAGAGCAAACGAGTCAGTGTGTTTTCGTCCAATATGTACCTCCGTGTGTGGCGAACGGGACTTATGTCAACTGCCACACTTTTTTTCATATCTTACTAATCGTTATTCCTATCTATAACAGATTCTAGATCTACTTTCCATATCGTTCATTTCCGCATTGTGCACTTATAATGATGTTACGGTATAAAAAAACAAGAGGTTAGCCCCCACGGCATGACTTAATAGATGCAGTCAGCTTGCCAACAGCGATTTTTTCTAACATGTAACATGTGAATTTCATGTGTCCATGTGTCCTCGTATAATTCCTGCAGTGTCTACGGCCGAAATAAATTGTCTCAGCATCTCAATAGAAAGATTGAGATTCTTTTTCGGCACAGTTTGCGTGATTACTACCACACCCTACTTATTTGTATATATGTCATTTTCAGTAATGTTTGCTTTGTCTTTTATAGCTCGTGATGATTCCACGATGTATATATATTATCGCAACAAAAGCACCCTGGTCATTCATGCATGTGATAAAAATCTTTGTGCGCTCGCTAATAAAACTTTTGCAATGAAGGCAGCAAAAATCTTTTATGTACAATAAATAATTTATACTCAGTGGCTCTTGCATCATTATTTGTGATGCCGTTGTCATTGGTAGATAATGAGCCAGTCAAAAATCATACACAATGAGGAATCAACGTTAACTGTGTGTTTGTATGTGCGTGCGGGTGCGTGTGTCCGTGTGTTTGGGTGGCTGGTTGGTTGGTTGAGGGGTACTTAGCTGGATGACTCGGATAATTCATTAATATGGGTAAAGTTGAATATAAAATTCGGACATGAAAACAATTACAAGGTTTGTAGTGTTATGAAATAAGTATATAATTATGCGGATCATTTCGCATTGGGACCTCTTCATCCCATGTTAAATTGTAAAAACCCCATATCTTCGGATTGTACGAATGCATTTTAGTAGTTTTATGAGTCAAGGATAGTGGATTCTGTTGGAATCGATCACGTTATATCCAGTTAATCGATTAAGTTCATTGTGTATCTGAGGATAAATTTTATTATCAGTTTCAATGCAGTGTGGCAGAATGCGTATATTAAAATATATAAGATCTTAAGGTGTGTGTCCATATCTCAAGCTGTCCATATTGTATGAATATACAGTATCGACCAAGATCGTCTTCGGTAATAGATAAAGTAGGATAGACGTGCGCCATTGATATCCTTCAAGCATGTCAAACCTTCTGAACTTGATTTTCGACATTACTCTGCAGGTCAAAGGACCTTGCATTGTCTTAATAGTTTCATACAATGCCATCTTTATTGGCATGCTATACCAAACCCGCCTCCAAATGGCTTTCACGTATCGCTTTGTACAATATGGGTTACAAATAGCATGCATGCAGGCACATATGTGCGTATGAAGTCATATTTCATTAACTAAGCATAAAAGGTAATGTACTCGTTAATGCAATTATACACGTGGTCTTTAGTGCTTAACAATAATGTACGATGTTATGTATTGCCGGAGTGGTGATGAAGTACCGTGTTTTTATCGCTCTAATCGTTTTTGTAAAACGGTATCGTGTCCTAAAATAGAAGCACACTTTTAACGGCGCACGTGCGACAGAATATTTAATGAAGCGCTATATCATGTTTCTATGTAAATGCATCAGCAGTGGTAACAGCGTGTTGTCCTTTGTGCATATTTAGTTATTCTACTGTTGCTTGCAATCTGAGAATTGAAATGTCCACCATTGGTATCAATACTAATGCTATGTGCTGATTGGTGACGCACATTTGTTACTTAGTTTTATAGCTTGAGTTACTCCGCTGATAAAATGTCGGTGGTATTTGGCAGATATATCAAGTTGAATTCTGTTTGATGCAGCCATGCCTCCTATTGTAAACCGATGTTTGATACCGTAAAGGACAGTTATTTCTAAAACTGCAAATTAGTTAAATAAAATCCCAGCGATGATTGGGTGACGCACATGCTTTAAAAGGCGTTTCCTTATGGACGCCCTCACTCACTCACATTCTGGACCCACTCAGTTGCAATCTATATCCTGGACAAAACGACCATTCCACCCATAGGTTGACTGCCATCGGATAACAAAAATTTACTATTATATGTACAAGGTGTCATATAAATGGGTTTGGTAACAACATTGCCATTTCCTTGAAATACACATCGACTACGGAGAATTGGCAAATTTGGCGGATATTGTTGACCATAGACAGTGCAAAGTCCATCAATGGACAATTATCGTCAAATTTGTCTGAGCGAGCGAGTATGTGTGTTTTATTGCAATATGTACCTGAAATAAAACTGCCTTATTTGTTCAGGTGCCAATTTAAAAATGATGCTTCTTTTTTGTAGTAACTGCTATCTAATCTTTTCATAGCAGTGGTTTTCCATGTATTAAATATACACATTTAGTCCAACAATTTTCTGTAAGATTTAAAATAAATGTAAATAGCATCTGTCCTTGTTGCCTCGGCTAGTGCCCTTCGTGCCTAAGGCTGATATCGGACCATATAAGAAGAGCCAGAACATAACTTTGTATTGTTAGAGTATTTATATGAGCCAAAAATAGCCGAATCCACAGCAATCCAACACACTTTAGGAAGTAAATCAATTACGTTCAATATGTATTTTAGAGCGGATTGAATAATCAGTATTAATCAAGTGTGCTCAATGCGTATTTTAAAATATATAAGAGCTTTACGTATGTGACAATATTTTAAGCTGTCCTTGTAACGCCATGCTATATCCGTCTCGAAATGGTTTTCACGTGTGCGCAGGTACATGAGTTGAATTTTCTTTTCGTTTGTCACACGCATACAGTATGCATTAAAGTATCCATAAGGTCATGCACTCGTTGATGGAGGCATTCATATGTGCTTTAGTGCTCAGCAAGACGGTGGGATATTGCATGTTTACCGGTGCATGTCGCTGTTGCAACTTCTGTATACCAAATACGAGGTTGGGCGTAGTGTGATAGCAAGGCCACAGGGTGATCTGACCAGAGTGGGTTTCGGTGATGAAGTGTATCTTGTCCTACAACTGCTTACGTGCTGGCCGAGTAAAATAATCTATATGAGGGTACTGGCGAACAGTATAAAGCGTCTTATTGTATGGCCACTATCTACCTATTCACGTCTATTCGTTGTTGCTAGCACGAGTTTCTATCAATATTTTATACTCATTGCGTAGGCTGTATGGTGTGGGAATGTGCAACTCAGTAGCGTGGCGTTGATTACTACATGCATCGTGAATTTAAAGGCTAGACATGGGAGTATTTCGCTGTGGAATGCAATAAGATTATGCCCATCTTGACCATTCGCATTCTGTGCTCATCGTCCAGAAACAACTTGATCGACCAAGTGACAACGATCAAACGTCTAAGTTCACCTGGTTTCATTTTGCGGGATAGAAAGGGTGATACTATTATCTCACACATGAGCGTGTAGGGCATATTGTAAATACAATAGTTGCACGGTGTCACAATTGCTTAAAGGATTATAACATGTGATAACGGCCGACCTGACCTGATGCTACAGTATTAATCTTAATTAGACTGTTACCTGGTCAAGAACTATGTGGAATGATATGACACATTTTAAAACAATGTACTGGATAAACGCGAGACATACAACTTTTAAATACCGAATGGGCGACCATAACGGCTAACCGAGGTATTTAGATGATCAGATAAACCTACATTGGGCCCTCGAATGATAAATTCTAACAATTGAGTGACAAAATATATATTTAGATATATGAAGCGACTTGCATCACATTCCCAAATCCCAAGAGCCAAATCAAAGCGAGAGAAGGCAATTTTTTTTGCCATACAGTCAACAGCAAACGTTCATATACATCCGGAAGTAACGACCTTGGCTGCCTTACAAAATTTAACACATTAAGTTTTGAACAGATCAGAAGTAACATATCATTCATTGCAAGAGAATAAGAAAGGTAATATCATCGGCATCACTACACTAAGAACACCTACATAATCTTGGCCAATATGACAGCCCAGGCCGGACTTTTTTCAACCAATGGACAAGCTCATTAATGTATACTATGAGTAATATTGGTGATATGTTACCAACCTGCTTGACACCGTTTAATACATTACATATATTCCATACCGAATCTTGAAATTTCTATTTATGCAATAAATTGATTTTTTCATTCTGAGGAACACGATTAAGAACGATTTTGCATGAACACTTTATAACGTTAGTGACATATATCTTTAAAATCACGTCCCGTTACTTCCGGTTGTATCGAATCGTTTGCTGTTGAATGTAAGGCATTCACCAAAGTAAAGGCGTCGGTAATTGATACACCGAGCAGATATGATAATGATAATGATAATGATTATTTATTTAAAGCCCATTCCATATACATCTCAACAGGCTGTACAAGTTATAACAATCAACAATAATAAATAATACAATATAAGACTAGAAATGATAAAAGTGTACAGCAATAATAGGCTACGGCGAATTTATCGATTGCACGTTCATATAATTTGATATATCACAGGTTACAAGCGTTCCTAAAAAGTGCGTCTTGAGTGCTCTCTTGAAACTCTCGTATGTGCTGATCGAGCGGACACGTTCGGGTAGCTCATTCCACAATCTCGGTCCAGAATGATACAAGGATCGCTCACCATAACGGTTTAGTCTCTTGGCCTCACTAAGTGGAGGTGGAACTAACCGTATCTCCGAGGAAATGCGAAGCCGACGTGTCGGCTTCGCTACAGTTAGAATCTCTGTGAGGTAGCGCGGCGCCGTTCTGTGGTGAATTTTGAATAGGATACGATGCTCAACTGGGAGCCAGTGAAGCTCTTCGAGAATCGGTGTCATTTCTTGTCGAGATTTGAATGACATCCTGGTGACCAGTCGAGCTGCAAAATTTTGTATCAGCTGCAATTTTCTAATTTGATAGTTGGGGAGGCCGAATAGTAAACTGTTACAATAATCTAACCGGGATCCTATGAATGCATGTACCAATTTCTCCGTTGTTGTTTTGTCCAAAAGATGCCTGATTTTGCCGATTCTCCACAGAGCGTACGACGCAGCGCTACACACAATAGAGATGTGATCCGTCATAGAGCCGGAACTATCTATAACCACTCCTAGGTTGCGAGCAGACTGTGAGGGGGAAATAGTGACTTCACCCACCCGTACGTCAGTCACCGGTGCCCGGTCCCTGACTTTCTTGTGCTTAGAGGTGAACCAGAGAAGTTCCGTCTTACTCTCATTGAGAGCAAGCATGATAGAGCCGGATCTGGTCCACACATGCCTCAATGGAGGCAACGTCAGAATAGTCAGTCCGGGATCGGCAAGTGACATACAGTTGGGTGTCATCAGCAAATATTACAGTATTTAAGCCATAGGCCGTAATGATATCTTCCAATGGGGACATATACAAGGAGAATAGAACTGGTCCAAGTACGGATCCTTGAGGGACACCGTAATCTAATGACTGTGGCTCCTTCGACACCATTGAACCAATTGAAACTTTCTGAGTACGGCCGCGAAGGAAAGACTCAAACCAATCAAACACCATCCCCGAAATACCAAACCGCTTACGTAACCTGTTCATCAGTATGTCATGGTCAATGGTGTCGAAGGCAGCTGAAAGATCAAGCATGATTAGGATGACATCCCTCTGCTCATCGAGAGCGAGCATAACATCGTTCTGCACTCGAAGGAGTGCAGTCTCGGTGCTATGTCTCTCACGATAAGCAGATTGGAATTTACCATATAAAGAATTAGAGCTAAGGTATTCATTCAGTTGCGAGAAAGCACACTTCTCCAATAACTTGTCTAGGAAGCTACAATTGGACACCGGTCTGTAGTTTTTAAACTCGTTCCTGTCCAAGCCAGGCTTTTTGATCAATGGGCGTACCATCGCCGACTTACACATTTCCGGGAATATACCTGTGGCAAAAGTGCCATTGATTATTCTCGCCAGAACGGGGGCTAGGCAGTCAATACAATCCTTCAGTAGCTCGGTTGGAACCGGGTCCAACGAGCACGACTTGTTAGGCATCGCCTGTACCATTTTGATGGTGTCCTCGACTGATACAGGTGCAAAGTTCGTCAGCTGGCATGGTGGCGTATACGTGGATTCAGGTGAAGATTGGCCCCTGCCAATCCTCTCACGAATGTCCAATATCTTCTGACTGAAGAACGATGCAAACTTATCAGGAAGACTGGCTAAGTCACCGACACAGTCTGGTAGTATCTGGGGTGCTGACGTCTTCGAACCGGATATCTCATCAACGATTCTGAATAATGAGCGTTGGTCCGCGACGTTGATGCGATCACGATGGTATTGGGACTTTGTATCATCCAGGAGATGGTGGTCACGTAATGCTACCATAGCACTAAATATGCTGGCACAATTCATCCAACTCACAAAAACTTGTAAAAGTCTGTTTCTTTTATGAAGCACTTCCGATTTGCACTTATCTGCAGCTAGCGCATGCAATATACAAATAAATCACGGTGTTGATCCATTCTGCACTGGGGCCTACAGCAGAAGCCTGCATTAATGTTGATAAATCAATTGAGTGTACTTTGAAGGTCATTATGGCTGAGATGGAAAATAACAATGTGATATTGTTTTCCTTTGAAGGTGATTCCATGAACGTATGTTGATAAAATTTTTAAATCATACCACGGCGTTCCCACTTGTTTTTTAATGGTCGACACTTTATAAGGAATCGAACCTGATGTGATGTTGTGGTCTCACCCTGATTCATTTGGCCGAATATATTGTCGGTGTATAAAACGGCTCCACCCAGCATGATGCATCAGCGACGTAAAGTCTGTTATATTATGGGCTCAGTTACCATCGACAAGGAAATATCTTGCTTCCCTGTCGGCTAAAATTATCGGAGTAAGTATAAATCCACTCGGGCTGCTGTGACATGCTCCATGATAGAGTAAGGCTGACATTAATTTCGTCGTTACGTGAAACCCGTTGTAATGGTTTATCATTAATGTCAATCTGTCGATAGAATATTTGGGAGTGAATAGCACATACAAGACTGCTGAACTTGGCGTGGGTTTTGAAAAATACAGTGATTCATTGTTGCGAACTTTTGTTCATTGAGTGTGAGACTGGATTGTTTGGACTTTGTATTGTGATGTTTGCAATACTGGCAAAAATAGCGGTTTAATTAGCAGCATACAATTTTAACTACTTTTTGAAAGCAATGTACTGCGTCTGAAATGATTAACACTAATACACCATGCACTATATCTCGTGTACATAATGGCTCAATAACACTAAATACGAATGTAAAGCTGTTTATTGTCAAGGTGAGTTTAGTAGGCGACACAGTCATGAAACACATCCGAATTCGCTGTTTATGCTCTGGCCAAAGCTGTAAAATGCTACATCTTGACTTGTTACATAATATTGTCAGTGATAGTGCAATTTAAGTGATAGAGCTGGTGATCATGAAGTCTAGGCCGGGTGTGGTACGTCTGGAATCAGCGGTTTAGTCATTAACTTTGACTGCAACATATCTTAGCCTTCTTTGCGTTGACCGATACGAGATTAGCAAGATGTGACGTTGATCAACGTGTACAGCCCACTTGCCATCTTGCTGTTCGTGACTGATTCAAAATGTTGAGCTGATTGCCTCAGTCAAGCCATCGCCTTTATCAACATCATAGACCCATATTTTAACTCAACTGATTATTGATACTCCTTTATGAGCAGTTCCGATTTCACATTGGCCACGTAATAGCATAAGTATGACGCGTCTGTAGTCTGCTAAGAGAGATTGCTGTGAACGGATCCTACGCTCTGCGAAGATGGGGTAATAAAAACAAACTAGAGATGACTGGTGCTCAGAACATTCGAATGCTTTGATCAAACACTTGCCTAAAAACACTACTCCGGGCAATCGATCGTTTGTTTTTGCTTTTCGTTTTCAGTAATGGAACAATCACTGATCTAGTCATTGCAACTGAGGTGAATGAATGCATGATCATATAATTAAACAGCAAGGGTAAATCAGTAATCAATGCACGAGAGCCATTTACAATATGGTCTGAATCAACTTTTTCATTAACCTCAGCGTATGGGCCTCAATTTGCACCATAGCTTCCATGGCGTCTTTAACTAAAAATAATGATCAGATTCTAATTTTCCTGTATTGCATCTTTGCATAACTTGCTTACTCTTATCCACTTTTGTGCGCTCATTACTTATAAATTTTAGTACTACGAGCTCTACATTAGCCATCACCACTTCAACCATACAAATCTGTGCTTTATTCTTAATTAAGTATGTAATTAGGGTGACAGATGACATGGTATCAAAGCAGCAGATGTTCATCAAACTGTCAAAACATTCGCCAAAGCACTTTTCATATAGTCATGTAAAGTTATCCTGGCTCTTGCTAATGGCAAAATGATTACGTGCATTAAAGGTGGACATCAATGATGTGATTAAATGATGAAGTAACTCGACTAGTGCTAATTTCACGCTAGCATAAGTGTAAAACATACCAGTGGTGGCGATTCCTTCACATCCGTTCGCTGTTCATGTACGTTTGGAGAGAATCTCCCTACGTCAGTGGTGTATCTTGCCTTGCTTGCAGTGAGACTACCACTATAACGGACAGAAGGTGCCCCCAACAAGGCGGTGGAGAAAAGTGAGGGTACATGAGGCTTTTTAAAATCGGAAGACACATGGACAAAAGAACGTCTGCTTAGAATAGCTGTTTTACATCAGAATGCGCGAGATGAATGTTAACACTGATAATGTGCTTTGACGAACGACGAGCACGTGATAAAGCAGCCTAATGAGGTGCAATATTGTAAACACCCTTTACTGCAATTCAGCGCGGCGATGCTTTATCGTTCCGTGAATACTCGGTTGCTCCTCAGATCATGTCAACTTATTTCCTTTTATCTGTCATTAACTGCGATTCTTAATCGCCTCATAAAAGCCACTTCAAATGAAACAAGATGGCGGATTGTCCCGAAGCAAATCTACATTTCCTATTTATGCTTGAAAAGCGTTTCAATAAAAAGGGCCAGCCCAGAAACATTAAATCAGCAAATCCCTTGCAGGTAACGATTGCGAGAACTATACGCGTGTAAGCGCCGGACGCGTAATCAAAGAAAGACGTATCACTCACGCTAGTACTTGCTATCGGCGTTGATGATTTAATATAAAGCAAAGTGTCAGTATCTCCCGGCAATTGCCAAATATATCGTCACCTGGTGACCAGCGCAGATGAATTGCGTCATGGTTATGAAATGAATATCCTAACATTCCTCCGGGGCACTACTCTGTCTCGAACAATAGAGTTGTTCAAAAGACGATGTCCGCCTGCAGAGAGTATGCTATTTACTCAATACTATATGTAACTGCCGGACCACATTTAGTTACATGACATATATGTTGGTTTAAAAGTGAGATCGCCCATAATCTCATAGTGTGTTTGAATAGAATGCCGTTATGATTGCGGAATTGCTCTTATTGAGCTTGACTGTATAGAGCCGACGTCTTTGTCTAGGAACCAAGACTTTCAATTTAATGCTGTACCCGAATGTTCATCACGTCAACCCGCTGCTTTTATGTTATTGATTTGTGATTCGGCAAAAGAAACAAATGACCTCAGATGCCATCACTCCAACATAATTGGCTTGGTTTTATTGATATGCCATTCGAAATACCATGTCAAAGCAACCAGTGACTGCTTCGTGTGTGGGAAATAAAAAAAAAATACTGCCGCCGATAACCTTACGTGTATTTTTAACGCATAGGAAATGACGCCATAGAATTACAATCGCTTTTCTCAGCAAGCCAAATTCAACTGCAACCTTGTATGATGAATTGCAATTCCGATTAGTTAAACTTACTTCACGAACAAGAATATTATTATGTTATAAAACCGATGCCATATGAAATTCATCATTTAAGATGATTTGATTCATCCGAGTAGGTGCCAGTGACCTGGGTTTTTTAAAATTAGAAACGGTATTTTTTACAAATGCGATGGTCCCGCTGTCACGGCTCAAGAAATAACAGACCGATGTTGGCGCTGTTAAACATCTTTCAGAATATGGCTGATAGCGATTAATAAGATGATATTTGGGTAGGGACATTTATCAGTTCATAAAAGATTCCAAATTGGTTGCAACGTCATTTTTACAGGGCATAACATCAAATATTTCCATGACAGCAGCGTAATGTAAGAAGTAAATGTCGTGAACTATCTAGTGTGAAGCAGACAACCGTTATTGACAGACACCGCGTTTAGTTTTGTTTTAATATTTCATTAAAAGGGTTATCATTAACAACAGACTTCAATAAATATCATATGACTGAGGTGATTGTAAAATCCATGCTTGGATTGAGAGATCAACGTGCAATAAAATCCGGAACGATAGGTCGAACACTTTGGTTTGATCAGTATCTAGCCTGATATAGGTGCGTTGCTTTGACTGTTGATTCTTGTCATCAGTGACAAGTCTATACCGGCCTGGCGGATCTCAATATTGCCTCCTAATCAATTTCTATTTGGTTTATGGTTTAGTTGAGTGAATTGGATCTAGCAATTATCCATCAGATGGTACAATGATCATTCATATCAGGCTAATGACGTCGTACCTATCCACCGTGTTTAGACGGTATCGCGGTTGTCCTGTCGTTGTTAAGTCACTGGGGTTATGTCGGGTGGGTGATAGCGCCTAAGACCACTATCTACATAAAGATGTCATCAACATCAATCACCGTTTTGATATCATCTCCTCGTTGAAGGCAATAGTAAACACCATTCATTTAACATTGAACGCCCACTGAAACAATCACAGGGGTGTAAAATTCGATGTTATTACACACCGGATTACGTCTCTGTTGCGCTGTGCTGTCTGACTGTGGCAATCAATTATAAATAATAGAGTAAAGGAGGATTATCTGTGGCATAATATATAAAACGAGTAGTAAGAGAGTACTCATCATGTAAGCTGAGTTATTGATAGAATAATGCGTATAATCTGTCCATTCGCATCGCACAATATTCTCCTTCCTACTAGCAGATACACAAGATTGCACCGGTATTACACTGATCATACATATCTACTGGTTACATTATTATTCCGTAGCGCTGTATGAGCTGACGTCAGCAAATCATGCGACTCATTAAAGGTCTACTGTAAAAGTTTACGCCTTATAATTATTCAACCGCAATGGCGCTTGTATGGTCTTTTTGAAACAGGTGTTACAGATTTATCGTTGATAAACGAATAAAGGGAAGAATCGCCTTTGTATATGCGTGTATGAGGTCATTACGATTTGCTTACGCTCATTATAGGGGCATGAGTATTGTTGTCATGACAACCATCATGAAACTCACTGATAGCGCGTGTAAATCCAACAAATCGCATTTCAAGCTGCCGTTAGCAGATATCCCATTTCTCTGGTACAGTGTCCATTGCAGCTGATTTCTCAGAAAGCGATGGAAGGTCCTCGTCCTTTTTTAGGCAAAGCATCTAGCGTATAGCAGCGTGTGTGAACATTTATGAGTATAGTCTTTACGTTTCAAATTGCTTGCTTTTAAAGTAGGTACAAAAGCATTGATTGCGGCCGATTTAAATAGTCTATTTATTAAGGCGATATAAGGTCCCTTTCTCGTCCGATCTGCGGCTAGGCAGCTGTACTCCTTAAGAAGTTTGTTATGGATTTGACAAATCATAGGTTATGGATATAATGACGGAAGGAATTGAAGTGAAAAAGCTCTGAAATTCCATCCAACCACCATTTGTTATTTGTTCCTTGGTAAAAATCCAGCTGCAACCATCAGACAATAGACTAAATCTGATAATTTTCTAATCTCTCAATTGAATGCCATAATACTGCATTGAATACTTCCGATCAAGTTGTACAATTCTTGGCACGTATTTCAGTTGTGTTATTGTCAAAACACTATCATATTTGGAATGGATGACATTGCCATTGCTGCGATCAGTAAGAGTGCACGTTCATATTCCGCCTTATACACATATATTCGCCATGATGCCGCCCCTAACCCATTATGTTGATTGCACAGATTGGACCACACCATGAGTAGACTGTGAGTATTTATAGTAGAACCATGCGCAGGTAGAGCATGGTCCGTATTTGCTTTCACAATGATGGTGCATTCGTCAATGATTTATGAATAATTGGAAATTAAACAATATGACACAGAATATCTACCTTCATGACATTATATTGAACTGATATCTGTGCGTATAATTATCAAATCAATTAAGTGTAGAGCAGAAATGGTATCCATATTCATGCATTCTTTGGCTTTGTTAGTGGTGTTTTTAATATTCTCACGCAAAAAAACATTTTCCCAGACAAATATGATAATTTATGTATCTTTCACATAAACATATATTCCGAAGATAAATGCATTTTTGTTGAATGAGGTACCGTAAGGTAAGTAATGAAATTGGAGGGTGACATGGACCGAGGTGAGGTGACATTGGCTAATGTATGAGCTACATAATTATTCTCCCAGAGAGCGCAAAAAATTGATTGTACAGTTGAGGGTGTAAGTGAGTCTGTTTATGACAAGTTGCTTATGGCATTTTTAACATGAAAAATATAACATGCGAACAATAGGGTCATTGAACACGTATACACTTATCTTATATGAATGAAAATATAGTTGAACATAATATCATCTGCTATTTGGTATCCACAAAACGAAAAGTTTGATGTTATGGGATAAGTGAATTAATCTCCACAGCTCTGATTATGTACGACCTTTTTGTGGTTATGTATAATAAGATATGTTCTCGGTGCTAGAGTTGTCTAGAAAAAGACTTGGTTAAAATGGTTGCAGTTGGATGCAGAACCGATTTTATCGCTCGGGTCGTCAATAATGTCATCAACCCTGCCTGTATTCTTGATGATCATTTTCTACAATCTATCGACTGCATTGAGGTGGGGACGTCGCATAGCCTTTGTAAGCAAGCAGGATGTGACTCGCAAAGATCTCGATCATGGTATGAATTACCCTATGAAGACAATGTGTGGCCTTGTTTGTTCAACAAATTGCAGCCTACGTCCAGCCTACGCCATTCAAATACACAACGACTAGTAGGATAAGATGCCTGAGAGGCATTCGCTGATTTATTGAGGACCGCATTTCATCGTCGAACATCTATTTTGATGAATTGCATAGGAACGATACTACCAACTATTCCCTATTGGATAAGGTACTTATAAAGCCGAGTAATCTCGGACGTATGTATATATTAAGCTTCACTCCCTGCTATATTCCTATACGTCATACTAGCCACGGAATACGTTACGGTTAACTTCAACTGGTATTTAGCAAATGGGGCAATATTTTTTAAGGATATGCGTAAAAGATTCAAAAATTGTGAAATAAACGACCACACTATTAAGCAAGCGACAACTATTGATGCTGCCGACGTATCTCAAGCTGGTCTGGTGCTATCAACTATGTCGCTATGGGCTTTGAAGGACTGAAATTTATATATTAAAATGGTGAGTAAGCATTCAGTAACAAGAGCTAATCATCATAATTGCATTGTATTGACCCATTACGCATATCGATAAAGCATAAGCGGCAAATGGCACGAAAGAGAGGCGCGATCCACCACTCTTCTTTTTGATGCACTTGACTTGCACGAATTAACCTACTCTGATGCGATTCAAATGCAAATTTATTTGAATAAAATTGACCATGAAAAATATTCACTTGAAAAATGATAACTTTTGCAGTCACACAAATCGTTAAGTGAAAAGTCTTATCGCCGACAGTGTTCAGGTTCAATGAAAAGGGGCCCAAGCAAAGTAATTATTCAGGTAAGATGGAGATTATTTGCTTGGCCTCAGGGCTATAAAGCTGCGTAATATTGAAACCAGAAAAATATCGTTAATGTGCGGGCTACCCTGCCCCTGGTCTTCCCACAACTGATACACGAAGTGTAATATATAGTTAGTGATGCATTACATAGGCTGTTGCTTTGGTCATGTTTCGGTAGCTTGCTAGTTATCTTCATGCATGCAAGTTTCAACTATCTGCCATGGTTTACCCGTTTGTGTGTTAGGGCCTAAAAATCAGTTTGTTTGCTACGACACCTCTTCCAACACACATGCCATTAGAAAAACCGTCAATGAGTGCAATCAAGTTTGTCTGCCTTCTTGCATGTAGATAAAACACATAAAACAACTATACATTGTTAGCGGTTAGGCATAACACACTATACGCATGTTAATTCATAGTTTCGTTAAACATACATGACCGTGAATCACGCATGATTTAATAGGCTCCGGTAGTTTCCCTCTTAATCGCTCATTAATTGCTTAGTCACATAACTATTTCGTGACTTTCTATCAAGTGGGCAATTAATAAGGGATTATCTTCCATAGAGCTAGTAGACTCAATAATAAATTGTGTAATCGATGTCTATAAATAAATGGCTATCACATGTACGTCTTCGATTATGACCGGTGTAATACAATTTCATTTTCTCAATATGGCTAACCCAAATCGCCTCATATGTGTAAAACAACCTTAGCTGAAACACGGATTATCCTATAATTTTGTTTTTTTTTGCCAAATTGATACGTGGTCCGTCGGCAACCAGCATGCCGTGCATTTTGTTGCTCTAATTGATTCGTTATGTGATGTACAGACCGCATTTGGCATGTGGGGCGCAGGCAAGTACGGGGAGTGCTGTTATAAACATTGACATAGCACTAGAGGGTGTGAGATTCTGCTCTAACAACAGTGGCTGAAACCCAAGGGCAGCTCAGTAACTCGTCGTACATCACAATCAGAGGCCAGAATTGCAAACCGTTTGTTAAACCGAATATATAGTTGGCCAAAGGAAATAGAATTAGTCCACACAATCACACCTAGTTTACTGTCCTGCTAGGTACCATCTGAGCCTAGTGTAGGCTACTATTGTAGGCCTCAGTGCGGAATGCACGAACGCCATGATCTATTTGTACATTGCTAGTTTCAGATAAATGATCATTGCAGGCGCCTCATAAGAAGAAACCATAGAAGCATAATTGAGATGTAATACGGCATCATACATAGACCTTAAAAATAGACTTGGAAATGGATGAATTGAGTCAGCACATTTATTTCTCCGGCATGATTACGTGACAAGCATATCTGCTCGGCGTATCAATTACCGACGCATTTATTTGATTAATGCCATGAGTAAAAGATGGACACGCAAGCAATCAATTCAGAATATAAAAGACGATGTTTGAATTTCACAGAAAGAGAAGCTGTAAAGCAAATTGCTTTGGAAAACGGAGCTGAAGCAATAATGTATTTCAGTTGTTGCGCACTGACATTTGATGCCTGAGGGCACAGCTTCATACCAGGAAAATTCCATTGCCCGATGTCATTTATTTCCATCCTGCGTAATATGGAATTTAGTTGATCCAGCCATTACCGACAAATTACCGAGTGCAAACAAGCATGGCCTGATCTACCAGCTTGCGGCCGAAGCGCAATGGCCTGGCTGCTTCGCTTAGGCTTACATTCCCTCTATAAGATAATACTGAAGGTTGCATTTAAATCGTAAATCGATTTTAAAAATTCTGATGATGACCGGGTCTAAATAAACACCCATAATGCATGGAACTGAACGACAAAACCACATTTAGAATTTCAAAGTAAAATTCGAGACGATTATTCGTGTTTCAACTCGGTTGGTGGGTAACAACAATGTTAGTTGTGCATAATGCGGTTGAAAAGAACGTTGAACCGGTCGTAGCAGCCAACTATACCGCAATCATTCCATTGGCAAAGATAACTGTCGTAAAAGTGGTTCAGCCTGACAAGAGAGAAGAAGAAGATGCTTAGAATGTTCAGAATAACTTTGTAGTTATTTCGCATCCGTAACGGTGACGACGATGATAAACTAAACACGCTACCTATTTCTTAAGAAGAAGTACTCAAATTGTGAATTGTTATAAACTAGTGCAAATAAACGCACGGCGAGAATTATTGCTTCAATTTTTCATTTGTTTTAAAACATTCAATTTTGAAAAACAAAAGTTTGAAAAACAGCTAATATTGCTGCAATGTTTCAATAAATGCTTTTGCTTGCTGCCAGCCAATAACTGACTTGTCTGCTTATCATCTGCAGCGAACAAATTACTACAAAACTCTTTCTCAAGCATTTCTACACCGACCACTTTGTCACAGTCATCGATTTGAGCGTACGTCTATAATCCAAAAATATGTCAAGTAAACGTTATTCATTACAGAACCAGATTGTTTTCATCAAGCTTCCGGACTGCGGTTACTAAGCTGCCTATCGGCTCCCTGAGTTAAAGGATAAACGGATAACTCCGTATTAGGTTGCAGAACGAACAATATTGTTTCCACAGAGCCAAAACATTAAGGAGCTCGCATCTTCATTCCCTACTCCTTCATTGTTTTTTCACCATTGTGAGCATTTGGTGTCTATGAAGTGGAATCTGAGTAAACTTGTTTAGTTGGTGTATTGCGTGGTGCAGTTAAAGCATGGCTTAATAACTGTATTGTTATTGTTTAATTGACAGGCTGCAATATTGTCTGTGGTTGAATCATGTGACATAGCGTAAGGTACTGTGATGAATCACATGGAGAATATACAAATGCAGAGCGAAGCGAGTGTGATCTCGCCGCCCAGATCTAGATTGAGAACAATCATGTTTGTTGACAGCAAATGGTTTCATTTGTCTGTTCAAGATAACATAATGCAAAACGAGAAATTCATTAACATTGTAAATGTGTAACTTTAAGGTCTAGCTAGCTGTTTACGGCCAATATCAACTGTCTCAGCATCACACTAGAAAGATGGAGATTCTTTTCAGCAGAGTTTGTGTGATTGCTTCCATATCATACATATTAGTATATATGTCATTTCTAGTAGTGTTTACTTTGTCTTTTATAACTAGTGCTGATTCAACAAAGTATATATTACGGCAACAAAAGCACCCTGGTCATTCGTACATGTGGGAACAATCTTTGTGTGCAAGCTAATAAAACACCTGCAATGAAGGCTGCAAAAATCTTTCATGTAAAATAAGTTTATCTCGGTGGCTCTTGCATCATTAGTTGTGATGTCGTTGTGATTGGTAGTTAATCGGCTAGTCAAGACGATCATACACCATGCGAGAATCAACGTTAACTGTATGTTCGCATGTGCGTGCCGGTACGTGTGTCCATCTATTTGGGTGGCTTGTTGGTTGGTTGAAGGGTAGTAAGGTGGAAGACTCGAATAATTCATTAATATCGGTAATGTTTAATATAGCGATCTAGCATGAAAGCAATTACAAAGTTATAGTGTTATGATATCAGTATATAATTATGCCGATCATTTGGCATTGGGGCCTCTTAACCGCTCGTTAAGTCGTAACAGCCACATATCTTCGGATTGTGCAAATACATTTTAGTAGTTTTTTTGAGTCAAGGATAGTGGAATCCGTTGGAATCAATCCCGCTAAAGCCAGTCAATCAATTAAGTTGATTGTGTAACTATGGTTGGATTATATAATCAGTCTCAATCTAGCGTGGCTGAATGCGTATCGTAAAAGATATAACATATTAAGGTGCGTGCCCATATCGCTAGCTGTCATTGTTGTATGCATATACAGTATCGATCAAAATCTCCTTCGGTAATAGATAAAGTTTGATTGACGTGCGCAAGTGATATCCTGTGAACATGTATTAAATTCTTAACTTGATTTTCTGCATTACTCAGCCGGTCGTAGGAACTTGTCTTATTTGTTTTACACAAATATAGCTCAATTGGCACGCCATACTAAACCCGCCTCAAAATGGCTTTCGCGTAGCGCTTTGTACAATATGGGTTACAAATAGCATGCATTAAGGCATATATGTGCGTGGAAAGTCGCATTGCATTAACTATGCATAAAAGTGTCCAAAAGGTTATGTACTCGTTAAAGCAGTAATACACGTAAGCTTTAGTGCTTAACAATACTGTACGACACTATGTATTTCCGGGGAGTTGATAGTATTGCCTCTTCGGTTAAGCTTTGACCTACTATTTGTCCCCCCTCCCATTGATCAAGTTCATAAACCTCCAAATAGACAGAAGTATGGCAAACACGAGATCATTACGTGTATTGTGATAGCAAGGTCATCGGGTTTTTACCAACGTGCAAAGCATCACCTTCATTTCAAATAACGTGCTGCTAGTAAAATGAACTACTTCATTGGTCTTGTTTTCATTTGATTATTGCCATTTAGTGTCGGAGTGTTTTCTTTACAGGACAAATGCTTCAAATGTGAATAGGCTTCTAACGGTAGCACATAAAATATGGTTTTGAGCAATGAGTAACGGAAGTTTATTGCGGATTTATCAGAATCATTAATAGTTTAGTTAAAAACAATAAGATGATAGACACTCTACCACCATGAAAACATACAGATAATAGTGATAATCAGGATCAACAGTTCCGAATAATGTTTGCATTACAATTCATCATGAAAATTGCTTTTGACAAACCACTCATGAATAATAAATGTCTGTTTCACTACGAATTAAGGTCACATGACCATCCAAAAGACAGATAAATATCAGCGATAGAACATATTGATAACGTCATAAATTCAAAAGGGAGATCGGGATACTAGTGTCGTTGCAGTGCTATAGTATGTGTGTTCTGGTTATATACCCGAAACAGATTAACGTCTCAACATGAAAAAGAGATGACAGCCTCCTCGCGAGATAATGCGTGCATTATTAGACTATTGAGAACGTGATGAAATGATTAATGAGACAATCTAAAGCATCAACCAGTACTGGTTAGGGCGACACATCATGAAACCATTATACGCACTGTTTGCACAAAAACCAATCACTAGCACAATATTAAATTACGTGTCCATTTGCACTACCGGGCTGTTATCTAAGACACACTGGGTGTATATATTCTCTCAATTGTTCTCGTCAGTTTCACTGACTCCTGATATGGACCATGAACAGGATTGGCAGTATTGTTGCCATGAAGTAGGTTATATGCTTATCATCTAACTCGACTGCAACCCTCTTTAGTTAGATGAGCTCGACTGGAACTTTTTTTAGGCCGAAAATATATTCGGCCAAAGCAATAAGGATTAGCTCACATCCCACCGATATAAAAGACGGTATGTCACAGAAATCGAGTTTTTCAAGGAAATCACTTTGGCAAACTGTCATCTAGAAAGGACCTGAAGCAATAATGTATTTCAGTAGAGACATACTGACATTTGTTGCCTTAGTGTGTAAATCAACAGCAATATTACCTCAGTGTAGCATGCACAGCTTCCTACGAGGAAATCCACATTGCCTGATGTCATTAGCCTCTGTCCTGGGTCAGGCGGGGATTAAGTTGATCAAACCATTGCCGATAAATTAACTGATGCAATTGCCGCGGTCTTATTTGTCTTGCAAGTATATTCCACTAAAGAAATAACGAGCTTATAATTTATTAAGTAGGTGATTTGGGTGAAGGATGACATGACATCGAAACCTTAGACAAGCTTAAAAGTTACACACTTTTTCTATGCTGACGTCAAGGCCTTGCTTTATCATTTAATTGGGTTGTTAGTTTTATAGTTTAAGTTACTTCACCGATCACGTGTCGGGAGGCATCTGGCGGATCCATCACTTTGGATTCTGTTTGATGTAGCCGACCTTCTATTGTAAATTGATGTTTGATACCGTAAAGGACAATTATTTCTAAAACTATGACTTTGTCAAATAAAATCCCACTGCTGATTGGTGACGCACATGGGTTGGCCTTGTGCCAAGTCGCAATGCTTTGTAATGATTTACCTTATGGACGTCCTCACCTACTCACCTTCCAGACTCACTCACCTGCTCTCTCATCTTGCGCACCGATCACCGGGTGGACTAGAGTGCAGTCGTCTGCTCAGTATTTAGTAGTATTTGAACATTTGTAATTATATTTCAAATAGTGAATGTATTCAATTACGCTGAAGCGGACTGTTGACTGTTGTTTGGGGAACATCAAGTCGCGGATTACCGGTGCCCTGCCAAACTAGCTTTCTGAAAGCACGTGCGTACGATGTAAAGCAAGTTACCTAACTCAAACAGTTACATCTAAAGATACAAGGTGATACAGGTAATAAAGCAACTTGACGAGGCGCGGTCTCCCATCACGTCACACTGAGCCGCCGCAAAATTTGATATTGCAAGCACTTTTTACTTTAATAGATCACAACAATGTTGAATTACTCGTTGCTGTCACGTATTCAGAAGTATGTGTGCTCAATGTATTCAATGTATTCAATGTACAAATTTGTCCATCAATTCCCTGTAAGATTTAAAATAAATGTAAATAGCATCTGTACTGGTTGCCTCGTCTAATATCCTAAGTCAATCACGTTCAATATGTATTGAAGGGCGGATTAAATAATCCGTATCAATGTGGCTGAATGCGTGTTTTAAAACACATAAGAGCTTTATGTATGACACAATATTTCAAGCTGTCCAATTTTCATGGTCATACAGTATTGATCGATATCTCAATTGATTAATTTTCTTTACGTGCGCCATTCATATCCTTTAAGCAAGTCTTACATTGTAAGCTCGACTATCAACATAATTAACAAAGAACACCAATTATCTTGGCCCATATGACAGCCCAGACCGGACTGTTTCAACCTATGGGTAAGCTCGTTAATTGAAACTGTGAGATATGTTGGTGATATGTTACCACCCTGCTTGACACCGTTTAATACATTACATATATTTGACTTTTCTTCTCATGCAATAAGTTAATCTATTATTCTGAGGAACACAATTAAGAACAATTACGCGTGAACGCTTAAGGACTTTAGATAAATATACCTTTA
>CM067346.1:35594802-35607023 GCA_034190875.2 Urechis unicinctus
AACGAAGCACTCTTCTTCGGCGTCCACCTGTTCCCTCAGCTACCCCAGCGAGCTTGACTTTTCGGTTCGGCATTCTATTCCTTCGCTCTGCTCGCGGCATCTAAACCATGTCCTGCCCATTCCGCTCCATAAATCACTTTCCACCAGTCTTTATGAAGACTGGATCTCTCACCAGGTTGTTCCAATTAATGCAATAGCCAAGAATGCCTCTGTTATTTATTTTTCGTTCAATTGCTATCTATTTGTTTTCTTCTATACTGCATCAACATTGCTTTAGATGAAAACCGAAACATGACTTCAGTGGCATTCAATTGCATTTTGTGTTCGTCCTCGGAATCGATATTTTGATCGAAGACGTCTTATTTGCTTGATGTCACTTAGCTATCCGTAAATATGTCAATTCATACCATGATAGACACCATGTGCCAATCACATCCTGTTTGCACAGTTTTCCCAAAGCCAGATGATTGAACTCCATAGACCTCGGAAAACAAATTTGCAGTACATGGACAATGGTCAGATAACACAGGGTGAACGCCAATCTATAATGATACAAGTGAACATTATTACTTCAATCTGTTTTAACATTTTCTAGAAAATACTATAGCTGAAAACATATCCTTTAGCATCTTATCTTCGCAATAATTTCATCTATTTGTGCATATTCTCACAACAGAGCGTTATATGATGATGTATTGTTAACAAAGCAATGACCTTCTGAACTAAACGATTGTCTACAGCTTGTAACCAGCCTTTCATGACAAGTTGAAATGGAGGAAACAAATCTTATTCATCGTCTTTGATGGCGAAGTTTACGCTACGCTATATTTACCATTACCCGTAGCAGTACCAAATCAAGATGCATACAATAGTCCGAGGATATTGCAGACATATTTACGTGAGAAATTGCTTGAGCAAAGCCAACCCTATGGCTACATAATTAAACTTACAACTATTCAAGCCCCGTAGCATTTACCTTTTTATTCATGATTACATGTAATGCTTATATAAGCAGATAAACGGATAAATTAACACTTTCATGATTAACACTGATTAATCAAATATATTTCCATGGTTGATCTGTCTGAATTATCTTGCCATTTAGTGTGGCTTTCAAGGAGCGAGACATAAAGCTCGCAAACTTATTGTGTTTGGCATGAAATGCTGTACATCATTGGAACTGCTTATATAATATTGATACACCTAACACTGTTGACAACCATTCACATTTTGGAGCGAACTTTATCTATGCCAATTCAACTAGTTCTTTGCACTTGCAATTTCAGATAATTATCTTACTGTGATGTGCACAAGAGTTTCCCGTTGCACTTCTATGAAGGATGCAGAATAACAGTCATAATCATGAATGTTTATTTGTCTATGGCAAATTTACATTGGTGAACATAAAATCTAGTTAATCCCCGGTAAGGATAAGACGGATTCGTATTTTCGTTGATATTTGTCCTAAGCCCCAGGCGACGTTATGTCCCTGCTATCATTTTTAACATCGTCGTAATCGTTAAGAGTGTCAAGGACGTACGTGTTATTTCGGCATTATATTGAGCCAAATTCACTACCGATGTTACTTGATCGCTGCTTCCTCAGCTGTTATCCTTTGTGTGTATTAGAATGACCAGCGTCTTACGTCTTATATATGTATCATTCTGCTACGTAACTCAAGATACGTATCACGAACGTTATCTATATCATGTATTCGGTCATAGCGTTGCCTGCGCGATCAAAATTAAGGTAATGACCATCAGGTTGTTGCTTGCTGCAGAGTTGTTGTATATCCACACATCCAGTGTTCACATTTAAAATAAAGATGGAAAGTGACTAACAATAAACAAATTGGCATAACATTTAATTACAAAGCAAGGATAATTGATATCTTCACCACAGAACCTTTGTTGTGTTTCTGTGCCAAATTTGAAAAGGAAGTATGTATCTAAAGTCATCGCCTTATATTCCTGTCATCCCAAGGTATGTTATTGAAAAAATATGATGACTCACATGCACGATATGGTAATCCATAATCAAAACTTTATACATGTTCCTTGGAATTGGCTGTAATACAGTTGAATAGTTCGGATTATCAAGACCTGGAGGACATATCATACCCCTTGTATATTGTTCGCATCATGCTACTTTACTAATATATACGTAAAAAACATCCACTCCTCGCATAAACTTGTATCCTATGTGTTGATTGGCCAGACTTCTACACCAACCATGAAAAGAACCCACCCCTCTCTTCCTGCCATTGATCCTTCGGATTGTGAAAATAACCAGCTACATTGTCCTGTTATATGATCAATTAAAACATTTTGCTCATCTTATTCCGTTTTGAATGGAATTTTTGATGACAATGATAACGTAGTGAGAAGGTAACTTACAGGTACCCAAATAGGTCGTGGAATGATAACTTTACTACGTTTTTTCATTACGTAGGTCAAGCGTTTCTGGTAGTCCATTATTATAAGTAAGCATTACGTATAAGCACTACGCAATCACTACCAAACAACTACTTTATCACAACGTATAAAGTACGTATATTGTCTGCTGGGATCGACGTGGTGATGCCGTCGCAGTATCTTATTTGATGTACCGGGATAGTAGTCATTTAAAATCAATATTGGAGTTCCATTTCATTATTCGCAATCATATGAAATTAGATTGAAAACTTTCGATTTAGCTTTGTCAACATAAACAAATACAGACGAACATGTATAGATGCAGTGGTTGGCATGTTTGATTTTCTCCATTCCCTATCTTTTTTGACACACAAAACCAAATCGGAACGGAGGGAAAAGGATATCTAATACATTTATTATGTGAATTTGCAGATGGAACATAGCTGTCTGTGCTCAATAGGATCCAGATTTGTGCAGACAGGCAAAGATGCTCCAAACAATACATCAGTTTGCTAAAGTCAAGTAAGTTTGTGAAGATTCCATATCCATGGACATCTTGATAAATGCGAATAATATGTGATAACATGTAGCTTGAATCCCTGCTTATTATTATGGAGATGACTTTCGAAGCTTATACATGTTTGTTACCGCGTAAGGAATGTAAAATCCTCACTCTTCCCCCCACCCCTGCAAGAAAGACTTGTCTGTACGGCCAACATCCCCCCCACTCCCTCGCTAAACCATGTCCTGTACAGTTCAGCGCTATTCCCATGTAACTGATGGTGAGGAATAAGTAAGCAGCCAATTCATAAGCCTATATGAGAATAATCCATTGGCTAAAGCAATAGCTGCAGCCTTGATTTGTTTCCCAATTTATCCGACCAAAGAAATGAGGATTATTATTTCAACTTATTTTTGTGCATTTGGGTGACGGATGTCAGGAAATCAAAGCAGGAAACGGCCATAACGTACGTCAAAGCACCTTCCAAAAAATCCTGCAAATATATTTGAGCTAATCTTCTAGGATGTGTCTGTATTACTTATATATGTTGCATCAGCACTACGAATAATTCGTGCATTAATTCGATAGTTTTGAGTTAATACTGGTATAAAAGAAATACCATCGGCAACATTTCGTCACATTTGGTCGTGTCCCGAGTATATTTGAAGAGACAGAAGCATGTGACATTCTCGCTAAGCCTGAGTATATCTTGTTTGTAGCCGGAATTCCACAATAGAAATGGCAACTACAAACGACAGAGGGAGCATCGTTAAACGCAGTGGAACATTCAGGGGTATATCAGACGCGTTGATAAACTTATAACTGAGTTCGACTTGAGCATTAACAGGCTTTAACTTTATCAATGTTATGTAGGAAATATGAGCTACAAACTGTTCTTCACCATCAGGCTTCAGAAAAAAAACAACGATAAGACGCTATGATGATAGACCGCCCAGGTGATACAAGTGAATAAGCTGTTCGACCAGGCGGGGCCTCCCACTATCTCACGCTGCACTGCACTAATGACACATATAGGATAAGAATCCCTGTATGGAAACTACTAATCGCTAAATAGAGATAACGACGCAATGGATCTTCATTCTCTATATTAATGTATTATATAATGGCGATTGTGAAGAAGAATTACCTAAATACGCCTTATTAGGTGATGTGGGGTCGATATTTTCCAACTTAAAAATACCGTCAAACCATATATTACGTGAGACCTGGATTTGAAGTATTCATTAATTGAGCTTGAGGTAAATTCAGCCATGAGGGGATGTAAGGTTCCCTGGATATGCCGCGGAATAGTGCACGCTAAAAATACTTAGCGTTTAAGGGGTTACAGGAGCAGGTGTTGGTTTAACGAAAGGAATATCTTAATGAGTTTCTGATGAGGTGTAAATATTGAGTATTCTATTTAAAGAACGAATATGCCATGAAAACCAAGAAAGTGTTCGGGGTGAGATGGTGAAAAATATCATGCTCTTGGGAAAAGCACCATTTTAGCTGCAATGAGATTTGATCATTTGTTCTCCTACTCTTCTATATGCTCTATAATTGTGTCATAAGACGTGCAACTGGCCTCCATAATATGACAGCAAAATTGATTAAATAAGCTCGCACTCCGTATTAGACAGACTTGTGTGTAATGTTCAGCGGTCGGATTTAAGATTTGGTATGAAAAAGCTATTGATTTCATCGCTAAAATACTTTTCTCTCGCTTATGTTATATATCTTGTTTTATCACAAAAATGGCGTCCATGGTAATATATCACACTCACACAGAAAAAGTATAATTCGAATAACGTAACCTTTCGCACAACATTGTATGGCTTACTTGATTCGCTTATTCTTGACCCAACGATTTCCGAATTAACAGATTATTTCCTATTTTAGTAAATTTAACAGATGCACATTTAGGGGAGATATCCTTTAATTCGCTTATGTGATAGGAAAAAGTCAAGTAATTGAATGATTTGTGGACACATTAAACGTCATTGATAAAATCAATGCGAGGCCGAGTGTGTTCATTCGGGATTGATCGACAAATGACCTACTTCCGTGGGGATATTGGTGTGATTTATGCGAGTATGTCATGAATTGTCGTTCAATTAAAGGTCGAGCCTTTAAAAAGGGTGTCATGAGGAATACAAATTACTCATTGTTAGATTCCTTAGAAAAACGCCAATGCTGATAAAGCATCGGCTCAGTTGCCAGTATATATTTGTGATTGAAGAAGAACTACCATGGAGTTCGGTGTGCACTATACTTAACTTAGCGCCGTCTGTTTTACAGTCGGCCCAAGTCGCTTTCATGATTGGTAAGACATGCGATTGAGGTGATGTTCAGGTAGCCGTTAAGGTTAATGCAGCTTTTATTCAGTCACTGCTATCCTTAATTATAGAGATTGAGCATAGCTTGCTAGATGTGTGTTCTGTATTGCAGAGTTGACGACTAGTCGGTTAAAGGGACGTAACTGCAGCACTTGGGACGAATCAGATAAATGAAGATCTGAAAATGATGCCGATACCAAATGGCCGTGTTATTGTCTATGCAAATATGGATCTTCTTGGCTCGAGGCAAAGAATAGGAATTAAGAATGGGGGAGGATGTTAAGTCGCTTTGGTGGGTAGGAGCATCTTTGCATTTTTTACATTTCCAAGGTGATGTCACTCAACTGCACTTACTGATAAACATATTTACATCAATCAAACATCATGAGTTTAGCCCCAAACACATAAAAATTATCCACCAGCCCAAAATGATTTTAAAGCGCTCAATATTTCTCATCTACACAAGATAAGTAATATGCTCCTTCTTGCAAACTGGGAACATCTGAATTCCGTTCCTGCTAGATCAACCTTTAATTCGTTTCACAATAGACTTAACGCTATTGTTGACCAAATCGCTCCGTTACATAAATCTACTCAACCTTAGACATTCTGAACCGAATCTCCATGGAAGATTTGAGGTGTTCATTATTTACCTGTACAAAGTACAGTTAAACAAAACTAAAGAACTATACATTTTATAGAAATATGTGCAACAAAATGAAACGGATAGCCATGACCATAACATATTTAGACCTCATCGACACTACATCAGCAAACTCTTTACTCTTTGACTCATATATCTAATGGTATGTCCAATATGACAGGTACATTTGTGGTAAGCGAAATAACACGCGCTGATCCTCAAATAATAGCCCATACATTTATTTTCTGCTACCATTTACTACATTTCTCACCAACCCTGTCGCGGCTTCTATTTTCCTCATTCCTACTGACGAATATGAAATTCAGCAAATAATGATTTCTATCAAAAGCTCCCATGCTTCTGGTAATGGCATTCTTATTTTGATACATCTATTACATCTATATCCCACTCTATTCTCATTCCGCTATGTGTAGTTGTCAATAAAGCACTGAAGAGAGAAACTTCCCCCGAGGAACTTACCTAAATTTTACCGTTTTAAAAAATAAAAGATAGACAATAAATTGCCAATTATTTAACAATATCGATCTTGCAAGTATTTTTCAAAGTCAATGAATGATTTATTTATAAAGTTTTTATGCATCTTAATAGGTTAATGATACATGATATAATGGCCCATGTGGCTTATGGGCCAAACATTGTACCGCTGACGCATTAATTTAACTGAATGTATTGAATGAGAATAAGCAAAGGCGTAGGTGCTTTTCTCTATCGCTCCTATGTATTTGACACGATTGGTCTTAAAATACTTTAGGCATCACTGTTGCATTAGAGGCTTACCCCTTCAATGGTTCTAAAGTTGCCTGGATAAAAGGTCGCACTATGTTGCATGGAAGTAACCTTCTTCGAGTGCACAAACAAAGGAGGTGCTTCCAAGGTCTCGGTGCTTTGTCCTCTTCATTCTTATTATAAGTGAATCATACGTCTGCTTCTCCAGTATTCCTCCATGCGAAACTTTTTGCGGATGACACTACTCTTTTATATTCTAATATGAATACTGACCTACATACCTCAATACATCCAAACAACCCATGTTTCAGTTTCTATTCGACCAATGATTGTATAAACAAACCTGCCATTATTAGTGACATGCATTTAAATCTTCATCACCGCATATCATAAATGGCTCTTAATATTACAAACAAACATCCGAGCACACTGACATTGGAGAAGTCGGATGACTTCACATCAATCCCGCGAATAAGCACCTTCATTATGCAATTTTAGCGACTCTAATGTCGGGATTGTTCGCGTTCTATCATCGATGTCATGTCAACCTATTCGAAATAAACTCATCAATAACCATGACATTCCCTCATATCAGTGATTAACGACGAGCTATGGAAGCGGATTGTGTCTTATGAGATCTACCGAACTATTTAGGAAAGAAAGCAATGTTCTCTCTCTGAACTAAGTCTGAATTTTTTTATCACATCAACTGATTACTGTAACGTAATTGATTAGCACTCCTGGAGAAAATAGTAAGTTGTCTTAGATGCAACTAATAAACCAACATTTTAGCAGTGCATCTCTATGCCAATCTAAATACCGCATAAAAGTAAACAGTGGTTGCGTCGTGTGTGGCCAACACATTGCCGCAGATGACTTAGTTACATTGTTGAACATAGGAATAGACACTTTTTGCACCCTTACCTGGGATTAACTTCGCCATAGATGGTACCTGGTCGTAAAACTACACAATATAAAGTGACAAAATGGTACCTTGAAATGGCAAAGAAACACAAGGGCTTGTGTTCGGTTCATCAGTGTCATAGAAAAAGGTCAAAAGTCAATCTGAGAGGATAATGCTGACAAATGTATATGGCGAGTAACTATAATAGTCAATGGCTAATACAGGTAACAAAATATCAAGAAGATCTATGGAACAATATATTGTCCATAGTATAGGTTCGTCATCATTTTGTAACTTACGCAACACCACCTCCTCGAAGCCCCCGTTGGACGGAATAATTGCATAATTTTTTTTACTGGGGATAGCATCCGGGAATACAGATCACAGAGCGACTTCCCGATGCGTTATGCAATGCCAAACCTCGGATATGCTAATACATAATTGCTTAAACAGCAGCCCGGTCAAATATGCCTTCCTAGTCGAATTCTTTTAATCACGATAGAGCGATGGTGCTCGAGGGGTCGCAGAATAATATCGAAACTAACCAGCAGTGATCAACCCCTATGGTTTGTCTCTCTTTTTTAACGAAGTAATACTTTACACGTAAGCGGAATTTGCTTTGCACTATAAAAAGATTATGTGTGACAGCCTTGAAATGTCTTTCAATTTTCATCGGTAACTTCCGGGTCTCCATGAATCATTTAATAGCAAGAAGCTTCTACTACTAATGCATCCTAAAACACGTACATTTTGTTTATCAGTAAATTTGATTTCACTTTATCAATGAAATAACCGATATACCGAGAGTTGCTAATGATAACGTGAGTTAAATGTTGTTTATGGGCGCTTCATTAAGGTGAATGGTACACATTGAGGCATCTTGCGCAACTCGGCATAATTACGGTAACTGTCGATGAATAAGTTTGCCTTGACGAGTCGCACTCATTGGAAATGGCTGATATAAGCTCAGTGCCGTGCTCAGATGTCGCGATGGGAGCACGAACAATGGAATTATTGAATAAGTTACAGGTCAATAGCTTAAATAAGTCGTTTGACATCTCGGCAACTCCGCTTTACTTCGAAATTAAAGCAAAACTGTCAGAACAGCGATAACCGATGAAGTATAAAAATTGTGTTCTGTATTGCAGCTGAACCACAAACACTAGATACTCGACAGCATAAGTGGAGCATGAGTCACTTAGGAAATCGATATATAACACTATATTTCTGAAGGTCCGTCACTGAAATAGGGTAACTTTAATATTGTTATGAGATCAAGTAAACCGGATTAGGATGTTTTTTTCCACTGTCTGTGACAAATTGCTCATAAACCAATGCAAATACAATTGAGGATGTAATACATTAAGCGTATAAGTGATATACTCACTGTTAGGTCTATACCGGCGCTACATACCACATAGAATGCCAACAAACAATAGAAGCACACATCACTCTCAAACGAGTAGTTGTTATCCAGTTAATGACAGAATTAAGAGTCGATTTAGCATCTAATCAAATTATTAGACAATGCAATATTCAACCAATGCATAACACGATGAATAATCAGGTAAAGGTACATTGGATGGCCGTTCAACATAAAATACAAGCGGGTTGCTTTAAAGGAATTCAGTTAGGTATAATATACGTGTCTTTGGAATCATTGCAGATGATAAGACTGAATGTTGTACGTTCATATCCCTGGCGACTTTTATAACGCTTCTTATGTTAAGGATTAGGCAATATTAAACCCTTGTCAAACATGAAATGCATCAACAATATGTGCGTCACCAATACCTTGTCTCTAAGGATTAACGTACCGATCATGCATATGATATTCAAAGCTTGACTACGTGCCGATCTTCAGGTACTTTCCAGTTTATTGTCTCAGACACTTGTACTTAAACTCGGTTATGAAAGAGCGTGGGAATCGGACAGCAGGTTGTTTGTAAACATGACACTAGGCAAGTTACAATCATAGATGCAAACCGAACTTCCGCTACAGTCTAAAAATGAATTTCCCATGGAGCTTGTGGCGGAAGAATTTAATCACTTAAACAGCTTATCCGGCCAATGTATTACCTTTGCAACAGCATTCCAGGAAATGTGTCATCTAATGTATTATGCTTGTAATTTACCCATATATCAGTTATTGTCCGGGTGAAGCCCATGTTACCGGTGTGTACAAGCCCGATATCCCTATGCATAGTTACTGTATTTTAGTATCGTTCCATTACCGCATTACAGGGCAGATATACCCCATTTTCGTTTATTAACAAGAGGTCACAAATGCTACTACATCTGCTATGTGTACGCTTTAGAATTTCAAAAATAATTAAACCAATATTCCCCAAAAGCGTTCTATTAAGGATAAAGTACCAAACAGCCGTAAAACACGGCCGGTTATTATTTAATGTTCCATTTGATGTCATGATACGTTTTCATTGTGACGAAGCCAGGAATGGAATGCAGATCGAATAATGTTCATAACACAATAATCTTGCTTTGCAAACATTGACAAATATACAGGTCGAAATGTATGAAGTTGTTTGGAGAACTAGTGGTTCTGTATGCTGACGATTCTATCGCTGCTGAAACACGTGAGAGCAACGCTTTCATACCGGAAACATTTGTACAATTTCACATCAAATTTATTCATTACCGATTGTCTAATAAATTTTTGAGCTGTAAAGTAAGTAAAACTTGATGAAGAGCTGAGAACGGTTTTCCCGGGGAAAACATACATACTTGACATAATTGTTTAGCCCGGTGAAGATATAATATGTACTGCATTTAAATAAGCTAGCAATGATGTATACAAATTCAGTAATGCCTTGTTTTCAAATGCATATACTGTGGTTAGACACATTTTCCTCTTTACTTTTTGACAACTTATATATGCTACAAACGACGTTCACTTTAATTGATTTAGTGTTGGACAACCTAAACCCTCGTAAACACCAATGTAATTTGTATGACACACATCACCTGCACCTCCTGTGGAGTCCTGTCGTCACAAGCGGTTGTCTGGACGACACCACCCTGGAGTTTAAGCTCCAATATTTCTGTAAGGCCTGTAGTTTACATTTCATTTCAGCTAGCTTCATATATCAAGAATGTAAGTATGGTCATCAGGTGCGGCTGCATCTACCTGATTCCTTTCAAAAAGGGTCGAAGAATTGATTGATTCCCGGCAGTCCTGTGGGCCGGGCCAAGGTCGCCAGTTGGAAAGCAGATAGCAATTTCGTAAACCGGTTCAAGGTAAAACATCTCATCGTTGGCCTCCAACACCCTACTCCTCTGCTGTGGTCGATGCGGAGGATGTAGATGATGCGGTTTATCCATGGATGTTCCAAACGGCAAGTTCTCCACGGAAAGCTAACCTAAACCCGAATCCAAAACGTCTAAATACGATTGCATTTCTTGCGTGAGTCACATACGGAAAACGAATTCGCTTCGGAACCTTATGTATACTTATAATGCTGCAGAAGCCTGCGCACCTATTGACTGGGATATATTTATGTATTTATGTATGTCTGTATGTAAGTATGCATGTATGTATGCATGTATGTATGTAGGTATGTAGGTATGCATATAAATCAGATGTAGGTTTGTATTTATGTATTTGCGTAGGTATGTATTTATGCATATTCGTATGTAGGTATGAATGTATGTATATTTGTATGCAAGCTGTATACATGTATTTATGTATGCATGTATGTATGAATGTATGTATATACGTATGTATGTATGTATGTATTTACGTATGTATATTTGTATGTATGTATACATGTATTTATGTATGCATGTATGTATGCATGTATGTATGTATGTATGTATGTATGTATGTATGTATGTATGTATGTATGTATGTATGTATGTATGTATATTGGTATGTATGTATGTATGTATGTATGTATGTATGTATGTATGTATGTATGTATGTATGTATGTATGTATGTATGTATGTATGTATGTATGTATGTATGTATGTATGTATGTATATATATATGTATTCATGTATGTGTGTATGTATGTATATATGTATGTATGTATGTATGTATGTATGTATGTATGTATGTATGTATGTATGTATGTATGTATGTATGTATGTATGTATGTATGTATGTATGTATGTATGTATGTATGTATGTATGTATGTATGTATGTATGTATGTATGTATGTATGTATGTATGTATGTATGTATATATGTATGTATATATATATGTATGTATATGTAATTATAAACAATGCATTGTTGAAAAAAATCCAGCAGATCAACAATTCCGCTTAACTTTTTATTTTAGCAACTTATTAACTAATTATAGTAAGACCGTAAAAACATTTACATTTTCTGTAAGCTTATTTGATTCCTAAACTTTTATAATTGACATATGCTTCTACATTTGTAATATTACTAACGCGTTGAGTTGTGAACAAAATTTGACATGGAGATTAATCGCCATATTTTCGATGGCTTATAAAATGGCACTTATCGCACCCATTGCCAAAAAATGTAGACCAGTTGTTGTTATTCACAGTGCAAATCTAAACTTATAATTTGATTGATATCGATACCGTTAATTCCGGCTGCGAACGAATCAAAGTTAAAACAGGACTGAAATTGTAAGTAAACGTGTCGTTTTCCGTCGTTTATGATCATATCGTAGAATCAAT
>CM067346.1:35607123-35649921 GCA_034190875.2 Urechis unicinctus
AATATTTTTATTGTATCCATACAATTTCGACAGTTAATGTGATTAGTTGCATATCATGTCAAATACTGCATGCATTCATCATTAAATTATGTTGCGTAATTATGCAACAAATAATGCATATATATATTTCCTACGTTGTTTAGGCTGCATGTTTATATATTTAGTATCTGGCGCATTTATATGACAATATTGATTTCCTTTAACAATGTCTTGATTCTCAATCTGTTGTAAGAAACAGTCACCGAGCCTCTTTCGACCCTCAAGGCCAAGTTTATGAAATCAGTATATCAAACTTATGCGTCCTTGACAACGACAAGCTAATGTTAATCTTTATATAGTACCGCTTCTGGTAATGGAGAACATGGAAAATCATCTACAGAAGTACATCAATCTACATATTAGATGTTTTGGGTACACCAGCAAATTGAAAATGAAAGCACAGTGCCAGACTGGTATAGTAAGGTCATTATTAGTTAGTTTTAATGGCAAACTAGTACTCTTGTGTTATACGGTGTCCACAAATTATGGAGAAAAATGAAGGCGTTAAATGGAAACTATAAAACTGAAATCTTTATTATTTCATCTCTGCTCCATTTGACAGCGTGTGATTGTCATATATAGCTATTGAGAAGTCAGTTCGCATTACTTCCATATATTTGTAATCCCCATGATAATTAACAGTCCATTGATGGCGTTAAATTAAACTTTGCCATAGGCTAAGTACCTCCTCCGCACATCATAACATGGTCACTTCACTTATTACCCTATATCCCTGGCGTTAGCGGACACCCTAAGTCCCAGATATGTGCCAGTTAAACATCGCTGCAAATGTGCGTTATTGTGATATGTTGATCCATTCACACCCACACGGACTCCTATAGTGATTACAACAACCTTGTTATAGATGTGTCTCATGACAGAGAGAGTTCAGACTAAATGTAACCAACGCTACGTAGGACAATTATTCTGATTTGTTTTGCCGGTTGGGTTTGCTATAATCGTTCACGTTCGATTGGTGTCAGTTTCTATGTTCTTATTTAGGAGCGCGATCCCAAACCCTCTTATTTGTTATTGAATTACAGATCACTTTCGCGACCTATATTCGATTTAATTATATATGATATGCCAGATTGCTCAACTGACAGTGCCATTCACATTGATTGTCGCAAATGACATCTGTTAGACACAAAATTTATACTCACACCATGATATATTGTATCGTTGTTAAAAGAATTTTATTGAAGAGAGTTATTGGCGGAATGTTGTTACTCGAATTATTGCGTATTGACCATAACAACCTGATTACACACCCATGAAATACTAATTACCATCACTGTGCTCCTGCCAAGATTGCATTGCTGAAATTTGTTTGACCTTACGTGCACCTAATAGAATAACTGTAGTCTCCAAACTTGAACCACCGAGAAGAGGTTGAACAATGCAGGCGACGTTTATGAATAATGATAAAAATTGAGCACCTTAAAACCTCTATAAGCCATGATTGAAAAATATCGCAACGATAGCACCAAAAGACTCACGACACGTAGACCGCAGTTGAGGTCGATGCGATACAGGGCAACAGTGCAGTCGGGGAATCATGAATGCGAGTTACTACCAGCGTCTAACTACACTCTCAAGGCTAGGGCAATGGGGTTATTGCTGTTTACTGTAGCTGATATTGATGGAACACATTAACTATTTTATGGACGCTGAAATCCAACGCATGCATTGACATAGCACTGAAAATAATATTCTTGGAGTTTTTTTCTTAAATCATGTTAGAAGTAAGTAATATTTCGTCTAGACCTCATCAGGTGTCAGGCAAACTTATAAAAAGTGCGAATGGACACGATATATAATATTGGGGAGTGATGGATGTGGGGCGCAAAGATGGCTTAAAACGGTTCTCTGTGGCGTCGATGTAAACATGAGAGGAATGTCTGGTGTTGATTCAGTAAGGGTCAACGTACCAAGGTCAGAGGATTTCATCGCTTCTCACTGCCTCTAGTATGTTGGCAGGTAAAGTAAGTGTTATTGCATGAGAGGTCGTGTCCATGCTTCAACTTTAATTTTGTTAAAAGTGAGCCAAGCATCATCAACTATAATGCATTTCGAACTATATATTACACTTCGTGTATCAGTTGTGGGAAGACTAGGGACAGGGTAGCTTGTGCATTAACGAAATCTTTCTGGTTCTAATGTTACTTAGCTTCATAGCCCTGATGCCAAAAAGATAAACTCTATTTACCTAATGTATTGCGTTGCTAGGGAAAAATTGTCAAAATAGGCTAATTCATACCATGACTGAGATCTTTGATAATCATATCTTGCTTGCTTATAAAGGCTATGCAATGTTCCTAGCGTAATGCATTAAATAGATCGCAGAAAATGACCATCAAGAATACAGGCAGGATGGATGATAATATTGACGATTCAACCAATACAAGGCTTTCTGCATCCAACTTTGAAGCGTCATTGACAGTCACCCATTTTAATCACGTCATTTTCCATTGATCTCTATCACTGATAACTTATCTTATGATACACAACCACTTAAAGTCGTTCATGAACAGAGCTGTGAAGATCTATTCACCTCTTTCATAATATTGAACTTTTGATTTTGTGGATAACCAGAAGAATCTAATCTGCTATTCTGTTGTACTGTATTTTCATTCATAATATATTAAGTGTTCATGTGTTGAATGACCCTACTGTACGCATGTTATATTTTTCATGTTATAAATGCCATGAGCAACTTGTCATAAACAAACTCACACCTCTACTGCATAATTCATTGTTCACTCTGGCTGGTAGAATGATTATGTAGCACATACATAAGTTCCCCAGTACATGTCACCTCACAATTTCATTACTCACCTTCAGGTACTTCATTCAACGAAAATGCAACGTATATCTTCGGACCATATGTTTATGTGAAAGATTATATAATTTTTTATATTTGTCTGGGAATTTGTTTCTGCGTGAACAAATTAAAACATTGGATATTGTTCGAATCACGACGCCTTTCTATCAGAATTACACTAGCGTATTGATTGAGCTACTTACAGTCATCACTTACTGTGCTCAAGAACACATAACATAACTTACATATCGAAACCCTTCTACATATTCATTGGTGGGTACAATTCTGATTTAATTGATAAATCTTATAAATCAGACCACGTATGGAACAACTCTTAATATTAACGACAAGGCATTAGAGGTTTGTGTCGGCTTTAAACCGATCATACCTATATGCCCGTGTTTGATATTATTTGAGGAATGTCTAATATCCACAATGAATATTAAGACCATTGCTCGTGTACAGTTTATTGTCTGTACAACATGTATGCTCATATATCAGCATGGTATGATGTCATTTAGCTTGATCTTCGGGGTTTTATTTGTTTCCGTTTTTTCATGGCCTTTTCATTAATTCAGCATCATGTTATGCATGTTTTACATGCGCGTGGCTCGGCTCAAGCATAAGTACTGATTGTGAGGGTTCATCTATGCAATCAATATATTCAGTCGGGGCGGCACAACTAAGCAATCTAACAAGAATATGGACACTTCTTTATAGGAATGTTACTTGACTCCCCAAGAACATCAGCATAAGTGTTCGCAAACATTATAATAAGTGTGAAAAATATGTGTGCCGCAGTTAGAAAGTGACTGCACCGCAACACATCGCGTACACTCCTGGCGATATTAGCCTGATTTGAATGATCATTCTATTATCGGATTGATAATTGCTTGACCCAATTCACTCAACTAAGCCATAAACCAAATAAAACTTGGTTAAATGGCAATATTACGATTCACAAGTCGGCGTAGACTTGTCACTGATGACAAGAATCAACAGTCAAAGCAGCGCCCCAAATATCATGCTAGATACTGAATCAAGACCAAGTGTTCACTTTATTTTCATGGGATTTGTTCCCTCCCAAGTTTTGTAGTTTATTTTACAAGCAGCTCAGTCAGATAATATGTATTGAAGACTGTTGTAAATTATAACCCTCCAAATGTAGTATGACAGCAAAACGAACGGCGTTGTACGTCATTTACAGTGAAAATCGACTGGACGGCAGTTGTTATACAGCAATGCCAACACAATTACATTTTGTGGAGCGAAAACGGAAACAAATCGTTATGGTTACATTAACACGAAACTATTGTTTTGGTCGAGCTCATTGAAATGCATATAATCTACGCTATGGCAGCAATGATGTCGAACAATCAGGAATACGAGTCCTAACTAATTGTTTAATTAAACTGTCAAGGTTTCTGCAATGTGTAAATTAATGTGTACGGCAATTTATATTGATAAAATGCTTAAACTCTAATTGCGTTTTTAAATGTCCAATCAAATAAATGCATTAAGATTGCACATAGCAATTATTTTCCTTTTGTGATATTTGTTTTTTGAACTCATGCTGGTACCAGGATCTGATATATCTTGTGCAGGATCAACGGCAATGAAACATACACAAACATTTGAGAGAATATATGTATCAAGCGTGCCTTAGCTAAGAGGCCATTAGTGCTAATGGACAAGTAATGTAACATGGTGCTAGTGATGGGCATTGGTTGAAACAGTGCTTCATGTTGTGTCGCTAAAAAAAATGGTTGATTTTTTCGAGCCCGATTATGTCATTAATTATTTGTCGCTAGAGATTAATAACACAAGCATTATCTTACGAGAAGGCTGTCATCTCTTTCCATGTTGCCGCATCAATCTGGTTCAGGTACAAAATCAGAACACTTATACGATGGCATTGCATCTATGCAGGTTCGATTGCCACATTGAATGACGTTAACTGTTCATGAGCAGCTTGTCAAAGAGAATATAAATGATGAATTGTTATGCAAGTGTTTAATCAAAGTTGATATTACAAAAATCCTCTTATTTGGAATTGTTGAACATGACTCCATTAAAGACTATATGCATGATGATTTATGGCATAAGATGAGTAAGTCCACATTTAACTTCCCTGATTCCAAATAGTTCCAAACCATATTATTTGTGAATTGGTGTTAGAATTAGTGTTGGAACCATATTGAACTGTCAAGAAAACATTACGACGTAAAATGGCAATAATCAAAAGAAAACAAGATATGGACTGAATGTTTAGTAATTATTTGTTAAATGTGACAGCGCTGATAAACATAGATCATCATTAGACAGTACGTATGAATACATGGAGCATGTTCCGGCCATGTGTGTCTGTGGTGACTATTGGTTTTTAGACGTATTTTCCACAGCTAAGACAATGTTACGGTTACGGTTACCAATCAAAAAGTCATCGTCACGAATAAGGTCATCGGTACTGAACATTACAACAAAAAGGAGCAATAATTCACAATCGGCGGGAAAGGATCTCAATTATTCCACTGTGATGCTGTGACGTTTGATATCAACCGTTCACACAGCGGGCATTAGACGAGGTGAACCTGGACAAATACATTATACATCTATATTAAATCTTTCAGGAAATGGCTAAACGAAATCGTTGTTGGTAAACTGACTGCATCAATCGCGTTGGTTTCGTTCTCGCTGTGGGGCTAATTTCCGGTATTTTTATACCCTAACATCATCATTAGTGTAAAATGCTGCAATGAACGCGGTAAATGCTGGTCTAGAATATGTTATTGACAAGAAGAGCTTCAATTTGAAATTGTCACCAGAACAAATTAGGCCATTTCATTTTATGTGTGGCAGTTCACGTACGCCACGTACGGAAGAACATAATGAACAAACACACAGACTCGTTCGCTCTCCCTTTTCAAAATATCGACCATTGCTGTAGCGTTAAATCAACAAACACACGGACTCGTTCGCTCTCATAATCGACCATTGCTTCAGCCTTATACTGCGTAAAGTCAACATTGACCGCCAAACCTGCCAGGGATATTGCAATGCTGTTGGAATTTATAGACATCGAAAATCACCGATATATATTGCAAGGCAAAGGTAATTTTGTAAGCCGACCCTATTGTATGACGTTCTATGGACAACATGATCAATTTTTGTTAACCGAAGGCAGTGTATCTATGGACGAAACCGTGGTTTTGTCCGGTATCGGTTGGCTAATTATGTGACAATTTGTTATCCATAAATAATTAACAGCAGATAATGTTGATTAATTTCTCGTTTTGCATTAGGTAATCTTGATCAGGGAAAAATTGCTGCTGACTGTTACCAAACAGGATTGTTCTCCTTCTAGATCTGGGCGGCATGAAAACATTTGCATCACTCCGCATTTAAACATTTAATTTATAATATAAAGTTATTTGTTATCTTCAGCCTTCATTATTTCCTCGATGATAGGACCCCAGTTATACGTAGCGCGTGGGCGGTAACGGGGAATATTTACAGACAATACCTGTAAGGCGATAAAATATATAGCAAGACAGACTCATACACCTGAATTATGAATATTAAAGTTGTTACATATGTTGCTGATGTCCAGCCAAGGCAAAGAAACTTGTTTTATATCACAAAGAGATGTCACGACTGACATACAAGAAGTCCAAGCACGGGGAAATAAGTATGAGAGATAACAAGCCCTGAAAGCATCTACTGTCAAAGCAGCTTAAATGGCAGTACAGCACGCGCTTTACCTTGCTGTACATTCCACTCTCGAACAAATAGATTCTTCGTCTACTACACCTCTGCCCGAATTCAAGCGCCGCGGTGGGAGTGTACGGTTGGTGATTATAATCATGATGAGATTGATCAGCGCTATTCGCTAGGAGATGACATGACGGGCAATTGACAGGAGTGAATATAAAAAGACTCATCAGCATGGAATATGAATAAAGATGGATAAATTATGATACAAGAACCATTGCTTACGCACCTTTAATTAACAAAACCCAAACTGACATTATCTTCAAACATCAACGCTCTTAGCAAGTACTTTTGTTGTATGATGCGGTCATGTTCGACGACGTGCAAAACATTGCTGTGCTCTATTAAAGTAAAGGGTGCTTTTACTATCGAACACTGCTATGTGCAATAGTACAGTGTGAGGTTGCGCCTCGTCATCATTGCACATTGTTATTATTTAGCCTGAGGCAAGAGAACAGTAAATGAAATGCTTAATTTCGTACAGGCTCTATAGGTAGATGCGGTACGTGTGAGTCCGATTCCTTCACAATTGTTAATGTCTCTGCTGTATATTGAAATACGCGATTCCCCTTTTAAGGCTTAATACGAGGCCTGCTTGATTGTAGAATTCCTTCTTCAAGCCGTAAAAAGTTAACGTATTCCAAGAGAAGTTTTCTATTCAAACATACATGTGTCACAATCATTGCGAAGGAATTGTCCACGATAATATATACTTTGAATGCTTACATCAATTTGAACCTGAACTATTTATGCACCGTGTATTTATAGCGTACAAAGAGCAACGCACTGTCCCCGTATAACCCAGGACATAGGTAAATTACATCAGGCAATGTGCTTTTCCTCGTAGGAAATAGTGCTAACTGCATTTGTAAAACTGCATCGGATCATCAAGGAGACGTCGCGTTTAAGGATATGTCCGTCCAGATTAGCCGCATTAGAAACAAAGCTCAGCTAACTATTTTGCCGAACAACGCCATAGGATGATGTCCAGCATTACACATTTTCTGCTAAATTTGAAAACAAGAAGGGCATCTTATGGGCAGGTTTTTAATGTACCAATGTCACTCTGTTAATAAAAACTTAAAAAAACATCTCCTTCATTCTTTTGGTCTATTTTTATATGTACACACTTACACACGCGCACACAAACACGCCGCCTCGCACGGCATTGTACTGCGCAGTTGCATCTTACACTACAAATGATGATTGCTCCTTGCCTCACATTCAGGATAATCATGACTGACATACAACAAATCACACTTGATAATTAGAGGCAGGTGTTATATTGTACCACGAATTCTCGGTCACTCCTTGATCACGACACTTTCTCTGTCCTTTCATTAAACACGATTCTAAGGTACTTCATAAGAACGAAGTTTTGACGCAAAAGGGCTAACTATAGCGTCTATTATTAAAGTGTTTCCAATTTGCCGAGGGAACTTACAGACTTGTGGAAGGGTGGGGAGTGGGGGAGAGTTAACGAAATGTCTGGGTAGTAAAAAAAAAAGCGTCGACCAAATGTAATTCTATGCTGCCAGGACATGTACTGTGGATTGGCTGCGCTCTATTAGAGATATATCTATTGTAGACGACGAATTTGCTTAAATCCAAGGCTACCAACATTATATTGTATTACATCAAAGACTTCTCAACTCATCATACGTATGCGTTCTACTGAGTGACCTGGCAATTTGATGCGACCATCCATGAACGGATCTATGCATTTGACATATTTTCTGAACTCAATTCATTAATAAATGACGAGCTATCTCGGCTCACTATTACGAATTATAGGCATTGCAGTTGACAATAAATCAAATAACTGGTTTGTCATCTCATGGGTCTCTTTTCGACAACAACTTCTTGAAGTGAATACGAATTCGGCTCATCTTAATATAAGACAAGAACGTTTCTGGCAGTAAAGTTGAATTCAAAAACGAATTGCACAATCTTAGAGTATTTTGTAAATTGGCTATCAGACGACTACGAGATATGCAGTATAGGACCCTAAGACTGCTTGAGTTACTAACCTGACATTTACAGCTCTGGTTTGACTGATGATTTCTGTCACCGCTGACCAATCTATATATACTTCATTGCCATTTCCATAGGATCAATGGCGTCGTGATATGCGTCTTTCGAAAGGACTTTTTCGAAGGACTTTGTTGCAAATAAGTGTGAACAGCGTTACAGCTTTTTTTATTTTGGGAAACATTATCAAATGAATGTAGCAGTTTTTTTTATCAAGCGATACAAAAATAGATCCCGTTTAAGCGTGAGCGTGTTGCATATGTGTTAGAAGCGTTAAGGATAATAAATTAACCCTGCCTGGAGCAGTCAAATCAACCTTTTTATGCCAACCACCAGCACCACTTACATATAATCGTATGTGCATCATGCGTGATTATACACATAAAAACATATTGGTTTGGCGGCATGGCAGTGCAAGAATAGTGTGTGCTGAATGTCATATCAAAATTGTGTGTATTTGTGGGCCTGGGTGTAGGAGCCCTGGTTTATCGAGTCGTCGAAGTTTTGGACCACTTCTTTGATCTCGCCTTGGCGAATTTAGCAATGGTTCTCGTGCCAATGCGGTAGGCCCTTCGGGCTTCTCTTTCTCCCATCTTGCCAGACTGGATGCCTTCCACTAGATCGTCGGGGAGCTCCTGCGTGAAAGTGCATCTGCGGGCTCCTATCTGGTATTTTCTATTTGCCTCTCTTTGCTCAACTGGCCAAGAAACGATGTCTTGCAAGACTTTATTTGGTAGTACGCTCTTTGCAGGCAGTTATATTTCTTTCGTGGTCCTATTTGTTCAGAACGTTACTCCCACAGCACGAGATGGGAATTTGCAGGCATGTAGCAGGTAAAAGGCCGGAAAGTTTTTGGGCTACAGCACATGTTAGCGTAAATATATCCTGCTCAAGGCGCAGAGCAGCCCAAAACCCTTTTCTAGTTGGGTGTTCCCGAAAGCGTCCTCCGTTGGGCTAGATCCTCTATTTTCTATACTAATCCTCGAGGAACCCTTAGTATTTTTAGTTGACGGTGATTTAATCTATTCCATGTGCTTTAGATCTAGATGAATGAGGCAAATTTCATGTTTTATGTATTACTTTTTGTAGTATTCATAACGTTAATAAAAACGCGGTATAAATTATTCTGCTATTGAAACTGATGTACTGCATTGATATAATTTGTATTCATACTGTAATTAATTATTTGCGCTATCTATGCTTTTCAATTGGATTCATTTCCTCTTTCTCGCGACGTCATTTAGCTTATGCACGGATACATTATGTTTGTTTGTTTGTAGGTCTGACGATCAATAATTAGAAAAGAGGCCAGAGAGACGGGGACATTGTTTATCAGCTTTGATTCAAATCGCCACCTTTAGAGGAAACTGTTCAATGTCTCACGGCATTAAAACTTATGTTGATAGATAAAAAGAGAAAGCTAATTAATACATAAATTGGCCGAAGACAAATATAAGCAGTATGTATACATAGTCGAAATGGCGATCAATAACATGACTGCACAATATTGTTTGTCACAACCCGATATACACTCAGATATAGAGTGCAGAGATGCACAATTTCAGGATTGACCTTGACTTAATGGACCTTTTTATGTACTGTAAGTGTAACTTCAGGGACTTTGTTAGAGGTTTTCCCTTTGATATTCTGTCTGGCAAAGCATTATATTACAAATAAAGAATCCCTTGCGTCTACTTGCGTAGAGATGGGACGAGCGGCCAGTCGCAATTCACAACAACCGAGCACTGTAGCATGCCGAAGTGACAGTAGTTTTGCTGACTAATGGTGGGCTTGGTTGGTCTGCTCAACGTTACTCACATTGTATGCATTTTGCATAAATATTTTACGGGCATGCTTGTTTGCGAATGACAAGCGTCCATTTGCGGGCTTAATAGCGGGCTACAAGTACATCACCACCTAGCACACCTACGTTTGTGCGTTAATTTCAGATGCAATCTGACTCATACAAGCTTCCCTAGCAACGCTTTACAACAACGAGATAACACCTTGCAATAATGTAGACCATATTGTGTATATTTCCGCTGTAAATTATTATGCTTTAGTGCCATATGCTTAAGGTCTAGAAAAAAAATTCGCTTGATTAATTTGCATTCAGTGGAATACCTACTTATCACGTTCTTATTTCATAAGCAGGTTTATCATCTATTTTAAAATCTGAGGTATCCTTTTAACTTTGACACATGAGACGAATGGGAAGTGACATTTACTAGAAAATGTTATGCATTTATCTCATATGTTTAACTAACTTTCATCAAAGCATCTGTTCTTTTCTATTCTAGTACATATTTACAAAGACGTTATCTGTATTTGCTTCAAAGAATCCGAAGCCAACAGTCACATCAATTTTCCTCACAGGTTAAATTGCTAATGTCATCATAGATTATGATTGATGTTCCCAGAGATAAGATTATTTCTCTATGGATTTGATACAAGACATTCTCTCAGAGCTCATATCACATATCGGCCTATGAGATCACTGTTAATAAAGGGTCGCCGGAATGGACTAGTTTTATTAACGGGTTTCTTTTGCACCGAAGTTTTGTTTTAAATATAAGATGATAAAATTAGTCACAAAACAGCTTGAGCGGCATAATGTTCAGCTACACTGCGTCATTGTAGTACATTTAATGTATCCTTGTGAACATCGATAACGATGAAAATATTGCACGCATGTTATTTGATTTTTCGTGAACAGTGGCAGAGCTTACCGGAGTTATACTAGAACGGCATGGTTTATCATTCATGGTAAATTGTTTTTGCTCACATAATTTTATTCTGAACTCACTCCTAGTGAAAATGTTGATCCATGGGATATGAACCATATTGGTCTGATGTGTCAGCTCAGCAGTTGTCTTTATCTGATGTGATGTTAGATGGTGCTGGGTGGCGGATGGTGATGCGGTAGAGATGGCATAATTCCGCCCAGCTGAAGCATCACGGTTGTGATAAGCTGTCACTTATAATCCAATGTGTCGAAATTTCGCTTAGTAAAACGTCTGATGTGGCTTTGTAAATGACACCAACAAGCAAATCGTTCATGATAGCTCTTAATATATTCACAATCGATTCTGACATTGCGCAGTGTTGGACTTGGCCAGACGAAGAATGCCCCGCCATCATTCTGTCACCATTCACAAACGTTATATACGATGCTCCTGCGAGCACATGTATAACTTATTCAATCTGCAGCAGTATCATTGTGCTGTCTCGATAACCTTATTCAGACTGGGAACGTGTCTGAGTGCGGTTTATATGCATAATATCTCGATATCTTGAAAATCTACCAGCTATCATATTAAGGATAGATGAACGTAACAATTTATATCAAATAAGCTTCAGTTCAAGCCTTTGCATGTATCAATCAAGCATAGTAACTTCCTGAGGATTTTTTCCCTAAATGTTCCCATATTATGGGAACTGAACGAAGTGGCATGCCAAGCCGTGAAAATATAAGGATTGCAAGAATGTTACGCAATGTATTCGAAGCCGTAAAACTAACGGAAATTAAGATAAAATGTGTTTATTTGTTGATCGCCTGCAAGCAATGATTTGGTCTTTAGAAAATTATTTTGCTATCGTACAAGCTATTATTCGTATCTGGGCCTCTTACGGGACTCGTATATATTGAATATGATTGTCACATTTATATTCGCAACTTAATTGCCAACATCAAATGAACGCAAGAGCAAATGTGCTCAGTTCCCGATGCCAAGCTTTCGTGCACTGAGTCGGCTAAGGGCACCAACCCGTTATTTACATATAACATGAAGGTATGAAACAAATGGATCTTACTCTCTCAACCTTCCCTCACGCAATCTTGTCGTCTTTCGACTTAGAAATTATCGTTATTTCGTTAATTCTTGGAATCTGACTCTATTTGGAGATTTGAATTATGACAGCACGCACTAAACAGAGGGTACAACGAGGATAACACTGAGGTGGAAGTACTTCATCTTGAAAAGTCATAAAGGTTTAGACGTACGCATTATTCCAGCTTTTATGATAACTTTAATTAATTAATATAACATCACTTTATAAGTGAATACCAATTCAACAGCAGAAAGCAGGCAATATCAAATTAATTCTAATCCCTCGTCTCATACCTGATGGAATATGTGTAGCCTATTGCACCTGAAAAAATTGCTGCTCAATTCACTATGCGGCCTACAACTGTTCTCCATCTACACAGGTGACTGTCCGAGATAATTCGTCCAATAATGAATGGCTTAATTTATCCTAGGATAACACGTGGGTGGCTAACGAATGGAAGTGTCCCTTTTGTGGCTAGATGTCAATAAACTTAATGGGGATGTAAATGAGCTTTCCTAGGTCGTTACGAGATGTGTACGCTTTTAACAAGGACTTACGCACATTAACATCTACAGCTGGCATTAAGAACACCATTAAATCGTCAAACTGCTGATATTTACACACACACACATATATATATATATATATATATATATATATATATATATATATATATATATATAACTATATATATAACTATATATATTTATATATATATATACATATATATATACACACACATATACATATACATATGTATATATATATATATAGATATATATATATATGTATATATGTAAATATACTTAAATATATATATATAAATATAAATATATAAATACAGATATATATATATAAACATATATATGTATATATATATATATATATATATATATATATATATATATATATATATATATGCATATATTAATATACAAATACATGTATGTTTATATATATAATTATATATTGCAGGGAAAATTTAATGTTGTAAGTCGACTCAATTGTATGACGTTCTATGAACAGCATGGTCAATTCTTGTTAACTGAAGACGAAAAGTGGGTTTGTTCCGGTCTCGATTGGCTAATTTTGCGATTATTTAATATCCATAAATAATTAAGAGCAGAAAATTGATAATGTTAATTAATTTCTCGTTTTGAATTCAGTCATCTTGAACAGAGAAATGGAGCCTCTGACTGTTACTTAACAGGATTGTTCTCGCTCTAGATCACATTTGATTAACTCGGCATTTAAATTGCGATGTGGTTTATCACATAACCTTACGCCATGTCACATGATTGCACCACAGCCAATATTGAAGCCTGTCAATTAACCAATACTAATACAGTACTTAAGCCATGCTTAAACTGTACCACGCAATAACCAGCACACAAAGTGAACAAGTCTTTTCTCATCCCACTTCATAGATATCAAAACCTTTCAATAACGCAGAAGCCACGAAGGGGTGGGGCTTCTGGCTTTAATGAGCATTGGCTCTGTGATAGATATGTTCCCTTGGTCACTTAATACGGAGCCATCCGTTTATCCTCTGGCATCTTTTGACACTAGTTACCTAGGTAACTTTTGATTGGGAGCTTTATCAAACACTTTTTGTTAAGATAATTCATATCTCCAAGATCCCCAATGAATAACATTTACATTGCATACTCGATAGATGAAAAGTGTAAGCTCAAAAATATCACTGCGACAATATGATTTGTGAAAAAAACCCTATTGATATTTTGAACACGATATGCTTGAATAAATATTGTATGGTATTTTGTTTGCTACGCATGTTAAGCAGACAACAGGTACTTGTCTGACTGCTAATGGACTGTTGAAAAACAAATGTAAAACGGTAGCAATATTTCTAGCTGCTCAACGTGGGTAGAGCTTATTTGTATCAGACGCCTTAGTTTATAACAATTTAATACCTTGGTACTACTTCTTAAGAAATAAGTATTGTGTTTAGCCTATCGTCATTGCCACCATTACTGATGTAAAGAAACTTTTATTCAATCAATCTGAGCTTTTTCGGCATCCTCTTTTACATCCCTGTCGGGACCAACAAGTTATATGGAAGTTATTGTTGCTAATGGAATGATTGATATGTAGGAAAGGTTATGCTAAGTTTGCTATTACCACAGGTTCAAAGTCATTTTTCAAACCTTCACAATCCACTTGCATTCGTACAATACGCGCAACTAACATGGTAACCAACCTACTGTGAGTGGTTCTTCTATTCCGTTCAATGCGTAATTGGTTGTTATTTGGACCCGGTAAACTTCTGATTTTATAATATAAAGTTATTCGTTATCTGTAGCCTTCATTATTTTCTCGACGATAGGACCCCAGTTAAACGTAGCGCATGAGCGGTAACGGGGGAAATTACAGACCAATCACTATAAGGCGATAAATATATTGCAGAACAGACTGATATATCTGAAACTAATTCATGCCCCTAATATGGATGTTAAGTGTTAAAGTTGTTAAAGATGCTGCTGATTTCCAACCACTGCTAAGAAACCTGTTTTATATCACAAACAGAATGTCAAAGCATGGGGAAATAAGTATGAGAGATAATGTTTAGTTAAACAACTGATGTGGCATTGTGAATGACAGCTCGTCTACCAACAAGCAAAGCGTTCATGGTCGCTTTTCGTGTATTCACAATCGATACGGACACTGCGCAGTGTTTGAGTTCACCAGTCGGAGAATGCCCCGCCATCATTCTGTCAACGTTCAGGAACGTAATATAAGACGCCCCTGCGAACACATGTATAACTTATTCAATCTCGAGCAGTATGATAGAGATGTCTGGATAACCTTATTAGGCTTGGGAACGTGTCCGAGTGCGGTTTATAAGAATGATATCTCGATATCATGAAAATCTACGATATCCCCTTTTCATAGTGAGGATGAACACAATAATCTATATTTAATAAGCTTCAGTTGAAGTCTTTGCATGACATTAGAGTGATAAATGTTTTCATTGGCTTGTTAGTATCATAAGACGGGCTAACCGTAGGCCCTCTCTTAATCACACTGGGTATTTACCTATTTTCCTACCAAGGATATTCACCTTTAGAAAATCATATACACGATATAAAAAGGTTTATGTCTCTCGATTTGATTCCTAAAAAGGCTGACGAAACAAATAAAACTGGCATCAGACTAAGGTTACACAGACGTGACACAAAGTTTGACAGCAAAGCCTCGGCTACTCGCGAAGAGTAAAATGCAAGCTTTAATTTCAGTCACATGGTGTCGACGTTCGAATGATTGGAAGCGGTCAAACATGACAATGAACGTATCAACCCAACATAGTTACGTTCTAACGATGTTTTGCCTAAATGTTCCCATATCATGGGAACTGAACAAGGTGGCATGTCGAGCCATGAAAGGATAAGCATTGCAAGAATGATACGCAATCTATTTGATGCCATAAAACTTACGGAAATTAAGACAAAATGTGTTTGTTGGTTGATTGTCTCCAAACACTGATTTGGTCTGGAGAAAAGTTGTTGCTATCGTACAAGCTATAATGCGTATATGGCCGACTGACGAGACTGGTATTTATTGAAAACGATTGTCATATATATATTCGTAACTTAATTGCCAGCATCAAATGAACGCAAAAGCACATGCTCTCGGTTTCCGATGCCATGCTGTCAAGCGCCGAGCGGGCTCGAACCGTTATTTATATATAAGAAAAAATGAGACCAATGGATCCTCCTCTCTCAACCTTCCCTCATTCACGCGATAAATCTGTCTTTCACTTATTGAAATAAGTGTTTCAGATGCTCAATACTATCTTTTCGACATTGAAGCATTCAACTTTCCAGGGTCGACTCTCAGGGCCGACAGTCGTCGCAGCGCAAACGACACTCGCAAGTTGTGGCTGTAGGCTGAACTTGTCCCTGGCGCATATCGGGGCTAGGCGCTGATTGGCGCGGTTATATATTGAGTGATAACGACATGGCAGAATTCGCAACGCTAAATCTATGCAAAATTATATCGTTAACAGCCGCTAAAAAAACAATCAAATATAAAAACCATGAAAGTCATTAAATAACACGTAGGTAAATATTGGTTCACACAACTCGATCAAACCCGCATTTAATAGAAGGTAATTCAGACTGGCAATATTGTCGCTGGCCAAAAAGATAATCAAATGAGTATTTCATTAAATCTGACGTAGAGCCACATTCTTGATACCTAATAATTATTTGTACTTCAGAGAAGGAAGGCGGTTGTTTATATTGTCTCATGTTAATCAGGTCCTCTGAGTCACGTATATCTCTATTAGATAACCTCGAATGTATGCATCAGTCCAAAACATCTTCATAAGCAAGATACGACCCCAACGATGTCCTTGGTCTCTGCATAAAAGTTGCTGATTCATAATCCGATAGGCCACTAACATAATATATGATAGCATTGTCATGCGATATAATTATTCATATGATCTTAATGTGCACATTGTATCATGTGGATATATTACTATGCATCGACACAGTAACAACCTCAGCCCAGTTTACAATAGGACTGTACAATAACGTTAATAGAAAGTTTGACAACTTAAAGGCGCAAGTTACGGCTATGATAAGCGTCTGAATCATCTAGATGGGTTGGACATAGCGTTAACGATGCCATGTATGTTATCACACAATATTTGCATTAATCAATTGCTACGGTTACGCATATGTCAGTTAAATCCTCCGGTAAAGAACAAGCAAAAGAATACAATTTTGATCGATAGAAGATATGATGTAACTGGGGAAGTGGTAATATTGCAGTGATTTAGTGACAGACAATGGTGACTCCCACTCAGTATGGTTATGCTCCCAGAGCCAGCACACATTGTACTGTAACGAGTCTTAAGTAATGCGCGATGTTCGGTGCTCACACGGATTGTAACTCCATGCCTATGATTATCATTATAAATCTTTTGTGGCGGCCGAAAATTAAGTTAAACGCCTCAGTATCTGCATCAACTAAATTCATACTCGATCAAAAAGGTACACGGGTTTTTAGTGGCTTAGCAGTAGAGCTGTTGATATCATAGAACATTGGTGCATTTTACTGTCTACGTGTAAGTGCCGCTGTATTGTTCATAATGTCGTCACTGTGTAGAAAAATGAGCCATTGCTTTTATATCCACAATTGCGCATCGCGGGTCCGCTGCAACGGAAATGATATTGTGGCCGACGTTGAAAGGTGTAAATTGTTGCCACAGAACATTCAGCCCAACGCTTCCCCATAATGGTTATTTACCTATAATGAACAATTTGTCAAATTGTGCAGCACGCAATCTTATCGTCTTTTGACCTAGAAATTAACGTTATTTCGTTAATTCTTGGAATCTGACTCTCTTTGGAATTTGATTCATGGCAGCACGCACTAAACAGAGGGTATAACACGGATAACATCGAGGTGGAAGTACTGCACATGTTATTTAATTATTGCGCTGAATTTATCGCTCTGGGTTATTCATGCGTCCCTACACTTGATTGCTGGAAGCTTGATTTGACAGTTTAATGACACATGCTGTGATAAGATGAAACTAAATTAATGTCTAGGTTTCTGACTCCATGTATATTGGTTGATTCTATCAGCAGACATGCAATAATCTCTAATTCAAAGAAATCTATGTGATGCACTAGTTGATGCTGCTCTTAGCGAAAACTAGTTTATTGTCTAGGGTTCCACATTAATGTGTACTGGCTGACACCAAGGCAGATATGCAATATCGTTCATTCAAATAACTCTACGTGAGGCACTAGTTTACTGTGACTGCGTAAATAACAAGGGTATACAAATACTCTCATTGTAGGAATTCACACCAAATATCCGAAGAAAAGCAGATAGGACGTTACCATCAAAGAGAATGCAGTGGGAGATACTTAAACATCATGATGCTTTTATTCAGTGACTCTCCGTAAATGATTTATCACATTATTGACGTTATTTGGTTATTGCACATATTGCCATGGCACACCGCGGGTCTATGAGTACTATAATCATCAGGCCTGTTTAAGATATAGATGTGCCATTCATTGCATCATCGTATATGATACTACATTTGTACACATATCTTGTTCCAATCGAAGTCCGGTTGCTAACTGACTTGTCATGCAGAGACCTGGTGGTACTGGATACATGCACATGTACGCCGTTAATGCATTATAACAGGCAAACGAGACAACAAAGAGAAAACCCCATATAGGACAAAAGAAGATGAAACCGTATCTGCCACAAAGTCATCAATATATATATATATATATATATATATATATATATATATATATATATATATATATATATATATATATATATATATATATATATATATATATATATATATATATATATAGCAACAGCTTACCAATTTAATGGTGCGCTTAAAGCCAACTGTAGATATCAAGGTGCGTAAGTCCTTGTTAAAAGCGGACACATCTCGTAAAGACCGCAAAAGCATGTTTAACTCCCCATTAAGTTTATTGACATCTAACAGCAAAAGGGACAGTTCCATCCGTTAGCCACCCACGTGATAGGATAAATTAAGCCATTCATTATTGGACAACGTATATCGGACGGTCACCTCTGGCAACAGAGAACATGTGTAGGCCACATAGTGAATTGAGCAGCAATTGTCGGATGCAATAGGCTACAAATATACCATCGGGTATGAGACGAGGGTTAGAAATTAATTTGGGATTGCTGCTTACATCTGTTTCATGGGTATTCAACAATAAAGTGATGTAATAATAATTAATTAATGTTATATTAGTAGATGGAATAATGTGAACGTCTAGACCTTTATGACTTTTCAAGATACAGTACTTCCACCTCAATGTTATCCGCGTTATACCCTCTGTTTAGAGCGTGCTGTCGTGATTCAAATCTCCACAACAACCAGACAACAAGATTGCGCGCTGCGCTATAAGACAAATTGCTAGAAAGTAAATTGTTAATAATTGTTTCTTTACTTTACTTGTATATGTAGAACAAATAAAAAATGTGCAAGTTAGAAACGATACGGGGAGTAGGATAGTATTGACATACTGCAAACAGCTCGTTTTGTGAGCATTTGCCATCTGAAAATAAATCAATAGAAAAGCAAGGCGTCTTTATAATAACCAAAATGGCATTTATTTTGCACGCATGCTACAGACATTTCATGCTTATCAAGGTACAGTACTATCACTTAACAAATCATTGGCAAAATAAAAAACGAATCCAATAATAACCGTGATTAACATTTCCGAAGACGATGCCAAGAGATTGATCAATATACTCACCTTCCACAGATAATCAGCAATCACATATCACATGCATGCCAAGCTGATTAAATATAATTTGGGCGATAATTCAATATTAATCCACCCTAATGATGGGTGTTTGAATTTGAGTTACAGACATCTGTGAAACGAATGCATGATCATATTATGATTCTTGCAAGAAATAATTGTTGGATGGAGCAGACATTTTTTAATCATCATCATTATTGACCGAGAAATATCCGCATAAAACTGTGTAACTAAATTTCTTTTGATTAAAATTAGGCGGGGATTATTGTTATCAGCATAGGTGCATGTTACTGTCCAGCATATTAAATGCACATCACATGCTTAATGGCAGATTGCATAAATATACAAGCAATAAAATGGCAGTTCAGTTTAATGGTCAGCAATTTACTAACAGCGGATTTATGCGACATGCAGACTTGTAATATAAATAATCTTCAACACGCAATATTTAAACTTAGAGAAAGTAGTTTGCAAATAAAACGCAGGTATCACACATAAGGGGTTAATGCTGCAAGTCAACTAGCATGGTATCTCGAAAAAATTCCCAAGTTAGTTGTGATTTGTATCTCCATGTATATTTGATGTTGATGAGACACTACTTAATCAGGCTGCCGATTTATTGTGCTTCATATCTACGACATGCTTCTCGCACCATTATCAATTCATTATAATTACATTATTTGGTCTTGGGAAGATGTGTCATAAAAATTCTACTACGACCTCGGCTGGTATGAGCAACAATAAAGATTCTAGGAATTGGTCTGGGAAATGAACAAATATTGCATTCAAAACGCCGTATTTCTCATTTATATTTACGAGAATGTCATAAAGCATTCAATCATATCAACTTCATGGTGCCTGGTTACAAGGCCTCGCTTTTCTATTGGTGCTATTTTATGAAACGTACCTCGTGACGTGAAAGCGGGCATTGCAATCGTATTTCTTGCGAATGTGTCTCATTTCTAGCCTGCTTTAGGTCTACTCAACATAGTTCAAGAAGCGTAACATTATACAAACCATAATATAGTCCATGGATGTTTTTATACCTGCATTTGATTCTGCACTCATGTTAAGTACAAAAATAATAAAAACATCTATCGCTGATTATTTCACATTGCTACACAAAACTCTGCTTTAGGCATGATGATTAATAACGCATTCCGACGTACAATATATTTTGTTTACAATGGAAGTCGGAATCAAAAGGATAAATTACCACGCGATGTACTCTGAGACGAACCTGATATTTGCGGAAGTCTTATGCGAAGATACATTGCCGGTTAAGCAGATGTTTTGGCGATCACTATCGTCTTGTATCAAAACAACATGCGGTAAGCTGCTGCTGGGTTGGATGTAAATGCTCGTAGGTGGTGCATTTAACGTCGTTAAAGAATCAAATGATGAAAAGCACCGTGTGTTTTCACAGGGAAAATGCACCATACCTTAAAATTTGCGTTGTGAATTGCTCCGTAAACCTTACACGATTTTAAACAGCTTCATTAGATTTCTGGCTGCAGCACCAATTTTGCAATTTAATGTTCTCAGCAAATACGCATAGAGGGATCGGGTTGCCATTATTAGTTATCAACTCATGTACGTAATTGCCACAACACTTTTTTTCCAGGTTTTATCTAGGGTAGTTTACGATAACATTTTGTGATCAACGTCAATGTCACTAGGTGTTTTGATCATTTGATATGTTGCTAGGTTATGTATGATCGTAAGAAGATCATAAAGTTCCCATATTTACTCTTGCGTGGGTGTTTAACTACAATTCACCGGTCTGCTATTGCGGACAAATATTCCTACAGTTTCCATTAGACAGAACGTCAGTTTCACGACATGATTAGCCGTTGACTCAACGAGTGCATAAAGTAATAAGGTAGCCCGTGATTTTTGTTTCTGTCCCTGTAATCGGTACTGCACTGATGCTGTGTGCATTATAAATCAATGCATTTACTGTATCATACAAACTTTCTTATCGCGAAATATTATCAATATCAGCTGCATTCTGCCAGTGTTCTTGTAGGTTCTCGCCTGCTCATAACCTTCAATGCCCGATTAATAATACCATATAAAGAAATGGCTGTTACTAGCGTTACATTGAACACAGAATATAACCATTAACGTTGTTAAAGTTGTTATTTGCAGCTTAATTACCACAATGGGTAAAATCTGGTTGGGTTGCCTTACAAGAAGAAGATGTATATGCCAGTGGAATTATTTTATTAATGACACGACATGAGTCGAAAAACATCTGCATTCGATGAGCCATTTGTTGATTTGTTAAACAATAGGTTTAAAAATGGTACGTGAGTTTCAAGATAGAAAATTATCAGAGGTAGGAAGGTGGGTGTTTGTTGGGTCTGACCAGAAATGCGCAATCGATATACCTCGCCATTGTGAGATTAGTCTGCGAATACCACGAGTGCTCCACTTCTTGTTTCCATGACTAGTTAATAACTTAGTGAAACAATAAACTAAAATTGGAATATGTTTATTCCTTTCGTACTGCGATTGGTTAATAAGATGTCTTTTTATCTCTTCCCTAACCTGAACCAAACAACAAATATGTGCTTAAGTGACATTATAGGAATAGTTTCGGCCAACACTAAATCTTGTCTTCTCCTATAGCTGTACATGACCTAGCATACAGACTTTGATGTTCCTATAATTAATAAGCACCAAAGGAATTTGCATTACCAACTGCCGAAAATGAGGTTATGTAGAACGAAAATAACGACTATTTTGAGGTCACGGAAATTGTTTTTCCCTGAGACAGAATTACATCATAGTGTTTAGGTACGTAACTTGCATTGCTATTCGCTAGAGCGAAATCAAATTGCGATAACTGCTGTTCTATTATATAATGCCTACATAATTTTGGTGGTAATTTAATATCGAATGTCGGAATTACTACAACAGCACACGGAAATTACTCCAGGCAAAATTGAAGACAGTAAGAAGATGTGACGTTTTCAGATCGCAGAGGCCTGTTTATAGAAAATTAATAACCAACCTAAATGACACGGTACATCTGTGCCAGTAAGAATATTACGTCATTAGCGAGGGTAACAGCGGTTACATTCGGCTTTATCAGGTCAGTGTGGGTTGAACTTATAATAAACGTATATGGTATGAGATCCATAACCTTCATATATTGCTGTACCTTTTGTGCCTCCAACATGCAAACACGGTAGTTAAGCAAAATCACCAGCGCCTTCATATCAAAAGGCATATCATTGTTACATCATACATATCAATACATATGAAAGAGTGCTGTGACAAAGAAATCATTTCGGCGGTTGACACTACGCACATTCTGTATCACTTAAATAGTTTGAATATCAAAGTCATCACCATTCGTGTGCCGTGTGGGATTATGCCCTAATGTATTTAATGAACATTATCAATCAATCCACAAAGCAATAGTTAATTGTTAGCGCGATTTTACAGCACGAAGTTATGGATGTATGGGAATACATGTAGTTGGTCTTATTACATTCAAGGTAAAGCATCGCTTTTCATAAAAAGATAATGAAGGTAAATATTGTACTCCGACCTTACACTCAGTGGTTGAAAAGGGTCATACGAAATGTTATGCTACCATGCCATGTATAATATAATCAAATGCATGCTATGCATATTTCATTATGCATGAGGTGCAATACCAGCTATTAATGTGTGAAGAGGATGTATTTCCGTCAACGTTATTTAAATAGAAAGTTATGCAACCTGATGGGCCATGACGATAGTCAATTTCATTGTGCATATCAGACATTTTTATCGACGGCGTATAGCTATGAAACATAAGTCGTGGCCTATTTTTTCCGAATTCGGATTATCCTGTCAAAGCGATGGAGGTATAACTTGAATAAACCAAGCTAAGATGACAGACATTATTTAGCGTGACAGTTGACTTATTCACACTAACTAGCCCCCGTTAGGTGCATGGGTATAAACATCGCTCTTGAGCCGCAAACCGAATAACCATCATTCAGCATCGTCTTGCCATTGTTGATTCTTATTTGGATTCTTTTTACATGCGCTTGCTCATGCTAAATTAGTACTAGCCATCAATGCCCCAACAGCTGTAGTGATCGAGTGGAATCAAATAATTCATATTTCCTTGACCAATAGGCGTTAATACCATCAAGGGGAATATGCTAGATGCTTCACCCGAATAAATTCATTTGCACTTGGAAAAGGTTTGATGCAAGACATCTTGAGAAATATTTGCTCTCTGAAGCTCATATTAGTGCCGGTTATGTGAAACACAAACTGAAAACAGGCAAGCAAAATGATTTGAGTCTACTCTTCTGGATCAGAAGACTCATGGCATTGAAAAATCACTAATATCGAAGGTAGGATGAGCAGAACACTCTTAGTGTTTTTAAGAATATAGGTGTCATTAAGTGTTCTGAAATGCGTGAATTAGAAAAGAGATTCCTTCAAATGAGTCTGTTTGAGTTTCAAGTTATAATTATGCAAGGGATGCATTCTGCATGTTTTAAATTGCTTTTATTCTTTCTAAGGTCGTCATACATTCTGTGTAATCTGGATGTAATATACAAGGGGTACATATCATATTTACATAGGGAATGTATCAAACTGCTCTTCGGTCATCTCCCTTGATAAATCAAATGCATTTCGTTCTGAACGTTTGCTGAGATGGTGTAAGGGATTGAATGAATATTGAATGACACTCTCGTAAATTAGTCACTGGTTGTTTGTACCAAAATGACGCTGTGCACTTGTTACATTGCAACGCGTGGTGCATATACATTTATTGATCTACATTTGTTCCCGCTGCTTTGGTTTGACCTTGTGAACAGTTCATTGCTTTTGTGTGTAAACAGACATGACCATAGTTTGGTAAATTGACACCAGTTGTGACTAAGTTTGGCGAAACAATTATCATAGAATTACCGCCGATAATCAAGGTCATACCTTTAAGACCTGCTTCAGACATTCGCTCCGAATCAGGCAAATACGCATATGGCTTCTAATCTAATAACAAAGCAATTTTAGGTGGAATTTGGTCGTGCCAAATGTATTCATTTGTGATTTGTGACCCCCTTAAAGTGCGACATAATGCAATCCAAACGCTGAAATGTTACCGATCAATAATAATTTAGTGAATGATAATATTGTGCTGTGCTGCTATATTTATAAAATAAATCGTAAGCAGCCAGAAAATTACCGAACATTCAGATTTACTACCGTAATGAGCAAAAAAGGCCAATTCACTGAAACATAACTTACTGGATAAATATCAAAATGTTTTCTACGCTAACGCTCTCGCATTACTTATCGCATGGAATTCCCAAAAGATATTACTTAAATGTTTGCCACATAGGATCCCATATATGTTATTTATTTTGACGTTCATGATAGCGTTCGCTAACGTTTCCCATCCACGGTTTGCTAGCAACTTTACGGCCCATTATTACCTACGATACATGATTGACTAAATAATATGCGACAGAGAGTGCAATATATTGCATCGAATCAGAAAGGACCAGCGTTATTAGCGATGTCTCGCTGGGGTCGGACCTATTCTCCGCTTAATCTTCATACGTGATCCAGATACTGCTGTTAACATAATACTAAAAATATGGCGAGGACATCTACCTTAATTCCAGAATGGGCACCAAAAAGCCAAGCTCATAACTACAAAAAAGCTTACTTAAAGAATAGACTTTGGAAAGGATTGGCAAGTGCATTTTATTCTCGAACGACCTACACATAGGCCACACAAACCAACATTTCGATATGTGCAAAGGAAGGGGAATCACATGTCATTAATGATCAGTCATGCAATTCTTGCAAACGAGGCAGTGTAGAAGCATTAGCGGCTAGCAGAGTTCTCGGAGCGATCAGACGGACGTTCATTAGACGCTCTAAAGGAAGGTTTTGCCAAACTGTATGGAGCACCTGGCCGGACCGTTCCAGAAATCGCTATTCAGGCGTTGCCACCATACCCGCGAGGTAACATAGACATATCAGAAGTATTTAGAGGTGAGCAACAAAGCTCTTAACTGGTATGGTCGTTTTAAGCCACAAACAGTAACTTGTTAGGACTGAAATTTCCCAAACCACGAGATCTCCATCGATACCGCTATACTAAGTGTTGAATGGTAAAGGCTATGCCAGTGGTGACTGATTTATTTTTATATGGACAGGACGGAACCAAGAGGAAATAGCTTTTTCCATCGAGTTATGACCCCAGTGAGCAATATACCAGCCGATATATATTTTATGCAATTCAGTGACATCAATGTGTTTTTCAAGAACAAAGGTTTGATTTCGCGTTCACACCCGGTCCTATAATGCTACGTAGATAGATGCAAACTACAGAGCCCCCATGGACCCATTGTGTTCGTGCCCTTGTTTTCCATTCCCATAACGTCTATGGTTGCTACCGTTGTAATTCCTTGTACATCATATCAGAAAAGTATAATTTGAAGGCGCAATGTATGCGGAAAGCCTGTTTTGGGTTAGATAACTCACATGTTCGTCTTTTTCTAATGCAATTCCATACGTTAATACAGGCGAATATGACTGTAGCTGCGTATGCCGATAATGCCTTCGATTTCCATTACCTGTCGGCAGCATATGGTTTATTCTGATTATTTTTCCGATTATCAATGAAATCCCGTACGAATCGGAGATATCTTTCTTGTCTATTGTTGCATATTAGCATTATACTAGATACATGCGTTGCTGCAATGTTGTTTTTTTTTTTCACGAATAATGCACGGTTTAAGAGGCTTCTTCTACAACAACTGGGAGAAGTAATGCAACATGAAATATATAATCACGTTTATCGCCATTATTAAGCATTTTGGACGCTGAATTTCTTGTGATCTAAAACCTTGTTGGTACAGTGTTGTGGTATCTTTGCTCAGTAATAAAGCTATAGATCGGTGAATTAAATGACTATACAGCAACCTGTCAAAATTGAATTTGTCAGACTCCTTGCTGCATAGGACGACCAAATCGGATGTTGCAGTCACCATTCCTTCATTAAATATAGATGAGAGTGGACTTGTATACTAAGCTTAATCTTTACTTTTTGAACGAACTTTCTGCGATAGGTTTGTTTCAGAAGAACACAAACAGTGTGGCAGTGACGCAACATTTTGAAGTAGTATAACAGTTTTCTTAATGCTTCTCATACGCTTATCTGCAATCATGGCGATGTGTGAACATAGTTAGCGCACAATCCATGAATGCACAGGCTGCTGCATTAGCTCAATGACTGCAACCAGTTAATATTCATCGTCACATGTGTTTGCACGATAAAGCCACAATCGGAGGGTGATTCATTTCTATTGATAACCAGTGACGCTTACGATTTGTTTTCAAAATATTATTTCGATTATCTTTATGAATTACACCTTTTACGACGGCTTTAACCATTTTATGGCGTAGCTCACAGCGGCACGCGTAGTTTTATACTGATACCTAAAATATCTGCTTGTTGGGTATCTATGTCATCATAGGTGCAGCTGAACTTAAGGAATATGACATGTTAAGCTGCTGATACAACTATGGCGGCCATTTTATGCATTGATAACGTTTTCGACAAAAGGCGTGTAACTTATATTTCGGAGGCGATATGCGTTCACTGAATGATTCGTTTACCCCCGCCCCTAGCATGGTGTCATGCTTTGTATTAGCAGTTGCGGCTGAAATTGTGATTCGCTGTGAAGTGCATCAACACTAACACAGTAGTTCCGTAGTATCAATTGCTACTGCTGTGTATAAAATGAACAATTCGTCAATCAACTCTTCCAATAGTCTGTCGCGCACCGTATCCTTTAAAAATATGTCAAAACCACCCGCACCGACATTAGCCATCCTTTAAACATTTCATTGCACCACGTATGATATTCATGTAAATGCATTGCACTGTCGTGTTCAACGTTCCGAATAAATATTACGCATACTATACACAAGGGCAATAAAACTATACTTCGGTTGAAACCTTGTTTAATGTATTATCCTACCTCTCATCATAAGCATGGAGATTACGGCGAATTTAATTGCTATAATTATTGATGGCATTTGGTGTTACAGAAAGTGAATTGTTTTATTTAAAACATATTATATGATGACCGCGTCTTTTAAATTAAATAAAAGCTGAACCACTGTGTTCTACAATGCGTCGTTTGTGTACAAAGTGAGCGTTTTCTTTCTTTGGATTCGTTCACGCATATTCTCTAGCTCGGTGTTCTGCTATGTATCAGCCTTTGGCGAGTTACGGCTGAAATTGTGATTCTCTGTGAAGAGTATCAACACCAACACTTGTGCTGTAGCATCAAGCATAACTCGTTATTATAATGGGCCGCGTCATGTCGTGAGTATGCTTGGTAAAGTAAACATTTGACAGTGGATTTGACGGCGTTTCACGATAGAACAAAGACTTATTCCAATTGATTCACCGCTAACGTTACTACCCTCACAGCTACCACAACGTCGTCGAATTCATGTGGTATTTCATTCCGGATGTGTCCGTAGAAATTACTTACTTCGGCATTGACGCCATGAATAATTCATCCATTAACTACTAGCTGTTTTGGCAAACAACGAATGTGCGATAATTCGAACTCCATGGTGGCTTGGCGTAGCAATTCCATATTCGTTATGGACAAAATAAGGAAACTTACAAGCTTCTCGCTTTGGGTTTCATTGAATCGCTCGAATGCGATGAAACATAATTTACTAGCCTCCCTGAACTGTCATGATTGCTCACATTTTGGACTATTCATTGCAATGGTCAACGAAATATGTATGTTTATTCAAGTTGATATAAGTAAAACTGTGTGTTCTTGATTTCCATCACTTACACTCGTAGCATGCAATTGTGTGATATTCATCAGTGGCATTATAGTACAAATGCTGTTCTTGTCAATTCAGGATGAAAAGTGCTTGGCAAGTCGCACAAGTAAGCAGAAGATTTTGGACGCCGACACTAGTTTGATTTTATAGCAAGGCTGAATTAAACAGCTATCAATATACAACCGACATCGATCAATGATCTTACAGATTAACTGAAGCACAAACAGACGACCCAGAATAATGAAACCTGGAAATTGTCGCTGAAGTAACTACCCTGACATAAGAAGCGCTCGCTTGACTGATGATTCTTGACACCAGAAACAGGTCTGCACAGACATATGCGAAATATGGCCATATAAACCGGATGATTTTGGTTCTAGGTTTATCATGTGTCTGATGAAGTACTTTGGCAGTTTGCCACTCCTCCAAAGCAATAGTTGAAGTTCGTATTATCACCTTCACTTGGTAATCTAATATCGTCGCCATTAAATCAAAAGCAAGTGATATCTAGACATGATAAAATATATGTTTTATGATCTGATCCCTCAGCTCTGGTGGCCATATCAATACAGCTTATGTTTACAAGACATATTGGTAAGATGCACGAATGTATCATATCAGAGAAGTGAATGTATATATATATAAATATATATATATACATATAAATATATATATATATATTAATATATATATATATGTACATATATGTATATATATATATATATATATATATATATATATATATATATATATATATATATATATATATATATATATATATATATATATATATCTATATATATATATATATATATATATATATATATATAATCAACGGATTCCTCAGCAGGGTGGTTGGGAGAGAAGGAGAAGGATTGGTCTTCCGCCTTTGAGCGATGAGGTACTTCCGTGTCAATCACTTCGGGCTGCCTATCTAGGTTCATATCGGCGAGAGTGGTTGGCGTTGGAGATATTCTGGAGCTCTCGGCTATTGGACTGAATAAGCTGACTGTTGTGCAGTCATCACATATCCACGAGAGACCCAGATGGTCCGTGATAGCTAATCTGTTGTTGGTCTGGCTCACGCCTGCGTTCAAGAGCTTACTGCCTTCTTCTGATATTGAACGATTCATATAATTGACATCGGGTTGTTCAAAGAAAGATTCATTTGACCAAGAACGATTTACTAACAGAAAACATTTGTCCGACCATAATAACATAGCTGAGAAGATTAAATTGCACCGGGGTTTCAAAGACCTGCTAAGCTAATATAATGCTGATACAAAACACTTAAAGTGAAATATGTGCAACGATGGAGTGTCGCGTTATTTAAACTGCCGGCTTCATTTGTTGGTAGTTGCAGCTGGTGCTTGTATGATGAAGTCCCGAGAAAACAGAGAACCTCTTGTTATATATGGTGCTGTAGCTGATTTAGAGCCACACTATTCCATCATTAGCAGGAACTGGACTTCATTCCAGAGCAACTGCGTCAACAAGAGTACTACGCCTCTAGCGAGGGGATTCGAGTTTACATTCGACTTTGTCACGTCGGCATTGTGTGTGTTTAACATCAATGTTTTATATTTTGGCGAGTTCTGCGAGGTGAATATAATCCGCCGCGTGTGAGAAAGGATACTCAAAAGTATTCTTTATTCTTGAAAGCGGTCTGATCCGTTTCGGGTACGGTCATGTTCAGAGTACCAATAAATTTCTAATGACAACACCCAAGTTTTTTGTTCTGCTGTAGCAACTACTTTCGCACGTCCCGTAGCTCGGCGGGTGGGTGAAGTTTTCGATGCGGAGAAGAATGTCTCCTTATCTTGTCTTATTATGTTGTAGTTTGTAATAACATTCTTATTCGCTAAGTGTTAAAATATTTTTGACTTTGAATTATGTTTTAATATAGAAACCCCGCCCCAAGATACCATAATTTAATTGAGGCACAAGTAATATATTGTATAAAGTAATACATGTATGCTGAGGCATATCATGCTAAAACTATCCCCATAGTTCTTAGAATGTCAGGTTTATTGTCACATTATTGTCAGTCCCATGAAAAGCAATTTCGTTTTGTTGCCTGCATTGATAATTCTCCAAATTTTTCCACAAACTTGTGCTTTTATCTTTGAAAATGTTTGAATAAAATGCATTTAGGTTTGGCGAAATTCAGGTATTTTTATTCACGATTCATTGGCAACCTTCTACAACATTCCAAAACGTTCCATATCTCGAAATTTCCCTTGGACTATACTTCGTCCAGCAATAAACAATTTTTGTGTATATGCCAAAATAGGTGAAATACAATCATGCTTGAGGTGCTATATAAATAATATGTTACGATTATTGCAGACATATGGTGTTGAAGTTGTGGTCGTGAATGTCTGAGAAAAATGTATGCCTAGACAGCATCTCGATGCGCAGAGAGCTATGCTGACAGTCTTAATAGCCTGAAACATGTAGGCAAAGCAAACTCCTGTGACAATACTACTAATCCCACAGCAGATTACAATCGCTTTAAGCCACCCAGCCGGTACGCATCTCAGTGCCTATTTGAAATTTACCCACTCATTTAAGCAACTCGAGTGAGTCGATCCAGAATTAATGATGTCGGCGCGCTGCATGACTGCTCCTCTGGAGAGTAGTAGATCACAACGGCATTCTCTCTTTGGGCTTTTCTACTTCGTCTACACCACACTCTGCCTATACTCAAGAGCATCTCAACATATCCGCCATTGCGGATCTCTCAGAAGGTTAACGATGCATTCAACTACACATGCTTACTATCTCCCCGATGTGGTTTTGGAAGGTATTGCTTGCATCGACTGCCCTCTGGCGCGTGCATCGCTGGTGATATTCTAAAAGCATTGACTCTTACACTGAAACCTCTATTGTCCCTTCTCTTAGTACAAGTAAGCTCTCATCAACAACCTAGTATTCTAAAAGCATTGACTCTGACATTGAGAAGACCTCCATTGACCTTTCTCGTAGAACAAGTGAGCCCTAATCAACTGACTGATCTAAAATACACTACTCTCTTGTCTTTGCTATGTCACCTTTTCCCGTTCCGTTGTCTGAATGCAAATTCAAGTCTCTATATGGGTGATGCTTCAGTTTATTTAACTTCGGCACTCTGACCCTAAACTCAAGCATCAGACGACGTTGTCATGTGGATATCCTATATGTGGGCTAAACTAAAATATCCCAATCAATTTGGCGATAATGCACAATTTTGTTTCAGCGGGAAAACGTTCTCTTTCAGCTTTGGATAATTAATTTTGATATGCAGCCTACTGAAACATTTAAATCCATCGTTCATTCGTTGGCATGGTGAACAATTATAATTTGTGATTTTCAAAAACCGGGTAGTCTATGATTGGAATGGTGGAGTGCAGTTAAAGTCAGTGGCAACGTAATACTGGCACAACTTTGGAAAAACTAACGTTAAGTTACCATTGCCTGGAAATGTATTCGGCATCAGTTAAGCTCAGTGTACCTGAAAAGAATGAGTTTATTGGTATTTGCATGTTGTATTCTTATCGGAAATTGAACTAATGAGCATATATGGCTCCGTGTATTTCAAACGACGGACAAAATAATGTTCGCAACTCACTCTAAGTTCGATTTAAGGCATCTAATCGGTGGTATTTGTACCAGAGAACGTAGCGTGAAATGCACACTCAATCATGCAAGATGCTGTAATCTGATATTGTGACATTGATCGATGGAATTTCCACGAGGTGCTGATCCTGCTAAGAGGGATTGGTGGTCATCTGTTCGTCAATAAGAGCCACTGTTTGCACGTGTGATTTCACGCTGTGCTTGATAACCCTTGATAGTTTCATTCATGACTTCAGCTGTCACATCTAGATGCCACGTCTATTCGACAAGCTCTACTTTTCATTCGGAATCGAAGCGTCTAACATTTGCCATGGTACTAAACCGTGGTTTTATTAGTTTGATATCACTTTCGGTTTATTCTGATTTCTTGACGTTGTCTCGGTAAGTTGAGTACCAAAATAACTGTTGTCCATTGCTTTGCAGCTGATTAATCAGTAAACGCGTAGTATTCGTTGCTTGTTGTTACATTAAATTTGGGCCGGCGCTAATCTAAATTCTCTTGGCAATAACGAATGTGTTACTTCATGCATTTAACGGCTGCATGATCTTTCACGGTGTCTGACATTTACGGTGTTTTTTTCCTTATATTTGAGTTGCTCAAAAATTGGAACTGTCTTATAGCGTAAGTAAGTAGGAAATACGTGATTCGGCTTCCAAGTGTATTGATCTGACAGGTGTAGAATGAAAAACCAGATGGTAACACGCGGCATTGCATTGCAGATGGACAAAATTCAACGATTAGATATCGCGTACACGAGTGGAAAGTATTTTCTTTTATGTATGTTGTGCTTAATATGTAATTTTTTGTCTTGGAATAACCGAAGTACTCAAAAGATACACATATAATAAAAGTCAATGCGGTATATATATATGCCGCTCCCACCCATCCTTTGTATTTGAAAAAAATATATGTATCACTTGCACAAAATAGGGATATATCATGAAGTGCATATGCATTCATGAAATCATCAGTTTTTTGTTCGTGTGTGGCAATCGCCGGCAAAATATATAAACGGTGTTGTTGTTTTTTCTATGTTCAACTACAGGCGCAACCCAGATAATCAGTATGCATTGATTTTACCGCTCCTCGAGAGTCTGCTTGTGCATTGCAAATCAAACTAAGGGTCCTGCATGGCTAATGTCTTTATGATATAAAAATAAAATTAACGTTGCGGAGCGTATATATAGCACAAAACAATTTGTTTATGGCTCGCTCGCTGTTATAAGCTAGATGGCACAGCAGCGCGTTAGAAGAATTAGAGTAGAGGCAATTAATTCCTTGAGATCCTGATTTCACAACAAGCATCGCAGTCAACCAGAATTTTATATGCAGCGGTAAGTTAAATAATAACATTACAAAATAATAAGCACTGAAGCAGTACATGATTCATCTACAAATAAATATTTGCTTCAGGTCATCCATCAATTATACGTCATAGAAATGTCTTGAGTTGAGGTACCGGAAACTACTCTATAGATCAAGAGATGAAATATTTAATGCATCATAACATTAGCGTAATGTTTGCATATTTAAAGGCGCTATGAGGACAAACAGTTTGCATTAATTATGATCCTGGCCAGTGTCTTTTTTGGAAGGCAAGATGGTTGAGTTCATTGTTCGTGAGATTGTGAAGTGTGGATATTAAATATATTAAAAGAAAACTGACGATTAACTATAATTAATATATGAAATACTAACATAGAATATTATACTGGCATGGAAACTAGATGAATACATTATAGCAGAGACACCATAGCAAGGTGCATTTCCTTGTACCCCAGATATATTGATGTTATGTTTATGTTATGAAACGAGGTGTAATATTGCTGTGCCTTTATTAGCTTCTTGTTAATATTTGTCAACCTGCTGACATACCAGTTGCTATACACCATAACAACAATCAACTGTGCCATAGAGCATATTCATCTTAGTGTCTTATAAACTTTTTCGGGTGAACCAATCCCGCAAATGATGTCGCGTAGAGTTGCTCTAAACAACGCGATTTATGGACAATTCGTCCATATCTTGCCACAAGTCTCAGATTTATTCCATAGCAAAATCTTATTAGACCAACACTGTTATTCATGATATCATCGTGACATCCTTGGTGTGGATATTCCCACATTTCGCGGGGAATCGAGCATAGCTGTACATCGAATTAAAATATAGCACCCTCACAATATACAAAATGGGCTCTTTATATTAATGTAATGTAGAACACCTTTATAAGCGAATATACGTCGTAGAGTTAATATATATATTCATTGAGCTCCGCCCATCAATCGCTCCGTGTTAGTTTATGTTCTAAGCATCAAAGGAGACAAAATTAAATATGAATAATGGTTGTATCGAGCTCAGGCAAAGCTTAGATGTAACATTTCGATGGAATCTTTGCAATGGTGACGACGATATTGACAAATAAAGAAATTACTTGAAATTTCATCATCGAAGTTGCTTTTAATATAAAAGGCCACATTGTAAAGGAGCGTAATGACCAGACCCTTTGAATACATCACAAGCAGGTTTTCCCACAAGTGAAATAACCACAATATATATATATATATATAGATAGATATATATATATATATATATATATATATATATATATATATATATATATATATATATATATTATATATATATATATATATATATACATATATATATATATATTATTATATACATATAATATATCATTCAATCTATAAACATAAATATATATAAATGTATATATATGCATATATATATATATATACATATGTATATATACATATATATATGAATATATAAATATATGTATATATATATGTATATATATATATATATATATATATATATATATATACATATATATATTATATATATAAATAATAATCGTAGCATCTATAACCATATACTTTGTAAGTATCCCCAATCGACAAGCGCGCCGTGTCGTATGTATAAACATCAAAAGCTTCCAATTCTTTATTGGTGGAAAGGCAGTGCGCGTTACACTGGCATAAATCATACCATTGCCTAGAAGCTGCTTGCAGGTGAATATGGTCAGTTTATCAAATATGCATGTATCTCTTCTTAGTCGACCAATGTGAACGAGCCATTGCATCTTGATATATGTACGTTATTACTCGATTCCAAGAATTTGAAGTGTGCGCAGTAAATGGGACGGAAGGCTTATGTTACTTTGCGTTGCATCAGTGAACCCTGGCAAGGTCTATCCCGATATTTAAGTCGTCAGACATGGTTGGCCGTTACATACTCCCGTTGAGAACGCAGCCAAAGCATCTGATGCCATTGAAAGCTGATTCATGTATCACAATGGCTACTCAGTTGGTGAGGAAATTAAACAAATCCATGCAATTTAATATTATGCACAAAGCTGGCCACCAAGGACCTTATGATGAGGGGTTTCCAAGGTCAAAAGACTCTTTTGTACATAGGTGTGTAGTCAATGGTCATCATTAATTGACTTCGAACGCAATCGGGTTTAAACAATACTTGAAAAGTTGTCCTTAGAATACAAATCGAACTGCATTTACTTAAGAGTTCAGCGCATTATCTGAAACTAACTTGGCTGCTAAATTATTCCAAGGGATCATAACGCGATCTTAATTCTGTTTCAGCAGCATGTTTAGTCAAGGTAAGCGAGTGTTCTTTAAGTACTGGGTTTGAACCTCTGCGAAGCTGAAAAACGCTGATGTAATCTTACCCAACTGAACATTGTCGATACCTGTATGAAAAACCATACCAAGACACAATATTTGAAACGGTGCTAGCCTAAACAAGCGTAATCTTTGTTCGAACCATACCTCAGATATACCGGCTACGACCTAGAGGGCACGCCTGTGTACCCTCCGCGGCAATAGTATCACTACAGCCGTTATTGTAAAACGCCAGAATTAGTTCTTTCATTTTCACCAGTTGTGCCCGATTGTTGCTGAATAGGGTATTCAATTATAAGCGGGTGGAATTTCCTGTGGTGGTTAATACCAAGAATATTAAGAAAATAATCCATGCTTATGTCTTGGTATCGCAAATCACGTTTAAGACCGAACTGCGTATAAGGGAGCATAGCTGAATAAGAAGTGGCCGCGGATAATCTTCAGTGGAAAGGAAACTCAAGATACGCCTCTACCTAAATTCCTTCACGAAGTTAGATCGACTGTATGGGGATTGTTTCGATTTCATGCCACGATGCCGGTTCAGGCATAAGGTAGTCCTGAACCACTATCATTTAAACTTTTTATGTGCTATTAATGAAAGTAGAAAAGCATTATAGCACGACTGCAATTTAAATAACCACCGCCAAAATACTTCCCAGGAATGGATTGATTGAATCATTTATGATAATAAAAGTATTATCTGGTGCCACAATCAGCATAATTTATTATTCTAAGCATATTTGTCATATATATATGAAGGACAAAGGCGCTATTGTCTTTGTGGGGCCTTATGACTATAATCCCTTTTATATGTGTCTTCTAAGGGTTGGACGTTACATTTCATTCATATGTTAACGCAGAGCAGCAAGCTGTGAATGTGGAGCTGCGAGGTAGGAATGTGTTGCTACGAGGTCAAACTGTGGTGAAGCGAGGTGCGAGTGCGGTGAAGCGAGGTGTAAATGAGGTGAAGCGAGGTGCGAACGTGGTGAAGCGAGGTGTGAATGTGATGAAGCGAGAAGTGAATGTGGTGAAGCGAGGTGTGAATGTGGTGAAGCGAGATGTGAATGTGGTGAAGCGAGATGTGAATGTGGAGCAGCGATGTAGTGATGTGGAGAAGCGAGTGTGAATGTGGAGCAGCGATGTAGGAAGCGGCGAGGTGGTAGAGGGGAGCAGCGAGAGGGACATGTGGAGCAACGTTGTTGGAATGTGCAGTAGCTAAGTAGCTTAGTTACTGCCCCAAGAGTATATTGTGTGAGCATTATCTCCCGAGGAAGGAGTCGTTTCCGCTACATGCTGCATCATCAAACTAGATAGGTTCAATAAAGGACGGTGCAACAAGAACAGGCTTAGTCGGTCCTCTCACTTGTATTTGAACATCATTACAGCCACTATTCGTCTGTATGCTCGGTTTTCAAAATAACTTCCATATTCTTCCTGCTCTAGAATGCCATTACGACCCTTGTACAATTTGTCAGAGGCAAATTGTGACTATGTATCGTGGTATACCCTTGTACAATTGTCAGAGGCAAATTGTACTATGTAACTAGATGTCCATGTGCACACGGGAGAACTTGACATACCGTATCGGCCCATAAATAACCAAGTTATCACGGATTTAAATTCTTCGCAACAACAATTTACCTATTTTTTATGAGCATCGAACGCATATTTATAATTTTATAAGCGATCAAATTTATCAAAGAAATCATGTTGTACGGGGCCATGATAGATTGATAACGCTTCTGGGATGAGATTCACACCTCGCCTACAATACTTGACGCATGCCGTGAGGCGAGTGCCGAGAGAGCAGCAGCGAACTTTGTACAGTATGAAATGCAGCAGCGCTGTTAGCAAACAGTATGAAAATGCAGACAGACAGCAGCGAACTTTGGAGTGCTGATTAGCCCCAGCAGAAATGACACCCGCTGTACTTCAAGCTTACTTTGTGAGAAAACTATAGATAATTTACAATAAACGGTTCGTTATTAGTTCAAAATTAAATGGGCTTCCTCTGAGTGACAATCAATTTACGACGCAACCATCGGAAAAACGACGCGTGAACTTCCGATTTTTAAAAACTTTGATGCTTTCGTAAACGGAAGTGACGCTATCGACTTCAATGAAATTTAGAATTTATTGAAGCTGCGATGTTGAACCAAATTCTTGTTACAATAGGGGAGAACATGTTACAAAATCTTGTTACAATATTTAATTTTAGGACATCAACCAATTACCGATGCAGCCAAATAAATTAACCATGTAAATATAATTACTTATTGATTGGCATTTCATAATATTGTTGGAATCTCAATTCATGGATGTCCTACAATATATCAATTGTAAAGGTGGTTGGTTGCCCAGAAATTTTTCTGTTTGCATGGGTGGTCTGTACATTACTGTTTGGTAGCACAGTTGCATTCACATAAGTGCTTCTAACTGATCTTCCATAATATAGAATATGATAAATGCCTAATGGGGATGAATATGTATAAGTCGTACTAATTATCTGCATTGACATTATTCGAACATCAAGAAGTAGACAAAATAAGAAGGTATGTTTGGATTTTCTTATTAGAATGTAAGTGGGCTGGGATGATCAATTAAGGGTCGATCAGATGAAAGAACCACACGAACACTCTTATTCTTATATCTCACCTAAATGTGAATATTATTTTCACTTTTATGGGTGAATTTCCGTCTCCTAATAATTTGACGATTGTTGTGCAATTAGTCAGAAGTTAATAACATCTCTATTAAACTTCATATTGTCTGGAACTATGTTATCTGATCTCGGTAGTGAGAGATATGCAGCTACTAGCCAGATGTACAAAATGATATTAATCAAATGCATAATATGATATAGAAGAATTGATGAGCATCAAGTGATGTGTTCGTAAATAGTAGAGTCCTATAAAATATGTAATTTCAAAGCGGAAGGGATTTGTTATATTTAAGTTAGGAGTTGATATGCAAACATCAATAATTTTGCACACGAACCCCATTCATCGATGCGGCATAAGCGACCAGGAGTTAAGCTTCCATATGAATGCAATGCTACTCGTTATCAAAGCAATTGTTAAGGCGAACGATCTGCTGGCAGGTAAATCCTTCCCTGACCTCAGCCCTTTGTCACGGAAGATTGACTAGTAATGAATACATGCCACCGTGATGCATAACGTAAAGAGGCAATTTCAGCAAGGTTGAGCAGAGTTGACTTTTCCGGCTAGTTTTGGAACCTGTCCAAAAGAATGGTTGATGGGACAAATGCCCCATCCGACACAGCAAGGCTATTCTTACTATATCACCCTAACGTTTTTGCTGCAATTATCCATGCGATGTTTGCAGTTTCTACCTATGGTTGAGACACTTCGCACACGCACCAAATCACACATACTCAGTGACATGTCCATGATTATGAATTAAGCAAGAGCGCGAGCACTATCATTGAATACATGTGCAAAAATATCATTATTCGACAAGACGATTGTTAACGCGTAATACCAACACCCGGTGTAGTCCTCCAGATTGCCAGCCCATTCCAACCTACTCGTAACCGTAATTGCCCCATTAAAATAAAAGCTTAGATGCTTACCTTTTCTCCCTGTGTCGAGTTACTTCTTTTCTTCCATACCAGAGAATTCCTAAAGAAACCTTGCTGTTTATATCATTAATGTTTGCTTTTGACTGTCAATGTCGATCTGCTATAGAGTGCAAAACAGTTCAGTTTGTGGTATCCGCTTCTGCATTATCATAGACTTGCCAATATTTCTGCGTTAAATCATGCAGTAGCTCACTTCCATCTTTTCAACAATATATCCGCTCTTTTCCAGGCACGGTATGCCATTTTCTATTGAACAAGTGTGTGAGACTCTTTCCGAATTTAATGAATAACAATTTTCGCACGCTTAGACTGACTCTTGTCACACGCCATTTTATGTATGCATAGACTGTCTGAACCTGTAGCTCTCCGGAAAGTTGCAGCGTCACGATAAACCGGGGAGAAGGCTGTAAACATAATCAGGTAACAACAAGGTGAATCCATTTCTGAATGCATTTCGATGAAATATATGGCAATAAAATGGAACTGGTAGAATAGGGAATTACCTTAAGTCAAGGTGGCAGTTTTAGTGTTTGGGTTGCTTGGATGTAGCGACCACCAATATTGCCATCGCTTCGGAACTGCGAGACAAGTAGCTATTGGCGATTGAATGATATCATATGCATGTTTCCGCCAACAAATAAATCTCACCTATTGCTTTGTTTGCTGCTACAAACTTCAAATTTGATTCCAAAGTTTTGATTACTAATTTTATCTCTTGTCGCAAACAAAACTGCTCCCAGTTTTGATTGTCGTATGCGATTGAATAATATACTGTACTAATATAGACGTAAGACAGAAGAGCTACAGCAGCATCCAGCCAACAGTAAAAAGGCGATATTGTTACTGAATAAATGATAAATATAATCAACCCGCATAAGTATAGAAATTCACATTACGTGCTAATGATTTTAACTGAGCATTCGTAGATTGGGCATCACAAGCATTGGCATCTGATCTGAAGCAATTGCAGCCTATATTTATGGACGAGAACTTTAATTACACATCATCATCAAGTAAGGGTTAATCCACTGGCATGCACTTCATCGAGACATAATTCATGAATTATAAGATGTAATTAATTATGCTTGATTCAAATGCTCGCTATTTTTATTTATGCATGAGAACATAATGAACCCAGGTGAAATGTTATAGACTACTGGGTAATGCCTAATTAAATGTTTTGCAATTGGAATTAATCTTTCTTGAGGGAAAAGCAAGCAAGTGTGATGAGTGTGGACTCAATCAATGGTGATTAATGAGATTTACCATGAATCAGAATCACACATAAATTAGGCGATGGAAATATTAGGTGGAAATATAAGGACTTTAAAAGTTAAATTCTGTGTTCTAAGGCAATAATCAACGGTAATGAAGCCTAGTATGAATATGTTGGCTGCAACAGGCTTACATCCATTAAATACGGGCTTGCTAGACTCGTCACAGCAACAGTCACGCGCAGTGTGATGAATTTGTCTTAACCCCCCCAATATATATATATATATATATATATATATATATATATATATATATTGGACAATAAACAGTATGCTGTGTTTTTCCTTTTGTTAGAAGTATAATCTCCCTTAGCTAGAAATCGAACGTAATCCCAATGTTGCGGGGTAAACGATTTCTATTTATAAAATTATTTCAAGGACAAGTCAAATATATTATTTGCGCATATATACAGTTAAGGTCTATTATTTTAATCCGTCATACGGCACGTGGTATCTTTAAAAGTGAACTCGGAAGTATTATAATGAACAATAGTTAAAACAATCTAAGTATGTCAGAGCCCAGCTGGTATTTTCTTGGAGATGAACAGTCGTGTTCCTCCGCTCTCGAAGCTCAAGGAGTTTCAATTTCAATATCAGCACAGCTGATCGCCTTAAATATAGACGATATAGGTATAAAATGATACGGTACTTATGCATCGTATATTTCCATGGCTTTGCAAAGCGATGTTACATGCAATTGTTTTTTAGGCAAGCCATGGTTATCACCTGAAGTTATCGCAGTTGTGTAATAATTAAATTTCGTCATGTAGCGAATTATTTCAGCGATGACCGTCACAGCTCAATGTCGTTGATGTAAGTGTTTGTGTATGAGTATAAAATCAAAATAATTCCCGTTACGACAAAGTAGATATCATCTAGCAATTACTTCCCAGTGGTATTCAGCAGCAGTGTAAGTTTAGATACAACTTCCTTTGCTTCTTCCTCGTCAACTTATTTCTGAAAACATTGAGTTTTTAAATAAGGTTTCATCTAGTTGCTATACAGTTGCGTCCTGATTGATACTGCGTCGGGGAATGAATATGTTGCGGTAGCCATATAAGTTCAATAACTATCTACTAGCAAATGCGTCAGGCTAACTCAATTAACCTTATTCCACTGTGTTTACAATTACCGATGCAACCAAATGAATTAACCAAATAAATATAATAATTTATTTATTCGCATTTTAAAAAACTGATTAATTCCAATCGGTGAGTTTTGTTCAGTTATATTAATAGTAAATGTGGCTGCTAATAAACGTTCCTGTTTGCATGGGTGGTCTTTACATTACTGTTGGTAGCACAATTGCATTCACAGAAGTGCTTGTACGTTAATCTTCCATAATATTATTTACCATGGAGATCGCATTACCCTAAGAAGATGATAAATGCATAAGGGGGATGAATATGTCACAATTGTGGTTTTGTTACTACCAAGAGAGGACAAATGGTACCACAAGCACAATCTATTCCTTTTCTCACTTAATTTGAATATTATTGTCACTTTTATGGGTCCCGAGCATTTCCGCCGCCTTGTGTGCGCACGATTCTGTTGCAGTTAGTCAGAGGTTTTCAACATCACAAATACACTTCACTAAAATATTTCCGGAACTGCGTTATCTGATCCCGGTTAAACAGAGATTGGCGTGCATCCACATGCAACTACTAGCCATATGACAGAAATTAAATGCAGCATATGGTATATAAGATTTCACGACGTTTGCTTAACTATACAATAGGTAATTTTTAAAATCTGCTTCAAAGCTGCAATGAGCACGTGCATCATCGGGGATACATAATCACTGTCGTCATTGAACAGGAGCTGCATCATGAATGTCAAACGTACATGCAAACTGATTTGTGATGGATAATATAGCTGGAACTATGTAATGCGTAGTCATATAGATGATAGACTATCAGGGTTAAATGGTGTTGACACGTTATGCGTCAGTACAAAATGCAACACCACATGGAATACCATGACACGACA
>CM067346.1:35657359-35712359 GCA_034190875.2 Urechis unicinctus
TGTTGCTGTGACGAGTTTAGCAAGCCCGTATTTAATGGATGTAAGCCTATTGCGGCCAACATATTCATACTAGGCTTCATTACCGTTGAATATTGCCTTAGAACACAGAATTTAACTTTTAAAGGTCTTATATTTCCACCTAATATTTCCATCGCCTAATTTATGTGTGATTCTGATTAATGGTAAATCTCATCAATCTCCATTGATTGAGTCCACACTCATCGAACTTGCTTGCTTTTCCCTCAGGAAAGATCAATTCCAATTTCAAAACATTTAATTAGGTATTACCCAGTAGTCTATAACATTTCACCTGGGTACATTATGTTCTCAGACATAAATAAAAATATCGAGCATTTTAATGAAGCATAATTAACTACATCGTATAATTCATGAATTATGTCTCGACGAAGTGTATGAAGTTTATTAGAGATGTTATTAACTTCTGACTAATTGCACAACAATCGTCAAATTATTAGGAAACGGAAATTCACCCATAAAAGTGAAAATAATATTCACATTTAGGTGAGATATAAGAATAAGAGTGTTCGTGTGGTTCTTTCATCTGATCGACCCTTAATTGATCATCCCAGCCCACTGATATTCTAATTAGAAAATCCAAACATACCTTCTTATTTTGTCTACTTCTTGATGTTCGAATAATGTCAATGCAGATAATTAGTACGACTTATATATATTCATCCCCATTAGGAATTAATCATCTTCTGTACTATGGAAGATTAATTAGAAGCACTTCTGTGAATGCATCTGTGCTACCAAACAGTAATGTAAAGACCACCCATGCAAACAGGAAAATTTCTTAGCAACCACCTTTACAATTGATATAATTGTAGGACATCCATGAATTGGAGTTCCACAATATTATGAAATGCCAATCAATAAGTAATTATATTTATATGGTTAATTTATTTGGCTGCATCGGTAATTGAATTGATGTCCTATTGTAATAAGAATTGGGTAACATGTTCTCCCCGACAGCTTCAATCGCATTCTAAATTTCATTGAAGTCGATAGCGTCACTTCCGTTTACGAAAGCATCAAAGCTTTTAAAAATTACACAAGTTCAACGTTTAATATCTCCATGTATAATGATTTGATTTCAAAACAGTTTACATATTACGAAAATGTAATGTAATAAGAAACATTTTCTGAAAGTTGAATCCAAAATCATACTTTTATAACTGCCATATGTAATAAAAATAGTCGTTGTTTTCAAAGCGCGTTGAGTCGGAAAAAAGTTAGACAAGGACATACTTTGTGAAATTTTTGATCGCTTGTAAAAACGTAAATATCGGTTCAATAGTCATACAAATTTGATCAGTTGTTGTTAAAGACAGCGCGAATCTAACCTCAAACTTGATAGATATCGATGACATCACTTCCAGTTTCGAACAAATCAAATTTAAAACGGGACCAAAATCGGAAGTTCACGCGTCGTTTTTCCGATGGTTGCGTCGTAAATTGATTGTCACTCAGAGGAAGCCCATTTAATTTTGAACTAATAACGAACCGTTTATTGTAAATTATCTATAGTTGTCTCACAAAGTAAGCTTGAAGTACAGCGGGTGTCATTTCTGCTGGGTTTTCTCTGGTTTGCTAACAGCATCCTACATTTCATACTGTACAAAGTTCGCTGCTGCTCTCTACTCGCCTCTAGGCATGCGGTCAAGTATTGTAGGCGAGGTGTAAATCTCATCCCAGAAGCGTTATCAATCTATCATGGCCTCGTACAACATGATTTCTTTGATAAATTTGATCGCTTATAAAATTATAAATATACATTCGATGCTCATAAAAATAGTTAAATTGTGGTTGCGAAGAATTTAAATCCGTGATAACTTGGTTATTTATGGGCCGATACGGTATGTCAAGTTCTCCCGTGTGCACATGGACATCTAGTTTACTTGTTGTATACCACGATGCATAGTACAAATTGCCTCTGACAAATTGTACAAGGGTCGTAATGCCATTCTAGAGCAGAAAGAATATGGAAGTTATTATGAAAACCGAGCATACAGACGAATAGTGGTTGTATTGATGTTCAAATACAAGTGAGAGAACCGACTAAGACTGTTCTTGTTGCACCTATCCAGTTTGATGATGCAGCATGGAGCGGACACGACTCCTTCCTCGGGAGATAATGCTCACACAATATACTCGTGGGGCAGTAACTAAGCTACTTAGCTACTGCACATTCCAACAACGTTACTCCACATTTCCCTCTCGCTGCTCCCCTTTACCACCTCGCCGCTCCACATTCCTACATCGCTGCTCCACATTCACATCTCGCTTCACCACATTCACACCTCGCTTCACCACATTCACACCTCGCTGCTCCATCCATATTCACATCTCGCTTTACCACATTCACACCTCGCTTCACCACATTCACATCTCGCTTCACCACATTCACACCTCGCTGCACCACAGTTTGACCTCGTAGCAACACATTCCTACCTCGCAGCTCCACATTCACAGCTTGCTTCTCTGCGTTAACATATGAATGAAATGTAACGTCCAACCCTTAGAAGACACATATAAAAGGGATTATAGTCATAAGGCCCCACAAAGACAATAGCGCCTTTGTCCTTCATATATATATATGGCAAATATGCTTAGAATAATAAATTATTCTGATTGTGGCACCAGCCAGCTAATACTTTCATTATCATAAATGATTCAATCAATCCATTCCTGGGAAGTATTTTGGCGGTGGTTATATAAATTGCAGTCGTGCTATGATGCTTTTCTACCCTCATTAATAGCACATAAAAAGTTTATATAATAGTGGTTCAGGACTACCTTATGCCTGAACCGGCATTGTGGCATGAAATCGAGACAATCCCCATTCAGTAGATCTAACTTCGCGAAGGAATTTAGGTAGAGGCGTATCTTGAGTTTCCTTTCCACTGAAGATTATTCGCGGCCACTTCTTATTCACCTATGCTCCCTTATACGCAGTTCGGTCTAAAACGTGATTTGCGATACCAAGACATAAGCATGGATTATTTTCTGACTATTCTTGGTATTAACCACCACAGGAAATTCCACCCGCTTATAATTGAATACCCTATTCAGCAACAATCAGGCACAGCTGGTGAAAATGAAAGAACTAATTCTGGCGTGTTACAATAACGGCTGTAGTGATACTATTGTCGCGGAGGTTACACAGGCGTGCCCTCTAGGTCGTAGCCGGTATAATTGAGGTATGGTTCGAACAAAGATTACGCTTGTTGAGGCTAGCACCGTTTCAAATATTGTGTCTTGGTAGGGTTTTTCATACAGGTATCGACAATGTTCAGTTGGGTAAGATTACATCAGCGTGTTTCAGCTTCGCAGAGGTTCAAACCCAGCACTTAAAGAACACTCGCTTACCTTGACTAAACATGCAGCTGAAACAGAATTAAGATCGCGTTGTGATCCCTTGGAATAATTTAGCAGCCAAGTTAGTTTCAGATAATGCGCTTGAAAAATGCAGTTCGATTTGTATTCTAAGGACAACTTTTCAAGTATTGTTTAAACCCGATTGCGTTCAATTAATGATGACCATTGACTACACACCTATGTACAAAAGAGTCTTTTGACCTTGGACACCCCTCATCATAAGGTCCTTGGTGGCCAGCTTTGTGCATAATATTAAATTGTATGGATTTGTTTCATTTCCTCACCAACTGAGTAGCCATTGTGATCCATTAATCAGCTTTCAATGGCATCAGATGCTTTGGCTGCGTTCTCAACGGGAGTATGTAACGACCAACCATGTCTGACGACTTAAATATCGGGACAGACCTTGCCAGGGTTTACTGATGCAACGCAAAGTAACATAAGCCTTCCGTCCAATTTACTGCGCACACTTCAAATACTTGGAATCGAGTAATAACGTACATATATCACTGAAGACAAGATGGAATGGCTCGTTCACATTGGTCGACTAAGAAGAGATACATGCATATTTGATAAACTGACCATATTCACCTGCAAGCAGCTTCTTCTAGGCAATGGTATGATTTATGCCAGTGTAACGCGCACTGCCTTTCCACCAATCAAAAATTGGAAGCTTTTGATGTTTATATATACGACACGGCGCGCTTGTCGATTGGGGATACTTACAAAGTATATCGTTATAGATGCTACGATTATTATTTGATATATAAATATATATATGTATATATATGTATATATATATATATATATATATATATACATATATTATATATTCATATATATATATATGTATATATATATATGTATATATATATATATGTATATATATATATATACATTTATATATATATATGTTTATAGATTGAATGATATATTATATGTATATAATATATATACATATATATATAAATATCTCTATATATATATATATATCTATATATATATATAATATATATATATATATATATATATATATATATATATATATTTATATATATATATATTGTGGTTATTTCACTTGTGGGAAAACCTGCTTGTGATGTACTCAAAGGGTCTGGTCATTACGCTCCTTTACAATGTGGCCTTTTATATTAAAAGCAACTTTGATGATGAAATTTCAAGTAATTTCTTTATTTGTCAATATCGTCGTCACCATTGCAAAGATTCCATCGAAATGTTACATCTAAGCTTTGCCTGAGCTCGATACAACCATTATTCATATTTAGTTTTCTCTCCTTTGATGCTTAGAACATAAACTAACACGGAGCGATTGATGGGCGGAGCTCAATGAATATATATATTAACTCTACGACGTATATTCGCTTATAAAGGTGTTCTACATTACATTTATATAAAGAGCCCATTTTGTATATTGTGAGGGTGCTATATTTTAATTCGATGTACAGCTATGCTCGATTCCCCGCGAAATGTGGGAATATCCACACCAAGGATGTCACGATGATATTATGAATAACAGTGTTGGTCTAATAAGATTTTGCTATGGCATAAATCTGAGACTTGTGGCAAGATATGGACGAATTGTCCATAAATCGCGTTGTTTAGAGCAATTCTACGCGACATCATTTGCGGGATTGGTTCACCCGAAGAAGTTTATAAGACACTAAGATGAATATGCTCTATGGCACAGTTGGCTGTTGGTATGGTGTATAGCAACTGGTATGTCAGCAGGTTGACAAATATTAACAAGAAGCTAATAAAGGCACAGCAATATTACACCTCGTTTCATAACATAAACATAACATCAGTATATCTGGGGTACAAGGAAATGCACCTTGCTATGGTGTCTCTGCTATAATGTATTCATCTAGTTTCCATGCCAGTATAATATTCTATGTTAGTATTTCATATATTAATTATAGTTAATCGTCAGTTTTCTTTTAATATATTTAATATCCACACTTCACAATCTCACGAACAATGAACTCAACCATCTTGCCCTCCAAAAAAGACACTGGCCAGGATCATAATTAATGCAAACTGTTTGTCCTCATAACGCCTTTAAATATGCAAACATTACGCTAATGTTATGATGCATTAAATATTTCTTCTCTTGATCCATAGAGTAGTTTCCGGTACCTCAAATCAAGATATTTCTATGACGTATAATTGATGGATGACCTGAAGCAAATATTTATTCGTAGATGAATCATGTACTGCTTCAGTGCTTATTATTTTGTAATGTTCTTATTCAACTTACCGCTTCTGGTTGACTGCGATGCTTGTTGTGAAATCAGGATCTCAAGGAATTAATTGCCTCTACTCTAATTCTTCTAACGCGCTGCTGTGCCATATAGCTTAAAACAGCGAGCGAGCCATAAACCAATTGTTTTGTGCTATATATACGCTCCGCACCGTAAATTAGATTTTTATATCATAAAGACATTAGCCATGCAGGACCCTTAGTTTGATTTGCAATGCACAAGCAGACTCGCGAGGAGCGGTAAAATCAAATGCATACTGATTATCTGGGTTGCGCCTGTATTTGAACTCTGACAAAACAACAACATTGTTTATATATTTTGCCGGCGATTGTAACACACGAACAGAAAACTGATGATTTCATGAATGCATATGCACTTCATGATATATCCCTATTTTGTGCAAGTGATACATATATTTTTTTCAAATACAAAGGATGGGTGGGAGCGGCATATGTATATACCGCACTGACTTTTATTATATGTGTATCTTTTGAGTACTTCGGTTATTCCAAGACAAAATTTATATATTAAGCACAACATACATAAAAGAAAATACTTTCCACTCGTGTACGCGATATCTAATCGTTGTATTTTGTCCATCTGCAATGCAATGCCGCGTGTTACCATCGGGTTTTTCATTCTACACCTGTCAGATCAATACACTTGGAAGCCGAATCACGTATTTCCTACTTACTTACGCTGTAAGACAGTTCCATTTTTTATAGCGACCAATTCCTGTGCAAGTCAAATATAAGGAAAAAAACACCATAAATGACAGACACCGTGGAAGATCATACAGCCGTTAAAAGCATGAAGTAACACATTCGTTATTGCCGAGAGAATTTAGATTAGCGCCGGCCCAAATTTAATGTAACAACAAGCCACTGATAACTGATTAATGAGCTGTAAAGCAATTGACAACTGTTATTTTGGTACTCAACTTACCGAGACATCGTCAAGTAATCAGAATAAACCGAAAGAGATATTAAATTAATAAATCCACGGTTTAGTACCATGGCAAATGTCAGACGCTGCGATTCCGAATGAAAAGTAGAGCTTGTCGAATAGACGTGGCATCTTGATGTGACAGAGCTGCAGTGATGAATCAAACTATCGAGGGATATCTGGCACAGCATGAAATCACACGTGCAAACAGTGGCTCTTATTGACAAACAGATGACCACCAATCGCTCTTAGCAAGGTCAGCACCTCGAAATTCCATCGATCACTGTCACAATATTAGATTACAGCATCTTGCATGATTGAGTGTGCATTTCACGCTACTTTCCTTGGTACAAATACCTCCGATTAGATGCCCTAAATCGAACTTACAGTGAGTTGCGAACATTATTTTGTCCATCGTTTCAAATACACGGAGCCATGTATGCTCATTAGTTCAATTTCCGATAAGAATACAACATGCAAATACCAATAAACTCATTCTTTTCAGGTACACTGAGCTTAACTGATGCCAAATACATTTCCTGGCAATCGTAACTTAACGTTAGTTTTCCCAAAGTTGTGCCAGTATTACGTTGCCAGTGACTCTAACTGCTATAAAGTTGCTCGTGACGTCAACATTAAATGCGCTCCACCATTACACAGATTAATTCCAATCATAGACTACCCGGTTTTTGAAAATCACAAATTATAATTGCTCACCATGCCAATGAATGAACGATTGATTTAAATGTTCCAGTGGGCTGCATATCAAAATTGATTATCCAAAGCTGAAAGAGAAAGTGTTCCCGCTGAAACAAAATTGTGCATTATCACCAAATTGATTGGGATATTTTAATTTAGCCCACATATAGGATATCCACATGACAACGTCGTCTGATGCTTGAGTTTAGGAACAGAGTGCCGAAGTAAAATAAACTGAAGCATCACCCATATAGAGACTTGAATTTGCATCCAGACAACGGAAAGGGAAAAGCTGACATAGCAAAGACAAGAGAGTAGTGTATTTTAGATCAGTCAGTTGATTAGGGCTCACTTGTTCTACGAGAAAGGTCAATGGAGGTCTTCTCAATGTCAGAGTCAATGCTTTTAGAATACTAGTTTGTTGATGAGAGCTTACTTGTACTACGAGAAAGGACAATAGAGGTTTCAGTGTAAGAGTCAATGCTTTTAGAATATCACCAGCGATGCACGCGCCAAAGGGCAGTCGATGCAAGCAATACCTTCCAAAATCACGTCGGGGAGACAGTTAGCATGTGTAGTTGAATGCATCGTTAACCTTCTGAGAGATCCGCAATGGCGGATATGTTGAGATGCTCTTGAGTATAGGCAGAGTGTGGTGTAGACGAAGTAGAAAAGCCCAAAGAGAGAATGCCGTTGTGATCTACTACTCTCCAGAGGAGCAGTCATGCAGCGCGCCGACATCATTAATTCTGGATAGACTCACTCGAGTTGCTTAAATGAGTGGGTAAATTGCAAATAGGCACTGAGATGCGTACCGGCTGGGTGGCTTAAAGCGATTGTAATCTGCTGTGGGATTAGCAGTATTGTCACAGGAGTATGCTTTGCCTACATGTTTTAGGCTATTAAGACTGTCTGCATAGCTATCTGCGCATCGAGATGCTGTCTAGGCATGTATTTTTCTCAGACATTCACGACCACAACTTCAACTGACGACACCATATGTCTGAAATGATCTTTAAATATTATGTATATAGCACCTCAAGCTTGATTGTATTTCACCTCTTTTGGCATATGCACAAAAATTGTTTATTGCTGGACAAAGTATAGTCCAAGTGAATTTCGAGATATGGAACGTGTTGGAATGTTGTGGTAGGTTGCTAATGAATCGCGAATAAAAATACCTGAATTTCGCCAAACCTAAATGCATTTTATTTAAACATTTTCAATAATAAAAGCACAAGTTTGTAGAAAAATTTGGAGAATTATCAATGCAGGCAACAAAACAAACTTGCTTTTCATGGGACTGACAATAATGTGACATTTAAACCTGACATTCTAAAAACTATGGGGATAGTTTTAGCATGATATGCCTCAGCATACATGTATTACTTTATACAATGTATTACTTGTGCCTCAATTAAATTATGGTATCTTGGGGCGGGGTTTCTATATTTAAACATAATTCAAAGTCAAAAATATTTTAACACTTAGCGAATAAGAATGTTATTACAAACTACAACATAAAATGCTCCCAACATAAGGAGACATTCTTATCCACCTCGAAAACTTCACCAACCCGCCGAGCTACGGGACGTGCGAAAGAAGTTGCTACAGCAGAACAAATAACTTGGGTGATGTCATTAGAAATTTATTGGTACTCTTAACATGACCGTATCCGAAACGGATCAGACCGCTTTCAAGAATAAAGAATACTTTTAAGTATCCTTTCTCACATGCGGCGGATTTTATTCACCTCGCAGAACTCGCCAAAATATAAAAAATTTATGTTCAACACACACGACGCCGACGTGACAAAGTCGAATGTAAACTCGAATCCCCTTGCTAGAGGCGTAGTACTCTTGATGACGCAGTTGCTCTGGAATGGGGTCCAGTTCCTGCTAATGATGGAATAGTGTGGCTCTAAATCAGCTACAGCACCATATATAACAAGAGGTTCTCTGTGTCCTCGGGACTTCATCATACAAGCACCAGCTGCAACTACCAACAAATGAAGCCGGCAGTTTAAATAACGCGACACTCCGTCGTTGCACATATTTCACTTTAAGTGTTTTGTATCAGCATTATATTAGCTTAGCAGGTCTTTGAGACCCCGGTGCAATTTAATCTCCTCAGCTATGTTATTATGGTCGGACAAATGTTTTCTGTTAGTAAGTCGTTCTTGGTCAAATGAATCTCTCTTTGAATAATCTGATGTCAATTATATCAATCGTTCAATATCAGAAGAAGGCAGCAAGCTCTTGAACGCAGCAGTGAGCCAGACCAACAACAGATTAGCTATCACGGACCATCTGGGTCTCTCGTGGATGTGTGTTGACTGCACAACAGTCAGCTTATTCAGTCTAATAGCCGAGAGCTCCAGAATATCTCCAACGCCAACCACTCTCGCCGATATGAACCCAGATACGCAGCCCGAAGTGATTGACACGGACGCACCTCATTGCTCAAAGGCGGAAGACCAATCCTTCTCCTTCTCCCCCAACCACCCTGCTGAGGAATCCGTTGATTATATATATATATATATATATATATATCTATATATATATATATATATATATATATATATATATATATATATATAATATATATATATATATATATATGTAAATATATATATTTTATATATATTTTATCTAATATATATATATATATACATATATATATATATACATATATATATATATATATATTTATAAATATATATATATTTATATATAAACATTTACTTCTCTGATATGACACATTCGTGCATCTTACCAATATGTCTTGTAAACATAAGCTGTATTGATATGGCCACCAGAGCTGAGGGATCAGATCATAAAACATATATTTTATCATGTCTAAATATCACTTGCTTGTGATTTAATGGCGACGATATTAGATTACCTAGTGAAGGTGATAATACGAACTTCAACTATTGCTTTGGAGGAGTGGCAAACTGCCAAAGTACTTCATCAGACACATGATAAACCTCCAACCAAAATCATCCGGTCTATATGGCCATATTTCGCATATGTCTGTGCAGACCAGTCTCTGGTGTCAAGAATCATCAGTCAAGCGAGCGCTTCTAATGTCAGGGTAGTTACTTCAGCGACAATTTCCAGGTTTCATTATTTTGGGTCGTCTGTTTGTGCTTCAGTTAATCTGTAAGATCATTGATCGAGGTCGGTTGTATATTGACAGCTGTTTAATTCAGCCTTGTTATAAAATCAAACTAGTGTCGGCGTCCAAAATCTTCTGCTTACTTGTGCAACTTGCCAAGCACTTTTTATCCTGAATTGACAAGAACAGCATTTGTACTATACTGCCACTGATGAATATCACACAATTGCATGCTACGAGTGTAAGTGATGGAAATCAAGAACACACAGTTTTACTTATATAAACTTTAATAAACATACATGTTTCATTGACCATTGCAATAGATAGTCCAAAATGTGAGCAATCATGACAGTTCAGGGAGGCTAATAAATTATGTTTCATCGCATTCGAGCGATTCAATGAAACCCAAAGCGAGAAGCTTGTAAGTTTCCTTATTTTGTCCATAACGAATATGGAATTATCGCACATTCGTTGTTTGCCAAAACAGCTAGTAGTTAATGGATGAATTATTCATGGCGTCAATGCCGAAATAAGTAATTTCTGTGGACAAATAAATCGTGAATAAAATACCACATGAATTCGACGACGTTGTGGTGGCTGTGAGGGTAGTAACGTTAGCGGTGAATCAATTGGAATTAGTCTTTGTTCTATCATGAAACGCCGCCAAATCCGCTGTCAAATGTTTACTTAACCAAGCATACTGACGACATGACGCGGCCCATTATAATAACGAGTTACATTTGATGCTACAGCTTAAGTGTTGGTGTTGATACCCTTCACAGAGAATCACAATTTCCGCCGTAACTCGCCAACGGCTGATACATAGCAGGACACCGAGCCATTGAATGTGCGTGAACGAATCCGAAGAACGAAAAACGCTCGCTTTGTACACAAACGACACATTGCAGAACACTGTGATTCAGCTTTTATTTCATTTAAAAGACGCGGTCATCATATAATATGTTTTAAATAAAACAATTCACTGTCTGTAACATCAAATGCCATCAATAATTATAGCAATTAAATTCGCCGTAATCTCCATGCTTATGATGAGAGGTAGGATAATACATTAAACAACCAAAGTGTAGTTTTATTACCCTTGTGTATAGTATGCGTAATATTTATTCGGAACGTTGAACACGACAGTGTATTGCATTTACATGAATATCATACGTGGTGCAATGAAATGTTTAAAGGATGGCTAATGTCGGTGCGGGTGGTTTTGACATATTGTTAAAGGATACGGTGCGCGACAGACTATTGGAAGAGTTGATTGACGAATTGTTCATTTTATACACACCAGTAGCAATTGATACTACGGAACTACTGTGTTAGTGTTGATGCACTTCACAGCGAATCACAATTTCAGCCGCAACTGGACAACTGCTAATACAAAGCATGACACCATGCTAGGGGCAGGGGGAAACGAATCATTCAGTGAACGCATATCGCCTCCGAAATTTAAGTTACACGCCTTTTGTCGAAAACGTTTCCAATGCATAAAATGGCCGCCATAGTTGTATCAGCAGTTTAACATGTCATATTCCTTAAGTTAAGCTGCACCTATAATGACATAGTTAGATACCCAACAAGCAGACATTTTAGGTATCAGTACAAAACTACGCGTGCCGGTGTGAGCTACGCCATAAAATGGTTAAAGCCGTCCTAAAAGGTGTAATTCATAAAGATAATCGAAATAATATTTTGAAAACAAATCGTAAGCGTTACTGGTTATCAATAGAAATGAATCACCCTCCAATTATGGCTTTATCGTGCTAACACATGTGACGATGAATATTTACTGGTTGCAGACTTTGAGCTAATGCAGCAGCCTGTGCATTCATGGATTGTCCGCTAACTATGTTCACACATCGCCATGATTGCAGATAAGCGTATGAGAAGCATTAAGAAAATTGTTATACTACTTCAAAATGTTGCGTCACTGCCACACTGTTTGTGTTCTTCTGAAAAAACCTATCGCAGAAAGTTCGTTCAAAAAGTAAAAATTAAGCTTAGTAAGTCCACTCTCATCTATATTTAATGAAGGAATGGTGACTGTAACATCCGATTTGGTCGTCCTATGCAGCAAGGAGTCTGACAAATACAATTTTGACAGGTTGCTGTATAGTCATTTAATTCACCAATCTATAGCTTTATTACTGAGCAAAGATACCACAACACTGTACCAACAAGGTTTTAGATCACAAGAAATTCAGCGTCCAAAATGCTTAATAATGGCGATGAACGTGATTATATATTTCATGTTGTATTACTTCTCCCAGTTGTTGTAGAAGAAGCTTCTCAAACCGTGCATTTATTCGTGCAAAATAAAACATTGCAGCAACGCATGTATCTAGTATAATGCTAATATGCAACAATAGACTAGAAAGATATTTCCCAATCGTACGGGATTTCATTGATAATCGGAAAAATAATCAGAATAAACCATATGCTGCCCACAGGTAATGGAAATCGAAGGCATTATCGGCATACGCAGCTACATTCATATTCGCCTGTAGGTTTTAACGTATTGAATTGCACTAGAAAAAGACGAACATGTGAGTTATCTAACCCAAAACAGGCTTTCCGCATACATTGCGCCTTCAAATTATACTTTTCTGATATGATGTACCAGGATTTACAACGGTAGCAACCATAGACGTTATGGGAATGGAAAACAAGGGCACAAACACAATGGGTCCATGAGGGTTCTGTAGTTTGCACCTATCTACGTAGCATTATAGGACCGGGTGTAAACGCGAAATCAAACCTTTGGTCTTGAAAAACACATTGATCTCACTGAATTGCATAAAATATATATCGGCTGGTATATTGCTCACTGGAGTCATAACTCGATGGAAAAAGCTATTTCCTCTTGGTTCCGTCTTGTCCATATAAGAATAAATCAATCACCACTGGCATAGCCTTTACCATTCAACACTTAGTACAGCTGTAACGATGGAGATCTCGTGGTTTGGTAAATTTCAGTCCTAACAAGTTACTGTTTGTGGCTTAAAACGAACATACCAGTAAAGCGCTTTGTTGCTTACCTCTGAATACTTCTGATATGTCTGTGCTACCTTGCCGGTATGGTGGCAACGCCTGAATAGCGGTTTCTGGAACGGTCCGGCCAGGTGCTCCATACAGTTTGGCAAAACCTTCCTTTTGAGCATCTAATTAACGTCCGTCTGAACGCTTCGAGAACTCTGCTAGCCGCTAATGCTTCTACATTGCATCGTTTGCAAGAATTGCATGACTGATCATTAATGACATGTGATTCCCCTTCCTTTGCACATATAGAAATGTTCGTTTGTGTGGCCTATTTGCAGGTCTTTTGAGAATAAAATGCACTTACCAATCCTTTCCAAAGTCTATTCTTTAAGTAAGCTTTTTTGTAGTTATGAGCTCGGCTCTTGGTGCTCATTATGGAATTAAGGTAGATGTCCTCGCCATATTTTTAGTATTATGTTAACAGCAGTATCTGGATCACGTATGAATATTAAGCAGAGAATAGGTCCGACCCCAGCGAGATATCGCTAATAATGCTGGTCCTTTCTGATTCTGTGCCATATATTGCACTCTCTGTCGCATATTATTTAGTCAATCATGTATCGTAGGTAATAATGGGCCGTAAAGTTGCTAGCAAACCGTGGATGGGAAACGTTAGCGAACGCTATGAATAACGTCAAAATAAACAACATATATGGATGCTATGTAGCAATCATTTAAGAAATATCTTTTGGGAATTCCATGCGATAAGTAATGCGAGAGCGTTAGCGTAGAAAACATTTTGATATGTATCCAGTAAGTTATGTTTCGGTGAGTGTTCTGCGAATTGGCCTTTTTTGCTCATTACGGTAGTAAATCTGAATGTTCGGTAATTTTCTGGCTGCTTACGATTTATTTTATAGATAGAGCAGCACGTCACAGTATTGTCATTCCCTAAATTATTATTGATCGGTAACATTTTAGCGTTTGGATTGCATTATGTCGCACTTTAAGGCGTTCACAAATCACAAATGAATACATTTGGCACGACCAAATTCCACCCAAATTTTTTTTGTTATTAGATTAGAAGCCATATGCGTATTTGCCTGATTCGGAGCGAATGTCTGAAGCAGGTCTTAAAGGTATGACCTTGATTATCGGCGGTAATGCTATGATAATTGTTTCGCCAAACTAAGTCACAACTAGTGTCAATTTACCAATCTAAACTATGGTCATGTCTGTTTACACACAAAAAGAATAAACTGTTCACAAGGTCCAACCAAAGCAGCGGGAACAAATGTAGATCAATAAATGTATATGCACCACGCGTTGCAATATATACAAGTGCACAACGTCATTTTGGTACAAACAACCAGTGACTAATTTACGAGAGTGTCATTCAATATTCATTCAATCCCTTACACCATCTCAGCAAACGTTCATAACGAAATGCATTTGATTTATCAAGGGAGATGACCGAAGAGCAGTTTGATACATTCCCTATGTAGATATGATATGGTACCCCTTGTATATTACATCTAGATTACACAGAATGTATGACGACCTTAGAGAGAATAAAAACAATTTACAAAATGCAGAATGTATCCCTTGCATAATTAGAACTTGAAACTCAAACAGGCTCAGTTGAAGGAATCTCTTTTTCTAATTCACGCACTTAATGACACCTTTTTATTCTTAAAAACACTATAAGTGTTCTGCTCATCCTACCTTCGATATTAGTGATTTTTTCAATGCCATGAGTCTTCTGATCCGGAAGAGTAGACTCAAATCAATTTGTTTGTGTTTCACATAACCGGCACTAATATGAGCTTCAGAGAGCAAATATTTCTCAAGATGTCTTGCATCAAACCTTTTCCAAGTGCAAATGAATTTATTCGGGTGAAGCATCTAGCATATTCCCCTTGATGGTATTAGCGCCTATTGGTCAAGGAAATATGAATTATTTGATTCCACTCGATCAATACAGCTGTTGGGGTATTGATGGCTAGTACTAATTTAGCATGAGCAAGCGCATGTAAAAAGAATCCAAATAAGAATCAACAATGGCAAGACGATGCTGAATGATGGTTATTCGGTTTGCGGCTCAAGAGCGATGTTTATACCCATGCACCTAACGGGGGCTAGTTAGTGTGAATAAGTCAACTGTCACGCTAAATAATGTCTGTCATCTTAGCTTGGTTTATTTAAATTATACCTCCATCGCTTTGACAGGATAATCCGAATTCTGAAAAAATAGGCCACGACTCATGTTTCATAGCTGTACGCCGTCGATAAAAATGTCTAATATGCACAATGAATTTGACTATCGTCATGGCCCATCAGGTTGCATAACGTTCTATTTAAATAACGTTGACGGAAATACATCCTCTTCACACATTAATAGCCGGTTTTGCACCTCATGCATAATGAAATATGCATAGCATGCATTTGATTATATTATACATGGCATGGTAGCATAACATTTCGTTTGACCCTTTTCAACCACTGAGTGTAAGGTCAGAGTACAATATTTACCTTCGTTATCTTTTTATCAAAAGCGATGCTTTACCTTCAATGTAATGAGACCAACTACATGTATTCCCGTACATCAGTAACTTCGTGCTGTACAATCGCGCTAACAATTAACTATTGCTTTGTGGATTGATTGATAATTTTCATTAAATATATTAGGGCATAATTCCACACGGCACACGAATGGTGATGATTTTGATATTCAAACTATTTAAGTGATACAGAATGTGCGTAATGTCAACCGCCGAAATGATTTCTTTGTCACAGCACTCTTTCATATGTATTGATATTTATGATGTAACAATGATATGCCTTTTAATATGAAGGCGCTGGTGATTTCGCTTAACTACCGTGTTTGCATGTTTGAGGCACAAAAGGTACAGCAATATATGAAGCATATGAATTTAATACCATATACGTTTATTACTATGAAGTTCAACCCACGCTGACGTGATAAAGCCGAATGTAACCGCTGTTACCCTCGTTAATGACGTAATATTCTTACTGGCACAGATGTACCGTGTCATTTAGTGTGGTTTTTAATTTTCTATAAACAGGCCTCTGCGATCTGAAAACGTCACATCTTCCTACTGTCTGCAATTTTGCCTGGAGTAATTTCCGTGTGCTGATGTAGTAATTCCGACATTCGATATTAAATTACCACCAAAATTATGTAGGCATTATATAATAGAACAGCATTTATCGCAATTTGATTTCGCTCTAGCGAATAGCAATGCAAGTTACGTTCCTAAACACTATGATGTTATTCTGTCTCAGGGAAAAAAATTTCCGTGACCTCAAAATAATCGTTATTCTCGTTCTACATAACCTCATTTTCGGCAGTTGGTAATGCAAATTCCTTTGGTGCTTATTAATTATAGGAACATCAAAGTCTGTATGCTAGGTCATGTACAACTATAGGAGAAGACAAGATTTACTGTTGGCCGATACTATTCCTATAATGTCACTCAAGCACATATTTGTTGTTTGGTTCAGGTTAGGGAAGAGATAAAAAGACATCTTATTAACCAATCGCAGTACGAAAGGAATAATCATATTCCAATTTTAGTTTATTGTTTCACTAAGTTCTTCACTAGTCATGCAAACAAGAAGTGGAGCACTCGTGGTATTCGCAGACTAATCTTACAATGGCGAGGTATATCGATTGCGCATTTCTGGTCAGACCCAACAAACGCCCACCTTCCTACCTCTGATAATTTTTTATCTTGAAACTCACGTACCATTTTTAAACCTATTGTTTTACAAATCAACAAATGGCTCATCGAATGCAGATGTTTTTCAACTCAAGTCGTGTCATTAATAAAATAATTCCACTGGCATATACATCTTCTTCTTGTAAGGCACCCCAACCAGACTTTACCGATTGTGGTAATTAAGCTGCAAATAACAACTTTAACAACGTTAATGGCTATATTCTGTGTTAAATGTAACGCTAGTAACAGCCATTTCTTTATATGGTATTATTAAAAATGCATTGAAGGTTATGAGCAGGCGAGAACCTACAAGAACACTGGCAGAATGCAGCTGATATTGATAATATTTCGCGATAAGAAAGTTTGTATGATACAGTTTATGCATTGATTTATAATGCACACTGCATCAGTGCAGTAGCGATTACAGGGACAGAAACAAAAATCACGGGCTTCCTTATTACTTTTTGCACTCGTTGAGTCAACGGCTAATCATGTCGTGAAACTGACGTTCTGTCTAATGGAAACTGTAGGAATATTTGTCCGCAATAGCAGACCGGTGAATTGTAGTTAAACACCCACGCAAGAGTAAATATGGGAACTTTATGATCTTCTTACGATCATACATAACCTAGCAACATATCAAATGATCAAAACACCTAGTGACATTGACGTTGATCACAAAATGTTATCGTAAACTTCCCCAGATAAAACCTGGAAAAAAGTATTATGGCAATTACGTACATGAGTTGATAACTAATAATGGCAACCAGATCCCTCCATGCGTATTTGCTGAGAACATTAAATTGCAAAATTGGTGCTGCAGCCAGAAATCTAATGAAGCTGTTTAAAATCGTGTAAGGTTTACGGAGAAATTCACAACGCAAATTTTAAGGTATTGTGCATTTTCCCTGTGAAAACACACGGTGCTTTTCATCATTTGATTCTTTAACGACGTTAAATGCACCACCTACGAGCATTTACATCCAACCCAGCAGCAGCTTACCGCATGTTGTTTCGATACAAGACGATAGTGATCGCCAAAACATCTGCTTAACCGGCAATGTATCTTCGCATTAGGATCCCGCAAATATCAGGTTCGTCTCAGAGTACATCGAGTGGTAATTTATCCTTTTGATTCCGACTTCCATTGTAAACAAAATATATTGTACGTCGGAATGCGTTATTAATCATCATGCCTAAAGCAGAGTTTTGTGTAGCAATGTGAAATAAGCAGCGATAGATGTTTTTATTATTTTTGTACTTAACATGAGTGCAGAATCAAATGCAGGTATAAAAAAACATCCATGGACTATATCATGGTTTGTATAATGTTACGCTTCTTGAACTATGTTGATAAGACCTAAAGCAGGCTAGAAATGAGACACATTCGCAAGAAATACGATTGCAATGCCCGCTTTCACGTCACGAGGTACGTTTCATAAAATAGCACCAATAGAAAAGCGAGGCCTTGTAACCAGGCACCATGAAGTTGATATGATTAAATGCTTTATGACATTCTCGTAAATATAAATGAGAAATACGGCGCTTTGAATGCAATATTTGTTCATTTCCCAGACCAATTCCTAGAATCTTTATTGTTGCTCATACCAGCCGAGGTCGTAGTAGAATTTTTATGACACATCTTCCCAAGACCAAATAATGTAATTATAATGAATTGATAATGGTGCGAGAAGCATGTCGTAGATATGAAGCACAATAAATCGGCAGCCTGATTAAGCAGTGTCTCATCAACATCAAATATACAAATCACAACTAACTTGGGAAATTTTTCGAGATACCATGCTAGTTGACTTGCAGCATTAACCCCTTATATGTGATACCTGCGTTTTATTTGCAAACTACTTTTTCTAAGTTTAAATATTGCGTGTTGAAGATTATTTATATTACAAGTCTGCATATCGCATAAATCCGCTGTTAATAAATTGCTGACCATTAAACTGAACTGCCATTTTATTGCTTGTATATTTATGCAATCTGCCATTAAGCATGTGATGTGCATTTAATATGCTGGACAGTAACATGCACCTATGCTGATAACAATAATCCCCGCCTAATTTTAATCAAAAGAAATTTAGTTACACAGTTTTATGCGGATATTTCTCGGTCAATAATGATGATGATTAAAAAATGTCTGCTCCATCCAACAATTATTTCTTACAAGAATCATAATTTGATCATGCATTCGTTTCACAGATGTCTGTAACTCAAATTCAAACACCCATCATTAGGGTGGATTAATATTGAATTATCGCCCAAATTATATTTAATTAGCTTGGCATGCATGTGATATGTGATTGCTGATTATCTGTGGAAGGTGAGTATATTGATCAATCTCTTGGCATCGTCTTCGGAAATGTTAATCACGGTTATTATTGGATTCGTTTTTTATTTTGCCAATGATTTGTTAAGTGATAGTACTGTACCTTGATAAGCATGAAATGTCTGTAGCATGCGTGCAAAATAAATGCCATTTTGGTTATTATAAAGACGCCTTGCTTTTCTATTGATTTATTTTCAGATGGCAAATGCTCACAAAACGAGCTGTTTGCAGTATGTCAATACTATCCTACTCCCCGTATCGTTTCTAACTTGCACATTTTATTTGTTCTACATATACAAGTAAAGTAAAGAAACAATTATTAACAATTTACTTTCTAGCAATTTGTCTTATAGCGCAGCGCGCAATCTTGTTGTCTGGTTGTTGTGGAGATTTGAATCACGACAGCACGCTCTAAACAGAGGGTATAACGCGGATAACATTGAGGTGGAAGTACTGTATCTTGAAAAGTCATAAAGGTCTAGACGTTCACATTAGTCCATCTACTAATATAACATTAATTAATTATTATTACATCACTTTATTGTTGAATACCCATGAAACAGATGTAAGCAGCAATCCCAAATTAATTTCTAACCCTCGTCTCATACCCGATGGTATATCTGTAGCCTATTGCATCCGACAATTGCTGCTCAATTCACTATGTGGCCTACACATGTTCTCTGTTGCCAGAGGTGACCGTCCGATATACGTTGTCCAATAATGAATGGCTTAATTTATCCTATCACGTGGGTGGCTAACGGATGGAACTGTCCCTTTTGCTGTTAGATATCAATAAACTTAATGGGGAGTTAAACATGCTTTTGCGGTCTTTACGAGATGTGTCCGCTTTTAACAAGGACTTACGCACCTTGATATCTACAGTTGGCTTTAAGCGCACCATTAAATTGGTAAGCTGTTGCTATATATATATATATATATATATATATATATATATATATATATATATATATATATATATATATATATATATATATATATATATATATATATATATATATATATATATATATATATATATATATATATATCTCTCAAACCATTGATGTCTTTGTGGCAGATACGGTTTCATCTTCTTTTGTCCTATATGGGGTTTTCTCTTTGTTGTCTCGTTTGCCTATTATCATGCATTAACGGCGTACATGTGCATGTATCCAGTACCACCAGGTCTCTGCATGACAAGTCAGTTAGCAACCGGACTTCGATTGGAACAAGATATGTGTACAAATGTAGTATCATATACGATGATGCAATGAATGGCACATCTATATCTAAAACAGGCCTGATGATTATAGTACTCATAGACCCGCGGTGTGCCATGGCAATATGTGCAATAACCAAATAACGTCAATAATGTGATAAATCATTTACGGAGAGTCACTGAATAAAAGCTTCATGATGTTTAAGTATCTCCCACTGCATTCTCTTTGATGGTAACGTCCTATTTGCTTTTCTTCGGATATTTGGTGTGAATTCCTACAATGAGAGTATTTGTATACCCTTGTTATTTACGCAGTCACAGTAAACTAGTGCCTCACGCAGAGTTACTTGAATGAACGATATTGCATATCTGCCTTGGTGTCAGCCAGTACACATTAATGTGGAACCCTAGACAATAAACTAGTTTTCGCTAAGAGCAGCATCAACTAGTGCATCACATAGATTTCTTTGAATTAGAGATTATTGCATGTCTGCTGATAGAATCAACCAATATACATGGAGTCAGAAACCTAGACATTAATTTAGTTTCATCTTATCACAGCATGTGTCATTAAACTGTCAAATCAAGCTTCCAGCAATCAAGTGTAGGGACGCATGAATAACCCAGAGCGATAAATTCAGCGCAATAATTAAATAACATGTGCAGTACTTCCACCTCAGTGTTATCCTCGTTGTACCCTCTGTTTAGTGCGTGCTGTCATAATTCAAATCTCCAAATAGAGTCAGATTCCAAGAATTAACGAAATAACGATAATTTCTAGGTCGAAAGACGACAAGATTGCGTGAGGGAAGGTTGAGAGAGTAAGATCCATTTGTTTCATACCTTCATCTTATATATAGATAACGGGTTGGTGCCCTTAGCCGACTCAGTGCACGAAAGCTTGGCATCGGGAACTGAGCACATTTGCTCTGGCGTTCATTTGATGTTGGCAATTAAGTTGCGAATATAAATGTGACAATCATATTCAATATATACGAGTCCCGTAAGAGGCCCAGATACGAATAATAGCTTGTACGATAGCAAAATAATTTTCTAAAGACCAAATCATTGCTTGCAGGCGATCAACAAATAAACACATTTTATCTTAATTTCCGTTAGTTTTACGGCTTCGAATACATTGCGTAACATTTTTGCAATCCTTATATTTTCACGGCTTGGCATGCCACTTCGTTCAGTTCCCATAATATGGGAACATTTAGGTAAAAAATCCTCAGGAATTGATTGATACATGCAAAGGCTTGAACTGAAGCTTATTTGATATAAATTGTTACGTTCATCTATCCTTAATATGATAGCTGGTAGATTTTCAAGATATCGAGATATTATGCATATAAACCGCACTCAGACACGTTCCCAGTCTGAATAAGGTTATCGAGACAGCACAATGATACTGCTGCAGATTGAATAAGTTATACATGTGCTCGCAGGAGCATCGTATATAACGTTTGTGAACGGTGACAGAATGATGGCGGGGCATTCTTCGTCTGGCCAAGTCCAACACTGCGCAATGTCAGAATCGATTGTAAATATATTAAGAGCTATCATGAACGCTTTGCTTGTTGGTGTCATTTACAAAGCCACATCAGACGTTTTACTAAGCGAAATTTCGACACATTGGATTATAAGTGACAGCTTATCACAACCGTGATGCTTCAGCTGGGCGGAATTATGCCATCTCTACCGCATCACCATCCGCCACCCAGCACCATCTAACATCACATCAGATAAAGACAACTGCTGAGCTGACACATCAGACCAATATGGTTCATATCCCTTGGATCAACATTTTCACAAGGAGTGAGTTCAGAATAAAATTATGTGAGCAAAAACAATTTACCATGAATGATAAACCATGCCGTTCTAGTATAACTCCGGTAAGCTCTGCCACTGTTCACGAAAAATCAAATAACATGCGTGCAATATTTTCATCGTTATCGATGTTCACAAGGATACATTAAATGTGCTACAATGACGCAGTGTAGCTGAACATTATGCCGCTCAAGCTGTTTTGTGACTAATTTTACCATCTTATATTTAAAATAAAACTTCGGTGCAAAAGAAACCCGTTAATAAAACTAGTCCATTCCGGCGACCCTTTATTAACAGTGATCTCATAGGCCGATATGTGATATGAGCTCTGAGAGAATGTCTTGTATCAAATCCATAGAGAAATAATCTTATCTCTGGGAACATCAATCATAATCTATGATGACATTAGCAATTTAATTTGTGAGGAAAATTGATGTGACTGTTGGCTTCGGATTCTTTGAAGCAAATACAGATAACGTCTTTGTAAATATGTACTAGAATAGAAAAGAACAGATGCTTTGATGAAAGTTAGTTAATCATATGAGATAAATGCATAACATTTTCTAGTAAATGTCACTTCCCATTCGTCTCATGTGTCAAAGTTAAAAGGATACCTCAGGTTTTAAAATAGATGATAAACCTGCTTATGAAATAAGAACGTGATAAGTAGGTATTCCACTGAATGCAAATTAATCAAGCGAATTTTTTTTCTAGACCTTAAGCATATGGCACTAAAGCATAATAATTTACAGCGGAAATATACACAATATGGTCTACATTATTGTTAGGTGTTATCTCGTTGTTGTAAAGCGTTGCTAGGGAAGCTTGTATGAGTCAGATTGCATCTGAAATTAACGCACAAACGTAGGTGTGCTAGGTGGTGATGTACTTGTAGCCCGCTATTAAGCCCGCAAATGGACGCTTGTCATTCGCAAACAAGCATGCCCGTAAAATATTTATGCAAAATGCATACAATGTGAGTAACGTTGAGCAGACCAACCAAGCCCACCATTAGTCAGCAAAACTACTGTGACTTCGGCATGCTACAGTGCTCGGTTGTTGTGAATTGCGACTGGCCTCTCGTCCCATCTCTACGCAAGTAGACGCAAGGGATTCTTTATTTGTAATATAATGCTTTGCCAGACAGAATATCAAAGGGAAAACCTCTAACAAAGTCCCTGAAGGTACACTTACAGTACATAAAAAGGTCCATTAAGTCAAGGTCAATCCTGAAATTGTGCATCTCTGCACTCTATATCTGAGTGTATATCGGGTTGTGACAAACAATATTGTGCAGTCATGTTATTGATCGCCATTTCGACTATGTATACATACTGCTTATATTTGTCTTCGGCCAATTTATGTATTAATTAGCTTTCTCTTTTTATCTATCAACATAAGTTTTAATGCCGTGAGACATTGAACAGTTTCCTCTAAAGGTGGCGATTTGAATCAAAGCTGATAAACAATGTCCCCGTCTCTCTGGCCTCTTTTCTAATTATTGATCGTCAGACCTACAAACAAACAAACATAATGTATCCGTGCATAAGCTAAATGACGTCGCGAGAAAGAGGAAATGAATCCAATTGAAAAGCATAGATAGCGCAAATAATTAATTACAGTATGAATACAAATTATATCTGCGCATCTAGTTATTCGACTGTGGCTTGCAATCTGAGAATTGTAATGTCCACCATTGGTGTCAGTACTAACGCTATTTTCTCGGCAGAAATCACACCGAATGAGTACCTACTCCGGTTGAATGAGAATGTAATAGACATTAATGTGTTAAACACTATTTCTTTATTAAAAGAGCTCATTATGCAACGGGATGGGCGAGCAATTTCTATTCTTACCTCAGAGGAAATTGACGAGCTCCTGTCCACAATTTGCAAGTTACGATGTTAATCTTCATTTCTTTTTTCACTGATTTTTTAATCAAATCTGTACGTGTATATGTAAGAAATAAATAATATATAATATCAATGCAGTACATCAGTTTCAATAGCAGAATAATTTATACCGCGTTTTTATTAACGTTATGAATACTACAAAAAGTAATACATAAAACATGAAATTTGCCTCATTCATCTATATCTAAAGCACATGGAATAGATTAAATCACCGTCAACTAAAAATACTAAGGGCTCCTCGAGGATAAGTATAGAAAATAGAGGATCTAGCCCAACGGAGGACGCTTTCGGGATCACCCAACTAGAAAAGGGTTTTGGGCTGCTCTGCGCCTTGAGCAGGATATATTTACGCTAACATGTGCTGTAGCCCAAAAACTTTCCGGCCTTTTACCTGCTACATGCCTGCAAATTCCCATCTCGTGCTGTGGGAGTAACGTTCTGAAACAAATAGGACCACGAAAGAAATATAACTGCCTGCAAAGAGCGTACTACCAAATAAAGTCTTGCAAGACATCGTTTCTTGGCCAGTTGAGCAACGAGAGGCAAATAGAAAATACCAGATAGGGGCCCGCAGATGCACTTTCACGCAGGAGCTCCCCGACGATCTAGTGGAAGGCATCCAGTCTGGCAAGATGGGAGAAAGAGAAGCCCGAAGGACCTACCGCATTGGCACGAGAACCATTGCTAAATTCGCCAAGGCGAGATCAAAGAAGTGGTCCAAAACGTCGACGACCCGTTAGACCAGGGCTCCTACACCCAGGCCCACAAATACACACAATTTTGATATGACATTCAGCACACACTATTATTGCACTGCCATGCCGCCAAACCAATATGTTTTTATGTGTATAATCACGCATGATGCACATACGATTATATGTAAGTGGTGCTGGTGGTTGGCATAAAAAGGTTGATTTGACTGCTCCAGGCAGGGTTAATTTATAATCCTTAACGCTTCTTACACATATGCAACACGCTGACGCTTAAACGGGATCTATTTTTGTATCGCTTGATACAAAAAACTGCTACATTCATTTGATAATGTTTCCCAAAATAAAAAAGCGGTAACGCTGTTCACACTTATTTGCAACAAAGTCCTTCGAAAAAGTCCTTTCGAAAGACGCATATCACGACGCCATTGATCCTATGGAAATGGCAATGAAGTATATATAGATTGGTCAGCGGTGACAGAAATCATCAGTCAAACCAGAGCTGTAAATGTCAGGTTAGTAACTCAAGCAGTCTTAGGGTACCATACTGCATATCTCGTAGTCGTCTGATAGCCAATTTACAAAATACTCTAAGATTGTGCAATTCGTTTTTGAATTCAACTTTACTGCCAGAAACGTTCTTGTCTTATATTAAGATGAGCCGAATTCGTATTCACTTCAAGAAGTTATTGTCGAAAAGAGACTCATGAGATGACAAACCAGTTATTTGATTTATTGTCAACTGCAATGCCTATAATTCGTAATAGTGAGCCGAGATAGCTCGTCATTTATTAATGAATTGAGTTCAGAAAATATGTCAAATGCATAGATCCGTTCATGGATGGTCGCATCAAATTGCCAGGTCACTCAGTAGAACGCATACGTATGATGAGTTGAGAAGTCTTTGATGTAATACAATATAATGTTGGTAGCCTTGGATTTAAGCAAATTCGTCGTCTACAATATATATATCTCTAATAGAGCGCAGCCAATCCACAGTACATGTCCTGGCAGCATAAAATTACATTTGGTCGACGCTTTTTTTTTTTACTACCCAGACATTTCGTTAACTCTCCCCCACTCCCCACCCTTCCACAAGTCTGTAAGTTCCCTCGGCAAATTGGAAACACTTTAATAATAGACGCTATAGTTAGCCCTTTTGCGTCAAAACTTCGTTCTTATGAAGTACCTTAGAATCGTGTTTAATGAAAGGACAGAGAAAGTGTCGTGATCAAGGAGTGACCGAGAATTCGTGGTACAATATAACACCTGCCTCTAATTATCAAGTGTGATTTGTTGTATGTCAGTCATGATTATCCTGAATGTGAGGCAAGGAGCAATCATCATTTGTAGTGTAAGATGCAACTGCGCAGTACAATGCCGTGCGAGGCGGCGTGTTTGTGTGCGCGTGTGTAAGTGTATACATATAAAAATAGACCAAAAGAATGAAGGAGATGTTTTTTTAAGTTTTTATTAACAGAGTGACATTGGTACATTAAAAGCCTGCCCATAAGATGCCCTTTTTGTTTTCAAATTTAGCAGAAAATGTGTAATGCTGACATTATCCTATGGCGTTGTTCGGCAAAATAGTTAGCTGAGCTTTGTTTCTAATGCGGCTAATCTGGACGGACATATCCTTAAACACGACGTCTCCTTGATGATCCGATGCAGTTTTACAAATGCAGTTAGCACTATTTCCTACGAGGAAAAGCACATTGCCTGATGCAATTTACCTATGTCCTGGGTTATACGGGGACAGTGCGTTGCTCTTTGTACGCTATAATTACACGGTGCATAAATAGTTCAGGTTCAAATTGATGTAAGCATTCAAAGTATATATTATCGTGGACACTTCCTTCGCAATGATTTTGACACATGTATGTTTGAATAGAAAACTTCTCTTGGAATACGTTAACTTTTTACGGCTTGAAGAAGGAATTCTACAATCAAGCAGGCCTCGTATTAAGCCTTAAAAGGGGAATCGGGCTCTTCAATATACAGCAGAGACATAAGCAATTGTGAAGGAATCGGACTCACACGTACCGCATCTACCTATAGAGCCTGTACGAAATTAAGCATTTCATTTACTGTTCTCTTGCCTCAGGCTAAATAATAACAATGTGCAATGATGACGAGGCGCAACCTCACACTGTACTATTGCACATAGCAGTGTTCGATAGTAAAAGCACCCTTTACTTTAATAGAGCACAGCAATGTTTTGCACGTCGTCGAACATGACCACATCATACAACAAAAGTACTTGCTAAGAGCGTTGATGTTTGAACATAATGTCAGTTTGGGTTTTGTTAATTAAAGGTGCGTAAGCAATGGTTCTTGTATCATAATTTATCCATCTTTATTCATATTCCATGCTGATGAGTCTTTTTATATTCACTTCTGTCAATTGCCCGTCATGTCATCTCCTAGCGAATAGCGCTGATCAATCTCATCATGATTATAATCACCAACCGTACACTCCCGCCGCGGCGCCTGATTTCGGGCAGAGGTGTAGTAGACGAAGAATCTATTCGTTCGAGAGTGGAATGTACAGCAAGGTAAAGCGCGTGCTGTACTGCCATTTAAGCTGCTTTGACAGTAGATGCTTTCAGGGCTTGTTATCTCTCATACTTATTTCCCCGTGCTTGGACTTCTTGTATGTCAGTCGTGACATCTCTTTGTGATATAAAACAAGTTTCTTTGCCTTGGCTGGACATCAGCAACATCTGTAACAACTTTAATATTCCTAATTCAGGTGTATGAGTCTGTCTTGCTATATATTTTATCGCCTTACAGGTATTGTCTGCAAATATTCCCCGTTACCGCCCACGCGCTACGTATAACGGGGGTCCTATCATCGAGGAAATAATGAAGGCTTAAGATAACAAATGACTTTATATTATAAATTAAATGTTTAAATGAGGAGTGATGCTAATGTTTTCATGCCGCCCAGATCTAGAAGGAGAACAATCCTGTTTGGTAACAGTCATCAGCTATTTTTCCCTGATCAAGATTACCTAATGCAAAACGAGAAATTAATCAACATTATCAATTATCTGCTGTTAACTATTTATGGATAACAAATTGTCACATAATTAGCCAACCGATACCGGACAAAACCACGGTTTCGTCCATGGATACACTGCCTTCGGTTAACAAAAATTGATCATGTTGTCCATAGAACGTCATACAATAGAGTCGGCTTACAAATTTCCTTTGCCTTGCAATATATATCGGTGATTTTCGATGTCCATAAATTCCAACAGCATTGCAATATCCCTGGCAGGTTTGGCGGTCAATGTTGAAGCAATGGCCGATTAGGAGAGCGAACGAGTCCGTGTGTTTGTTGATTTAACGCTACAGCAATGGTCGATATTTTGAAAAGGGAGAGCGAGCGAGTCTGTGTGTTTGTTCATTATGTTCTTCCGTACGTGGCGTACGTGAACTGCCACACATAAAATGAAATGGCCTAATTTGTTCTGGTGACAATTTCAAATTGAAGCTCTTCTTGTCAATAACATATTCTAGACCAGCATTTACCGCGTTCATTGCAGCATTTTACACTAATGATGATGTTAGGGTATAAAAATACCGGAAATTAGCCCCACAGCGAGAACGAAACCAACGCGATTGATGCAGTCAGTTTACCAACAACGATTTCGTTTAGCAATTTCCTGAAAGATTTAATATAGATGTATAATGTATTTTTCCAGGTTCACCTCGCCTAATGCCCGCTGTGTGAACGGTTGATATCAAACGTCACAGCATCACAGTGGAAAAATTGAGATCCTTTCCCGCCGATTGTGCATTAGTACCGATGACCTTATTCGTGACGATGACTTTTTGATAGGTAACCGTAACCGTAACATTGTCTTAGTTGTGGAAAATACGTCTAAAAACCAATAGTCACCACAGACCCATATGGCCTGAACTTGCTCCATGTATTCATACGTACTGTCTAATGATGATCTATGTTAATCAGCGCTGTCACATTTGACTAATAATTACTAAACATTCCGTCCGTATCTTGTTTTCTTTTGATTATTGCCATTTTACGTCGTAATGTTTTCTTGACAGTTCAATATGGTTCCAACACTAATTCTAACACCAATTCACAAATAATATGGTTTGGAACTATTCAGAATTAGGGAAGTTAAATGTGGACTTACTCATCTTATGCCATATATCATCATGCATATAGTCTTTAATGGAGTCATGTTCAACAAATCCAAATAAGAGGATTTTTGTAATATCAACTTTGATTAAACACTTGCATAACAATTCATTATATATATTCTCTTTGACAAGCTGCTCATGAACAGTTAACGTTAATGTGGCCATCCAACCAGCATAGATGCAATGCAATCGTATAAGTGTTCTGATTTTGTACCTGAACCAGATTGATGCGGCAACATAGGATAGAGATGACAGCCTTCTCGAGAAATAATGCTTGTGTTATTAATCTCTAGCGACAAATAATTAATGACATAATCGGGCTCGAAAAAATCAACCAGTTTTTGTAGCGACACAATATTAAGCACTGTTTCAACCAATCCCCATCACTAGCACAATGTTACATTACTTGTCCATTTGCACTAATGGCCTCTTAGCTAAGGCACGCTTGATACATATATTCTCTCAAATGTTTGTGTATGTTTCATTGACGTTGATCCTGCACAAAATATATCAGATCCTGGTACCAGTATGAGTTCAAAAAACAAATATCACAAAAGGAAAATAATTGCTATGTGCAATCGTAATGCATTTATATGATTGAACATTTAAAACTGCAATTAGAGTTTAAGCATTTTATCAATATAAATTGCCGTACACATTAATTTACACATTGCAGAAACCTTGACAGTTTGATTAAACAATTAGTTAGGACTCGTATTCCTGATTGTTCGGCAGCATTGCTGACATAGCGTAGATTATGTGCATTTCAACGAGCTCGACCAAAACAATAGTTTCGTGTTAATGTAACCATAACGATTTGTTTCCGTTTTTGCTGCACAAAATGTAATTGTGTTGGCATTGCTGTATAACAACTGACGTCCAGTCGATTTTCACTATAAATGACGTACAACGCCGTTCGTTTTGCTTTCATACTACATTTGGAGGGATATAATTTACAACAGACTTCAATACATATTATCTGACTGAGCTGCTTGTAAACTACAAAACTTTGGGAGGAACAAATCCCATGAACATAAAGTGAACACTTGGTCTTGAATCAGTATCTAGCATGATATTTGGGGCGCTGCTTTGACTGTTGATTCTTGTCATCAGTGACAAGTCTACGCCAACTTGTGAATCGTAATATTGCCATTTAACCAAGTTTTATTTGGTTTATGGCTTAGTTGAGTGGATTGGGTCAAGCAATTACCAATCTGATAATAGAATGATCATTCAAATCAGGCTAATATCGCCAGGAGTGTACGCGATGTGTTGTGGTGCAGTCACTTTCTAACTGCGGCACACGTATTTTCCACACTGATTATAATGTTCGCGAACACTTATGCTGATGTTCTTGGGGAGTCAAGTAACATTCCTATAAAGAAGTGCCCATATTCTTACTAGATTGCTTAGTTGTGCCGCCCTGACTGAATATATTGATTGCATAAACCACGCGCATGTAGAACATGCATAACATGTTGCTGAATTAATGAAAAGACCATGAAAAAACGGAAACAAATAAAACCCCGAAGATCAAACGTAGGTGTGCTAGGTGGTGATGTACTTGTAGCCCGCTATTAAGCCCGCAAATGGACGCTTGTCATTCGCAAACAAGCATGCCCGTAAAATATTTATGCAAAATGCATACAATGTGAGTAACGTTGAGCAGACCAACCAAGCCCACCATTAGTCAGCAAAACTACTGTGACTTCGGCATGCTACAGTGCTCGGTTGTTGTGAATTGCGACTGGCCTCTCGTCCCATCTCTACGCAAGTAGACGCAAGGGATTCTTTATTTGTAATATAATGCTTTGCCAGACAGAATATCAAAGGGAAAACCTCTAACAAAGTCCCTGAAGGTACACTTACAGTACATAAAAAGGTCCATTAAGTCAAGGTCAATCCTGAAATTGTGCATCTCTGCACTCTATATCTGAGTGTATATCGGGTTGTGACAAACAATATTGTGCAGTCATGTTATTGATCGCCATTTCGACTATGTATACATACTGCTTATATTTGTCTTCGGCCAATTTATGTATTAATTAGCTTTCTCTTTTTATATATCAACATAAGTTTTAATGCCGTGAGACATTGAACAGTTTCCTCTAAAGGTGGCGATTTGAATCAAAGCTGATAAACAATGTCCCCGTCTCTCTGGCCTCTTTTCTAATTATTGATCGTCAGACCTACAAACAAACAAACATAATGTATCCGTGCATAAGCTAAATGACGTCGCGAGAAAGAGGAAATGAATCCAATTGAAAAGCATAGATAGCGCAAATAATTAATTACAGTATGAATACAAATTATATCTGCGCATCTAGTTATTCGACTGTGGCTTGCAATCTGAGAATTGTAATGTCCACCATTGGTGTCAGTACTAACGCTATTTTCTCGGCAGAAATCACACCGAATGAGTACCTACTCCGGTTGAATGAGAATGTAATAGACATTAATGTGTTAAACACTATTTCTTTATTAAAAGAGCTCATTATGCAACGGGATGGGCGAGCAATTTCTATTCTTACCTCAGAGGAAATTGACGAGCTCCTGTCCACAATTTGCAAGTTACGATGTTAATCTTCATTTCTTTTTTCACTGATTTTTTAATCAAATCTGTACGTGTATATGTAAGAAATAAATAATATATAATATCAATGCAGTACATCAGTTTCAATAGCAGAATAATTTATACCGCGTTTTTATTAACGTTATGAATACTACAAAAAAGTAATACATAAAACATGAAATTTGCCTCATTCATCTATATCTAAAGCACATGGAATAGATTAAATCACCGTCAACTAAAAATACTAAGGGCTCCTCGAGGATAAGTATAGAAAATAGAGGATCTAGCCCAACGGAGGACGCTTTCGGGATCACCCAACTAGAAAAGGGTTTTGGGTTGCTCTGCGCCTTGAGCAGGATATATTTACGCTAACATGTGCTGTAGCCCAAAAACTTTCCGGCCTTTTACCTGCTACATGCCTGCAAATTCCCATCTCGTGCTGTGGGAGTAACGTTCTAAACAAATAGGACCACGAAAGAAATATAACTGCCTGCAAAGAGCGTACTACCAAATAAAGTCTTGCAAGACATCGTTTCTTGGCCAGTTGAGCAACGAGAGGCAAATAGAAAATACCAGATAGGGGCCCGCAGATGCACTTTCACGCAGGAGCTCCCCGACGATCTAGTGGAAGGCATCCAGTCTGGCAAGATGGGAGAAAGAGAAGCCCGAAGGACCTACCGCATTGGCACGAGAACCATTGCTAAATTCGCCAAGGCGAGATCAAAGAAGTGGTCCAAAACGTCGACGACTCGATAGACCAGGGCTCCTACACCCAGGCCCACAAATACACACAATTTTGATATGACATTCAGCACACACTATTATTGCACTGCCATGCCGCCAAACCAATATGTTTTAATGTGTATAATCACGCATGATGCACATACGATTATATGTAAGTGGTGCTGGTGGTTGGCATAAAAAGGTTGATTTGACTGCTCCAGGCAGGGTTAATTTATAATCCTTAACGCTTCTTACACATATGCAACACGCTGACGCTTAAACGGGATCTATTTTTGTATCGCTTGATACAAAAAACTGCTACATTCATTTGATAATGTTTCCCAAAATAAAAAAGCGGTAACGCTGTTCACACTTATTTGCAACAAAGTCCTTCGAAAAAGTCCTTTCGAAAGACGCATATCACGACGCCATTGATCCTATGGAAATGGCAATGAAGTATATATAGATTGGTCAGCGGTGACAGAAATCATCAGTCAAACCAGAGCTGTAAATGTCAGGTTAGTAACTCAAGCAGTCTTAGGGTACCATACTGCATATCTCGTAGTCGTCTGATAGCCAATTTACAAAATACTCTAAGATTGTGCAATTCGTTTTTGAATTCAACTTTACTGCCAGAAACGTTCTTGTCTTATATTAAGATGAGCCGAATTCGTATTCACTTCAAGAAGTTATTGTCGAAAAGAGACTCATGAGATGACAAACCAGTTATTTGATTTATTGTCAACTGCAATGCCTATAATTCGTAATAGTGAGCCGAGATAGCTCGTCATTTATTAATGAATTGAGTTCAGAAAATATGTCAAATGCATAGATCCGTTCATGGATGGTCGCATCAAATTGCCAGGTCACTCAGTAGAACGCATACGTATGATGAGTTGAGAAGTCTTTGATGTAATACAATATAATGTTGGTAGCCTTGGATTTAAGCAAATTCGTCGTCTACAATAGATATATCTCTAATAGAGCGCAGCCAATCCACAGTACATGTCCTGGCAGCATAAAATTACATTTGGTCGACGCTTTTTTTTTTTTACTACCCAGACATTTCGTTAACTCTCCCCCACTCCCCACCCTTCCACAAGTCTGTAAGTTCCCTCGGCAAATTGGAAACACTTTAATAATAGACGCTATAGTTAGCCCTTTTGCGTCAAAACTTCGTTCTTATGAAGTACCTTAGAATCGTGTTTAATGAAAGGACAGAGAAAGTGTCGTGATCAAGGAGTGACCGAGAATTCGTGGTACAATATAACACACCTGCCTCTAATTATCAAGTGTGATTTGTTGTATGTCAGTCATGATTATCCTGAATGTGAGGCAAGGAGCAATCATCATTTGTAGTGTAAGATGCAACTGCGCAGTACAATGCCGTGCGAGGCGGCGTGTTTGTGTGCGCGTGTGTAAGTGTATACATATAAAAATAGACCAAAAGAATGAAGGAGATGTTTTTTTAAGTTTTTTATTAACAGAGTGACATTGGTACATTAAAAGCCTGCCCATAAGATGCCCTTTTTGTTTTCAAATTTAGCAGAAAATGTGTAATGCTGGACATTATCCTATGGCGTTGTTCGGCAAAATAGTTAGCTGAGCTTTGTTTCTAATGCGGCTAATCTGGACGGACATATCCTTAAACACGACGTCTCCTTGATGATCCGATGCAGTTTTACAAATGCAGTTAGCACTATTTCCTACGAGGAAAAGCACATTGCCTGATGCAATTTACCTATGTCCTGGGTTATACGGGGACAGTGCGTTGCTCTTTGTACGCTATAATTACACGGTGCATAAATAGTTCAGGTTCAAATTGATGTAAGCATTCAAAGTATATATTATCGTGGACACTTCCTTCGCAATGATTTTGACACATGTATGTTTGAATAGAAAACTTCTCTTGGAATACGTTAACTTTTTACGGCTTGAAGAAGGAATTCTACAATCAAGCAGGCCTCGTATTAAGCCTTAAAAGGGGAATCGGGCTCTTCAATATACAGCAGAGACATAAGCAATTGTGAAGGAATCGGACTCACACGTACCGCATCTACCTATAAAGCCTGTACGAAATTAAGCATTTCATTTACTGTTCTCTTGCCTCAGGCTAAATAATAACAATGTGCAATGATGACGAGGCGCAACCTCACACTGTACTATTGCACATAGCAGTGTTCGATAGTAAAAGCACCCTTTACTTTAATAGAGCACAGCAATGTTTTGCACGTCGTCGAACATGACCACATCATACAACAAAAGTACTTGCTAAGAGCGTTGATGTTTGAACATAATGTCAGTTTGGGTTTTGTTAATTAAAGGTGCGTAAGCAATGGTTCTTGTATCATAATTTATCCATCTTTATTCATATTCCATGCTGATGAGTCTTTTTATATTCACTTCTGTCAATTGCCCGTCATGTCATCTCCTAGCGAATAGCGCTGATCAATCTCATCATGATTATAATCACCAACCGTACACTCCCGCCGCGGCGCCTGATTTCGGGCAGAGGTGTAGTAGACGAAGAATCTATTCGTTCGAGAGTGGAATGTACAGCAAGGTAAAGCGCGTGCTGTACTGCCATTTAAGCTGCTTTGACAGTAGATGCTTTCAGGGCTTGTTATCTCTCATACTTATTTCCCCGTGCTTGGACTTCTTGTATGTCAGTCGTGACATCTCTTTGTGATATAAAACAAGTTTCTTTGCCTTGGCTGGACATCAGCAACATCTGTAACAACTTTAATATTCCTAATTCAGGTGTATGAGTCTGTCTTGCTATATATTTTATCGCCTTACAGGTATTGTCTGCAAATATTCCCAGTTACCGCCCACGCGCTACGTATAACGGGGGTCCTATCATCGAGGAAATAATGAAGGCTTAAGATAACAAATGACTTTATATTATAAATTAAATGTTTAAATGAGGAGTGATGCTAATGTTTTCATGCCGCCCAGATCTAGAAGGAGAACAATCCTGTTTGGTAACAGTCATCAGCTATTTTTCCCTGATCAAGATTACCTAATGCAAAACGAGAAATTAATCAACATTATCAATTATCTGCTGTTAACTATTTATGGATAACAAATTGTCACATAATTAGCCAACCGATACCGGACAAAACCACGGTTTCGTCCATGGATACACTGCCTTCGGTTAACAAAAATTGATCATGTTGTCCATAGAACGTCATACAATAGAGTCGGCTTACAAATTTCCTTTGCCTTGCAATATATATCGGTGATTTTCGATGTCCATAAATTCCAACAGCATTGCAATATCCCTGGCAGGTTTGGCGGTCAATGTTGAAGCAATGGCCGATTAGGAGAGCGAACGAGTCCGTGTGTTTGTTGATTTAACGCTACAGCAATGGTCGATATTTTGAAAAGGGAGAGCGAGCGAGTCTGTGTGTTTGTTCATTATGTTCTTCCGTACGTGGCGTACGTGAACTGCCACACATAAAATGAAATGGCCTAATTTGTTCTGGTGACAATTTCAAATTGAAGCTCTTCTTGTCAATAACATATTCTAGACCAGCATTTACCGCGTTCATTGCAGCATTTTACACTAATGATGATGTTAGGGTATAAAAATACCGGAAATTAGCCCCACAGCGAGAACGAAACCAACGCGATTGATGCAGTCAGTTTACCAACAACGATTTCGTTTAGCAATTTCCTGAAAGATTTAATATAGATGTATAATGTATTTTTCCAGGTTCACCTCGCCTAATGCCCGCTGTGTGAACGGTTGATATCAAACGTCACAGCATCACAGTGGAAAAATTGAGATCCTTTCCCGCCGATTGTGCATTAGTACCGATGACCTTATTCGTGACGATGACTTTTTGATAGGTAACCGTAACCGTAACATTGTCTTAGTTGTGGAAAATACGTCTAAAAACCAATAGTCACCACAGACCCATATGGCCTGAACTTGCTCCATGTATTCATACGTACTGTCTAATGATGATCTATGTTTATCAGCGCTGTCACATTTGACTAATAATTACTAAACATTCCGTCCGTATCTTGTTTTCTTTTGATTATTGCCATTTTACGTCGTAATGTTTTCTTGACAGTTCAATATGGTTCCAACACTAATTCTAACACCAATTCACAAATAATATGGTTTGGAACTATTCAGAATTAGGGAAGTTAAATGTGGACTTACTCATCTTATGCCATATATCATCATGCATATAGTCTTTAATGGAGTCATGTTCAACAAATCCAAATAAGAGGATTTTTGTAATATCAACTTTGATTAAACACTTGCATAACAATTCATTATATATATTCTCTTTGACAAGCTGCTCATGAACAGTTAACGTTAATGTGGCCATCCAACCAGCATAGATGCAATGCAATCGTATAAGTGTTCTGATTTTGTACCTGAACCAGATTGATGCGGCAACATAGGATAGAGATGACAGCCTTCTCGAGAAATAATGCTTGTGTTATTAATCTCTAGCGACAAATAATTAATGACATAATCGGGCTCGAAAAAATCAACCAGTTTTTGTAGCGACACAATATTAAGCACTGTTTCAACCAATCCCCATCACTAGCACAATGTTACATTACTTGTCCATTTGCACTAATGGCCTCTTAGCTAAGGCACGCTTGATACATATATTCTCTCAAATGTTTGTGTATTTTTCATTGACGTTGATCCTGCACAAAATATATCAGATCCTGGTACCACTATGAGTTAAAAAAAACAAATATCACAAAAGGAAAATAATTGCTATGTGCAATCTTAATGCATTTATATGATTGAACATTTAAAAACGCAGTTATAGTTTAAGCATTTTATCAATATAAATTGCCGTACACATTAATTTACACATTGCAGAAACCTTGACAGTTTGATTAAACAATTAGTTAGGACTCGTATTCCTGATTGTTCGGCAGCATTGCTGACATAGCGTAGATTATGTGCATTTCAACGAGCTCGACCAAAACAATAGTTTCGTGTTAATGTAACCATAACGATTTGTTTCCGTTTTTGCTGCACAAAATGTAATTGTGTTAGCATTGCTGTATAACAACTGACGACCAGTCGATTTTCACTGTAAATGACGTACAACGCCGTTCGTTTTGCTTTCATACTACATTTGGAGGGATATAATTTACAACAGACTTCAATACATATTATCTGACTGAGCTGCTTGTAAAATAAACTACAAAACTTTGGGAGGAACAAATCCCATGAACATAAAGTGAACACTTGGTCTTGAATCAGTATCGAGCATGATATTTGGGGCGCTGCTTTGGCTATTGATTCTTGTCATCAGTGACAAGTCTACGCCAACTTGTGAATCGTAATATTGCCATTTAACCAAGTTTTATTTGGTTTATGGCTTAGTTGAGTGAATTGGGTCAAGCAATTACCAATCTGATAATAGAATGATCATTCGAATCAGGCTAATATCGCCAGGAGTGTACGCGATGTGTTGTGGTGCGGTCACTTTCTAACTGCGGCACACGTATTTTCCACACTGATTATAATGTTCGCGAACACTTATGCTGATGTTCTTGGGGAGTCAAGTAACATTCCTATAAAGAAGTGCCCATATTCTTACTAGATTGCTTAGTTGTGCCGCCCCGACTGAATATATTGATTGCATAAACCACGCGCATGTAGAACATGCATAACGTGTTGCTGAATTAATGAAAAGACCATGAAAAAACGGAAACAAATAAAACCCCGAAGATCAAGCTAAATGACATCATACCATGCTGATATATGAGCATACATGTTGTACAGACAATAAACTGTACACGAGCAATGGTCTTAATATTCATTGCGGATATTAGACATTCCTCAAATAATATCAAACATGGGCATATACGTATAATCGGTTTATAGCCGACACAAATCTCTAATGCCTTGTCGTTAATATTAAGAGTTGTTCCATACGTGGTCTGATTTATAAGATTTATCAATTAAATCAGAATTGTACTCACCAATGAATATGTAGAAGGGTTTTGATATGTGAGTTATGTTATGTTATGTGTTCTTGAGCCCAGTAAGTGATGACTTTGAGTAGCTCAATCAATACGCTAGTGTAATTCTGATAGAAAGGCTTCGTGATTCGAACAATATCCAATGTTTTAATTTGTTCACGCAGAAACAAATTCCCAGACAAATAAGAAAATTTATTTAATCTTTCACATAAACATATGGTCCGAAGATATACGTTGCATTTTCGTTGAATGAAGTAGCTGAAGGTGAGTAATGAAATTGTGAGGTGACATGGACTGGGGAACTTATGTATGTGCTACATAATTATTCTACCAGCCAGAGTGAACAATGGATTATGCAGAAGAGGGTTTGAGTCTGTTTATGACAAGTTGCTCATGGCATTTATAACATGAAAAATATAACATGCGTACAATAGGGTCATTCAAAATATGAACACTTAATATATTATGAATGAAAATGCAGTACAACAGAATAGCATATTAGATTCTTCTGGTAATCCACAAAATCAAAAGTTCAATATTATGAAAGAGGTGAATAGATCTTCACAGCTCTGTTCATGAACGACTTTAAGTGGATGTGTATCATAAGATAAGTTATCAGTGATAGAGATCAATGGAAAATGACGTGATTAAAATGGGTGACTGTCAATGACGCTTCAAAGTTGGATGCAGAACCCATTGTATTGCTTGAATCGTCAATATTATCATCCATCCTGTCTATATTCTTGATGATCATTTTCTGCGATCTATTTAATGCATTAAGCTAGAAACATTGCATAGCCGTTATAAGCAAGCAAGATATGATTATCAAAGATCTCAGTCATGGTATGAATTAGCCTATTTTTACAATTTTTCCCTAGCAACGCAATACATTAGGTAAATAGAGTTTATCTTTTTGGCATCAGGGCTATGAAGCTAAGTAACATTAGAACCAGAAAGATTTCGTTAATGCACAAGCTACCCTGGCCCTAGTCTTCCCACAACTGATACACGAAGTGTAATATATAGTTCGAAATGCATTATAGTTGATGATGCTTGGCTCACTTTTAACAATATTAAAGTTGAAGCATGGACACGACCTCTCATGCAATAACACTTACTTTACCTGCCAACATACTAGAGGCAGTGAGAAGCGATGAAATCCTCTGACCTTGGTACGTTGACCCTTACTGAATCAACACCAGACATTCCTCTCATGTTTACATCGACGCCACAGAGAACCGTTTTAAGCCATCTTTGCGCCCCACATCCATCACTCCCCAATATTATATATCGTGTCCATTCGCACTTTTTTTAAAGTTTGCCTGACACCTGATGAGGTCTAGACGAAATATTACTTACTTCTAACATGATTTAAGAAAAAAACACCAAGAATATTATTTTCAGTGCAATGTCAATGCATGCGTTGGATTTCAGCGTCCATAAAATAGTTAATGTGTTCCATCAATATCAGCTACAGTACACAGCATTAACCCCATAGCCCTAGCCTTGAGAGTGTAGTTAAACGCTGGTAGTAACTTGCATTCATGAATCCCCGACTGCACTGTTGCCCTGTATCGCATCGACCTCAACTGCGGTCTACGTGTCGAGAGTCTTTTGGTGCTATTGTTGCGATATTTTCTAATCATGGCTTTATAGAGGTTTTAAGCTCAATTTATATCATTATTCATAAACGCCACCTGCATTGTTCAACCTCTTCTCGGTGGTTCAAGTTTGGAGACTACATTTATTCCATTAGGTGCACGAAAGGTCAAACAAATTTCAGCAATGCAATCTTGGCAGGAGCACAGTGATGGTAATTAGTATTTCATGGGTGTGTAATCAGGTTGTTATGGTCAATACGCAATAATTCGAGTAACAACATTCCGCCAATAACTCTCTTCAATTAAATTCTTTTAACAACGATACAATATATCATGGTGTGAGTATAAATTTTGTGTCTAACAGATGTCATTTGCGACAATCAATGTGAATGGCACTGTCAGTTGAGCAATCTGGCATATCATATATAATTAAATCGAATATAGGTCGCGAAAGTGATCTGTAATTAGATAACAAATAAGGGGGTTTGGGATCGCGCTCCTAAATAAGAACATTGAAACTGACACCAATCGAACGTGAACGATTATAGCAAACCCAACCGGAAAAACAAATCATAATAATCGTCCTGCGTAGCGTTGGTTACATTTAGTGTGAACTCTCTCTGTCATGAGACACATCTATAACAAGGTTGCTGTAATCACTATAGGAGTCCGTGTGGGTGTGAATTGATCAATATATCACATAACGCACAATTGCAGCGATGTATGACTGGCACATATCTGGGACTTCTTAGGGTGTCCGCTAACGCCAGGGATATAGGGTAATAAGTGAAGTGACCATGTTATGATGTGCGGAGGAGGCACTTAGCCTATGGCAACGTTTAATTTAACGCCATCAATGGACTGTTAATTATCAAGGGGCTTACAAATATATGAAAGTAATGAGAACTGACTTCTCAATAGCTATATATGACAATCACACGCTGTCAAATGGAGCAGAGATGAAATAATAAAGCTTTTAGTTTTATAGTTTCCATTTAACGCCTTCATTTATTCTCCACAATTTGTGGACACTGTATAACACAAGAGTGTCAGTTTGCCATTAAAACCAATAATGACCTTACTATACCAGTCTGGCACTGTGCTTTCATTTTCAATTTGCTGGTGTACCCAAAACATTTCTAATATGTAGATTGATGTACTTCTGTAGATGATTTTCCATGTTCCCCATTACCAGAAGCGGTACTATATAAAGATTAACATTAGCTTGTCGTTGTCAAGGACGCATAAGTTTGATATATTTATTTCAAAAGGCTCGGTGACTGTTTCTTACAACAGTCTATTGAGAATTAAGACATTGTTAAAGGAAATCAACATTGTCATATAGTTGCTCCTGATACTAAATATATAAAACATGCAGCCTAAACCACGTAGGAAAAATATATATGCGGTGTTTGTTGCATAATTACGTAGCATAATCTAATGATGAATGCATGCAGTATTTGACATGATATGCAATAAAGCACATTAACTGTCGAAATTTTATGGATAAAATAAAAATATTTTATGTAGCTAACATTTTCTAAACCACGACATCCGATTTGATTATGATATTATGAGGCACATGATTATGCTATTATGAGGCACCACAAGTATTTGTACTGTATGTATATGGTGATGGTTAATCATATCTATTTAAGCTTATTAGATTTTGGCAAATCAACAAATGATGAGCAAAATCCGCGAAATGAATGAGAGGAAGAATCACATCATCGTATATTCGTTGCCATTGATCGTTAGCCTCAGGCGAAGTTACAACCTCCAATTAACGGATCTCTTTTAGAAAGAAACATAAGTGTTGCTGTAGTCATATACATAATGTTCATTATTGGTTACCTCATTAATTTCATTAATTTTTCCTTGAGGCGACACGGTATTCTATGGTGCGTTGGCGTATTCTATGATTCAAGCTTCAGGCTTCATATTCACATTTTCCAATTTAAGCCTTTTTTCAAGCTATTAAGGCAGATAGTCTACATGGCTCCCAAAGAGTCAGATGACCTATTTCCTTCTTCAAACGTTTAATTTGAGCTATTATGCTGCATCATTATATTTCGCACACGGTTCGCCTTTTTTTATTATACAATATAATCAATGTGCTTTACGTTCTCTCTCACTGAACTTTTATGTTTGCTGAAAATAATTCTGGCCGCACACAGCGTCATTTTGTGTCCGATATTTGAATTGGTATTTTGTTAGAGGACACGTTTAGATCCTTGCTGATATAATGTTAAACATTATTGGCGAATAATACTAATCTTTACTCTACATTAAGAACGAAAACCCAGGCTCATAACTTACAATATATATAAAATCGCGCATTAGTTCTGTAGCAATGATTGGCAAATGCCGATTAATCTAACGAACTGCTAGATACTGCATATAGATCAAACAAGCAGACATTTTTGTTACCGTACGGTCGAATCTACTGGAGAGGAGGTGTCAGAGGCACGGGATGTAGGTGTGATGATTGATCAGTCATTAAAATCTGGCAAAACAATGCAGTGCAGCAGAATAACGGCAAAAAGAGTTCGTGGAATGATCAGACGAAGATTCACTAATCACTCGAACAGAGATTTTATCAGCCTTTGCAAGTCACATGTTCGGCCCTATTAGGATTATGCAATTCAAGCCTAATTATTATACCTTAAATGTGACATAGACATATTAGAGTTCACATGCGAGCTGCAAAGCTCGTAACCTTGACTTAAGTTGCTATCATAGATTGCACTTATTAGGACTGACATGTCCTTAAACGCGACGTCTCAATGGAGACCCCATACAGGTTTGCAAAATGTTAAGTGGGTTAGATAAATTTAGCGTTTGATCTGTTTCATCAGCTTTGCAGTTCTGAGAACACAGGAGAATGGGAACTCTACGTTCTGGTCATTTTTTACTATGAGATTTTGGGTGACCATCATAGTAGATGATAGCAAATGTATCGGCTGGTATAATTCAGGCAACAGAGTCGGGTTGTGGAAGTAAGATAATGAATCCCAGCGCAAGATAAATGCACTCTTCCAGTATATCAGAAAACCCGACCTGATGCAGAGAATAATTTATTTTCGCTAGAAATGCGTTATTGCTTTTAGACACAAGCTGTAAGAATTATCGTGTACTGAATTAAAACTATTGGTTAACATGACATTAGGTAGCATTTCAAATCAGATTTTCAACAATTACGATTAGCATCGTTTATTTGATTTGGCCAGCACAAACACAACAAATGATAATATTGCAAACTTGGATGTGTTTCATTTCTGTGGCGCCCGGTAAATTGAGTCAACAGATTTACAATGACATTAAATCATTTTTTGCAAAGAAAAAGTTTATGAATAGGGCATGGTTTATCAGTGTGCATCATTGCAGCCGCTGCATCTTACTTTCTACCAAGTGGTGAATATTGTATGCGTTATGTTTGCCATACTTCCAACTATAACCGTACCTCATACAAAGAGAAAAAAAATCTGAGACTTCTATGCTCATTCTCTTTGTCAAGTATAATATTATTGACCTTTTGGTCACACAGCAATGAAGCAAACACTATAGTTGCGCGCTATTATACACCCTTCAACAATAGTAAACAGAAATAATAAACCATTCTATCGGGTTTCACGTTACTACAGTTTTCGTTACAGCGAGCTTAAGCGTAAGCACTCAACATTTCATGGAGCAGATTCAAAGCAGCCCGTATGAATTTATACTTACTCTGATAATGGTAGCCAACGAGGAAGCCAGATATTTCACCATCAGGTGGTTACTGAGCCTATTGAATGCCAGACTTTACACTGCTGATGCATCATGGCGGGAGGAACCGTTTTATAGAACGCAAATATAATCGGCCACAGGAATCAGGATTAGTCCACACATTCACACCTAGTTAAATGTCCTACTTCGTACCAACTGAGTTAAGAGCGTTTCGATACCTTACAAAGTGTATTTTTCATCCAATGTTATGCGTTTAGTATCGATTGCTCGCCATGTCACTGTGTACAGCATGTCTAGTAATTTCGTGCATATGCTGGCTAAGTCGACCATTCAACAGCAAATGGAAATATCTTGGTATGATTTACAAAATATATCAACATACGTTCATGGAATCAACGTCAAAGTAAAACAATATCAAATTGTTATGTTTTCAACTAGGCCATAACGACCTTCAACGCACTCTTAATCGAATCATCAAAATCTAGACAGGCTACTGTTGTAGGCCACAGCACAATTGCATTAATGGCGTGATTTATTGCTATATTCCTAATGCTAGATGCCAATAAATGCGCCACGTTAAATAAACCATACAAGCACCATCGAGGTTGAAAGCGTCATCAAAAACAAACTCTTACAAATTTTCTTGAGTCGGATGAGAAAAAACCTGACGTCATCATTTACCTCCGTCTTTGGTGATTAAGGGACAACGCCTTGCTCTACTAACGCTATTAATGCATGGTGCATAAACTCGGTAACCTCTGGTTCAAATCAACTAAGTGTTCAAAAATATATATTATCGTGGACAATTCCTTTGTATATATATATATAGATATAAATATATATACATATATTTGTATAATATATATGTATATATATTATATATATATATATATATATATAATATATATATATATATATATTATATATATATTTATATTTACACACATTTATACTACTTTGAATTTCGATAACCATTTACTGCATCTGTATTACGTGACCAGCATATCTGCTCGGCGTATCATTTGCCGACGCATTTATTTTGATTAATGTCATGTGTATAAGATGGACACACAAGCAATCAATTCAGGATATAAAAGAAGGTGTTTGGAATTTAACAGAAATAGAAGCAATAAAGCACGGACATTTGATGCCTGAAGGCGTGTATTCTCAATGCAGTTTACAAAACTTCATGCCAAGAAAATTCCATTGCCTGATGTCATCAATTTCCATCCTGCGTCATATGGGATTTAGTTGATTAGCAATCGCCGACAAATTAACTGATGCAATTGCTGTAGTCTTCATATTCGACCAAAAGAATCAGGATTCCGTAACTAATAAAGTAGGTTATTTGGATGACAGGTGACATGATATCAGAGCAGGAGATGTCTTGTAAAGGGCCATTACAACATCCAAAACACCTCCATTAAAGACATGCATATGAAAATTGCCGATTGTTCAAAAAAATACGACAATGTGTCTGTATAAAACTTTGCTCCATTAACGCTACAAATGAATGAAGAATTAATTCGATCAGTTCTGACCCGAATTAAGTGTTAAAAAATGCATGCAATCATGGAAATGTCGCTTACATAGATCGTTGCCCTTGTATGTTTAACGAGACAGAAGCTGTTGAAAATCCCTCTTGGGGTAGGTTATATCTTAGAATAATTGCAGAATGAATTTCTCAATGCAACGGCTTCCCGTCGCCTAACACTGCACCACTGCATATGTTCAATAATCGAAACACCTTCTATTGTTAAAGACCACATAAATGTTTTATTATTCCATGTAACTTCGGTCGAATTTTTATCATAACTAAGGAATTCCTTTTATCGTTCATAAACCAAATTCCTATACGCCTCACTAGTAATTCAACAGTCATGCATTATGTTTACAAGTAAAAACTGCTGACATTGGACAAAAGTACTTGCAAACTGCGTTGATGTTTGAACCAAATGTAAGTTTGTTAGTTTAGCATTAAAGGGTGGTACACAGTGGTGCTGTTATCATCACTTATCAATTATTATTCACACTCCATTCTAATGATTGCTTTTGATATTAGCTCCTGTCATTTAGTTGTGATATCAGCTCCATCCGAATAGCGCTGAATATGATATAGTTTTATACAAAGATAGCAAGGCCACAGAGTGATCTGGTTTGTGTAGGTGCGTAGTGATAAGGTACCGTTTTTTGTATCGCTCTTATCGTTTTAACTAACACGGTATCGTGTCCTAAAATCGAAGCACACTTTCAACGGCGCAAGTGCGACAGAATAATAATGATAAATAAGCCAGTAGTTTGAATGTCGACCCATATTTATCCATGTATATGCAGTGAGAAGTATAAAAGTATATACCTATTCTTCCCAATCTATCTCTCTCTACGACCATCCCTCCCTCACATCACATAAGATGCGTCGTACAAGCATATCTGATATGATCATTCATAACCGTAACATGGTCTTAGTTATGCGCACCTTAAACAAACCACAGACCCACGCGGGCTGAGTTTGCTGCATGCATTCATACGAAACTGCCTTATATATGGTCATCTGCGCAGTAGCACATAAAACTTTAACTACTTCTTTCCAAACCTTCAGTCCATAATATCTTTGTAGTCACGTTTGATGTTATCGGTGATCAGGAAGGCTAGGATGGGTGTGTTTCGGCTGGGTGTGGTACGGCAGTTTTCCTCTTCGGCTTAGGTCAATAACTTCGACAGCAACATATCTTCGCCTTCTTTACGAAGACTGATGACCGATACGAGATTGCCAAACAGCTGCAGATATGACTTTAATCAACTTAGACAGTCCACTTGCCAACTTGCTGTACGTGACTGATGCTAAAAGATTAACTGATTTCAATAATCAAGCCATCATCTATAATAACACCATAGATCTAATCGCTCTTTTTCAACACACTTCACTCTTTGAATCCTGTCATTTGGCACTCCCTAAGACCAGTCCCGACCTAACATTGCCCTACGTAATAGCACAACATCTGATAACGCACTTGTAGTCTGCTAAGAGGTATTGCAGTGAAAGGATCCCATAATCAATGGCTTGCGTCAGACAGACACACATTCGGACGATGCATTATACCTTGTGACTCGAAGTGTGTGTAGTGTATGTGCTTCTGCCAACAAACAGGTCGGGACATGATGTAATCTGCAAAAGTATCTGACATCGCTGGCGTTGACTCAATGAGTCAATTGTAACGATCTCTTAATTCCGATGTTCAATCAAAATTGCGTGGCACTTAAAAGCGAACCTCAAAGATTTTGTATCGAGTTTCCTCGTTCATTGTTGGTGCTTCGTGTCAATACTATGCATACATCATGCATAGATTTGTACTGACCGACTTGTTGTCTTTTATTGTAAGCTCTCCCATTAAATACCATTTCATTAGCGGTCATCTTAGATATGAAGGTCAAATGGGTCAAACTATTCGCCAATATCAAATATAATTTCTTTGCCCAAAGCAATCACAATAACCCTGCACCTAGCATAGTTGTATGTCAAACCATTAACAAAGCCAGCAAGTTCTAGAAGCAATAGTCAATACCAACGACAGTGTTTTACTTAACACGTAATTTGGATTATTGTTCAATCTATGGCGTTTTTGAGCTAAACAACATGCGAAGCTTGGTTTCTACTGCAGCTTTGCGTGCCAGTATATACATTTAATCTAAACACCATGAAATGTAAAACATCCAATCCAACTTCCATCGGATGTGGGAAAAGGGCACTGTTTTATCAACGTGCTATACAGCAGGTCATTTCAAATAGCGTGCTGCTAGTTAAATGAACTACTACATTGGTCTTGTTTTCAATTGATTATTGCCATTTTGCGTCGGAGTGTATTCTTTACAGGGCAAATGCATTAAATGTGAATATGCTTCAAACGCTTACACCCAAAAATATGGTTTTGAAAAATGAGTAGGGAAAGTTTATTGTGGACTTATCAGAATCATGAATAGTTTAGTAAAAAAAATAAGATGATAGACACTCTACCACCCAGCAGACACACATATAATGGTAATAGTCAAAATCAACAGTTCCGAATAAGCGGGTTCTTTTGATACCAACCTTAATTTAATGTTTGCATTACAATTCATCATAAACATCGCTTTCGACAAACGGCTAATGAATAGTGAATGTCTGCTTCACTACGAATTAAGGTTACGTGACCATCCAACAGACAGATCAATATCAGAGATGGTCCGGTGTCATCGAATGTGTGTTCTGATTTTATACCCGGACCAGAGTGATGCTGCAACATGGACAGAAGATGACAGCCTCCTCGCGAGATGATGATTGTATTATAACACTCCTGAGAACGTGATGAAATGATTAATGAGACAATCAGGAGCATCAAGCAGTAATGTTAATGGCGACACAGCATGAAACCATTACTCGCACTTTTTGCACAAAAACCAATCACTAGCACAATATTAAATTACGTGTCCATTCGCACAACCGATCTGTTATCTAAGACACACTGAGTGTATATATTCTCTCAATTGTTCTCGCCAGTTTCACCGACGCCTTATATGGACCATGAACAAGATTTATCATAGACGAAAAATATGCTATGTTTTTGATTTAACCTTACAAAACGCAATTAGAACTACGCCGTACATACTAATTTACACAATACTCAATTTACACAATATCTTGTCCAGTTAGACAACAGTATTGCCCATTTCTTGACAGTTTCGCTGCCATGAAGTAGGTTATATGCATATCAACAAGCTCGACTGCAACCCTTTTACGTGGGAACACTTTTACGTGAGAATTCCATGTTATTGATGATTTTAAACAAAGCAATAACGCCAGTTATATTAATGCAATGATAATTGTGGTCCTGTTAAAGATGTTTTGCTATAACGATATAGCAGTACGTAAATCTACTCGCAAAGTCAATCAATATGATATCTGTGATTACTGAGTGACTGCGGGTCGCAATATGAGTCAGCTTAAAACGGGTTTGATGTTTGCAGTTTATACTGCCCAGTAGCCCTGTCTTTTCCTGAGCATTCTATTCTGGAGCAAACATCTAATGCACGGAAAAATTTTAGAGAATCCAAGGACGGTTGAAATTTCCGATCGTTCCACGAATACTCGGTCACTTCTCAGATCATGACAATTTATTTCCTTTTTACTGTCATTACAATTAAGCAAGAAAGCAGTTCGTGTAGTATGGTTTCAAACAAGATTAATTAATGTATCAATAAACAGTGACAGCCTAGGAACACTCATAATTACTTGCTTATATCGTTGACGATTAAAGAAAAGTAAAGTGCCAGCATTCGTCAATAGTCATGTCATCGTCTGATGGCACTGATGAATCACATCCTGATTATGAAATACGTATCCCAACTGCCCCCAGAGGTGTCTCTATGCCTCCGGCAATAGAATTGCTCCACTGTCCACGGTGCTATGTCTATTGCCATACAGTGTGTTATTGCTAAATGCTATTTGCTATAAGGGCAACAGCCTAAATATGACATCGTGTAGGTGTGTCTTATGAAAGTAAGAACCCACAATCACTGCAATTTATTCAGTATATGCTGGTCAACATAATTGCGTCGTGCCTTATATTCATTGTACATGCAGCGCTACATTTAGAAACAGGACACATATATTAGTGTTAAAGAATGATTGACCGTTTACCTGTAACGTACAGTTGTCTGCTGTGTGCTTGAATAGAATAATGCACTATTGCTTTTCTATAAAAGCAGATAAAATAATCGTTTATTGAACAAACAATATTGTGTAACATGTCAAGATCTAGCATTTTACAGCTTTGATAATTAAGATTGTTCTCTTTATAAAAATTGTGTGCTGCCTTTTAAAAACGCCTAGTTGTGCCATTCTTGCAAACACTACAATGCCTCATTTTAATTCCAAGCGTTCCAGTCTCAAAATCGGTGAGCAAAATCTCGCAACAAGTTTTCAAAACCCATGTCACAATGAGTAGTCTTGTATTCTATGTGCTATTCACTTCATAAATTTATCAGCGTCAGGTGAACATTGATAATAAACCCATTTATCGGGTTTCACGTTTCGAACGTTCCCATCACGACGAGTCAGCCATACTCTATAATGGAGTAGATCACAGCAGCCCGTGTGGTTTTATACCTACTCCGATGATGTCAGCCGACGAGGAAGCTAGATATTTATTGTTTGCTGGTAACTGAGCCTACTGTATGCCGGACTTTACACGGCTGATGCATCATGCCGGGCGGGACCGTTTTATACAACGAAAATGTATTCGGCCAAAGGAATAAGGATTTGTCCACACCATCACACTGGTATAAAAGACGGTATTTCAAGTTTTTCAAGGAAATAACTTTGGCAAACGGTCACAAGGAAAGGAGCCGAAGCAATAATGTATTTCAGTAGAGATTTACTGACATTTGTTGCCTTAGTGTGTAAATCAACAGCAATAATTCCTCAGTGTAGCATGCACAGCAGCTTCCTACGAGGAAAACCACATTGCCTTGTGCCATTATCCCGGGTCAGGCGGGCATCAAGTTGATCAAGCCATTGCCGATAAATTAAATGATGCAATTTCCGCAGTCTTATATATGTTGCCAATATATTCCACTAAAGAAATAACGATCTTATATGTTATTAAATAGGTGATTTGGGTAAAGGATGAGATGACATCGAAGCCGTAGACATGCTTAAAAGTTACATAACCTTTCTATGCTGACGTCAATGCCTTGATTTATCATTGATTTTGTTGTTAATTTTATTGCTTAAGTTACTCCGCCGATAACGCGCCGGGAGGTATTTGGCGGATATATCACTTTGGATTCTCTTTCATGTGGCTGACCTTTTATTGTAAATTGATGTTTGATGCCGTAAAGGGCACGTATTTCTAAAACTATGATTTTGTCAAATAAAATCCCACTGCTGATTGGTAACGCATCTGGGTTGGCCCTGTGCCAAGTCGCAATGCTATATAAGGAGTTACCTTATGGACGTCCTCACTCACTCACCTTCCGAACTCACTCACCTGCTCTCTCATCTTGCTGACCGATCACCGGGTGGACTAGAGTGGAGTCGTCTGCTCAGTGTTCAGAAGTATTTGGACTTAAAAAAATATTTGAAGTTATATTTGGTGAATATATTAAATTACGCTGATGCGGACTGGTGACTGTTGTATTAGGAACGATCGCGTTTTATTATTTATATGAGACAAGAACAGCGGAATCCACAGAAGTCCATCACACTTTAATCAGTAAGTCCATTATGTTCAATATTTATTTAAGAGTGGATTGAATAATCAGTATCAATCCAGTGTGGCTAAAGGCGTATTTTTAATCAAATAAGAGTTTTATGTATATGACAATATTTTAAGCTGTTCAATTATCCTGGTCATACAGTATTGATCGATATCACAAATTATGACTTTCAAATCCTTTAAGTAGGTCTTACATTGTAAGTTCGACTATCAACATAACTCTGCCGGTCCACTAATTATTACACAATAAATCTATTGAGGCTAATTATCGCTCTCGCTATACCTATGAAACACACGAGTACAATTCATGCAGTCAACAACCAACGATTCTATACAATCGGATGTAACGGCCTGGGCTGCCTTACCAAATTAAACACATTAAGTTTTTAACAGAATATTTTTTTCATCGGCAACTAGTTCGCATATTTTCAACATATCATTCATTGCAATGAGACTAATAAGGGTAATATCATCGGCCTAACCAAGAACACCAATTACCTTGGCCCATATGACAGCCCAGACCGGACTTTTTCAACCTATAGATAAGATCTTAAATGTATGCTAAGAGTAATATTGGTGACATGTAACCACCCTATATGACACCATATAAAACATTACGTACATTTCATACCGAATTTTGACATTTCTATTCATGCAATTTATTATTCTAAGGAACACCATTAAGAACGACTTGAGTGAAATTTACCTTTAAAATCTCGTCCCTTTACTTCAGGTTGTATAGAATCGTTGGCTGTTGAATGCAATGTATTTATCAAAGTAATGGCATCGGTAATTAACACACCGAGCAGATATGCTGGTCACGTAATGCTACCATAGCACTAAATGTGCTCACGCAATTCATCCAACTCACGAAAGATTGTAAAAGTCTGTAAATCATGACGGTTTAAACCTTGATGGTGCTTCTATGGTTTCTTTTGTGATGCGCTAGCAATATGCAAATAAATCACTGCGTTAATGCAGTGGATTCTGCACTGAAGCCTACAACAGCAGCCTGCGTAATGTTTGATGATTCAAGTGAGGGTGCTTTGATGGTCGTTATGGCTGAGATGGAAACATAACAGTATGATATTATTTTCCTTTAACGGTGATTCCATGATAGGATGTTGATATGTTTTATAAATCATACCACGACGTTTCCATTAACTGTTAAATGGTCGACGTAGTTGTACATGATTGCAATGTAAAGCCATCGACACGGAAGCATATTTTCTGATGAGTAACACACTTTATAAGGAATCGAAAACCCCGCTCGGCTCTGATTTGAGCGTAGTAGGACAGTAAAATTGGTGTGATGTTGTGGACTAATTCCTTTTGGCTGAATATGTTTTGATAGCATAAATCAGTCCCACCCGGCATGGTGCATCATTGGTGTTAGGTCCGGCATTAAGTAGATTCAGTTACCACCTGACAATTAATTATCTAGTTTTTAATTGTCTAGTTTCCTCGTCGGCTAACATCTTCGATGTTTGTATTAAATCACACGGGCTGCTGTGATCTACTCCATGATAGGGTAAGGCTGACATTAAACTCATCGTAATGGGAGCTTACAATACGTGAAACCCGTTGTATTGGTTTATCATTAATGTTCATTCGTCGTTAATATATTTGGGAGTGAACAGCACATTGAATACAAGACTGCTCAACATGGCGTGGGTTTTGAAAACTACAGTGTTTGTTTCATTGTTGCGAATTTTTGCTCACTGATTGTTAGACTTAAAATTCAAATATTTAAAAAACTCAATGAATATTTTTTGTCTCAATAGGCTACAGATAAAATGCATTCCTAAGCATTATGCAATCAACGAATAACCTAATGAATACGTCATTACATAATGAGGTGACGGTGATAGATGAGGATGATTGTCATGTTTAGATAGTGTGCTCTTTGGTGATAAGCCCAATTCGACACCCACCCATTGCCCACACCGCGTTACGAACAACAGTTGATGGACGCGTCCAACGTGATATCACTTTAGCACGGTGTCGTGGCCTGGTGATGTTAGCTATCTACAATCATTCTTTCTTTGAGAAAATACACTTAAATAGGCCATGAATCATATAAATGGCTATATATTACGCCATAAGAAGTCTATACAGACCTGCCGCTCGTGACAAGAATAATCAGTCAAGCCAGCGCTCCCAATGTCAGGGTAGTTAAGCAGTCAACGTGTGCTACAATCTTGTCTGTCTGGTTTAACGATGCTACGGTAAGTGCTACAATACTTTCCAACGGTTATTATTTGACTTTTTTTAATTGTAAGTTTTAAATACAATATTACAATCAAAAGTTAATGTCGTCATTAAGATATTTTGATTGTTGTTGTACTATATCCACGCAGAGAGTTTGATCTGTTAATGACAATGAACAGCTACACGTTAATCAATCAAACACGCGTGGAGTACACGTGATGGTAGCGGAAACTATGTGCACACGCTTGTATCGGTAACAATAACCTGTGACATATCAAATAAGCAACTTGATGCCATTTATCAATATTGTTGTACACTCAAGGATACAATCATTTGTTACTACAACAGATTCATAGTGGAAATATCAGAGTATTACTAACAAAGCACAACGCGCTTATAGGTGTCGTATTTACATATTACCTCGGGCAAAGGCGCTAGTGAGCTCTCTTAGCGTAGCTGTAAACTGTTTGCGATACTTCCAACGTGTCACTATGCAGATGACACGTTCCGTGCTGTCGCTATGTTTCAGATGATCATCGGCTTACCCGAGAGACGTGAAGCGTATTCCCTGATGGGTCAGTACACCAACTAGACATGAATAACGCATGTAGCACCACGTGATCAACAGAGAATAAAGCGCTCAGGACGATTGTATAGGGCAAGGTTCAAAGACAAATTAAGGCAGCTACCTAACTCTGCAATTATGGCAACTAGGAAGAGCGACCACGTGAGAATAGTATTATTGAAATTATTGCAGTCACTGTTAGAGAAAGTTGTTGTCTTGGAAAATGTTATTACTGTGTAGCTTTGAACTTTTCCACAGGATTACTTGCTACTTGGTTTTGGCAAACATGAATCTGGTAAATTGCAAAAGCCCTGACCATTCTTAGAAATCAGTTTCGTGATATTATTCCTCATGGTCCATATTTTGGACGATGTTTAAATTTTCAGCGGTGCATAAAGCGATCTGAGGGCGGACACCATCCTTTTTCGATTTCAATAAATTCTGGTTCCTGAACGTTGGAACTATTCGATTATGGGAGGCTTAGGGGCGCTCCTGGGGGATGTCAGGGTAGGTATCATAAAACCACGATGAGTTTATCCGGCGCCATTTGCTAGGTGACGATATGATAGGTAATGGACGGGAGACAACACCAGAAACACTCGTCAGTTTACATTGTGAATATGGTTGTATAATAAACGTACCAGCGAAACAGCGTATAACAGCCTGTAATGAAAAACCTAAGCTGTCGTTGTACTTAATGCTCGGTCGTCACTTCTGTACTGATGTGTAAGCCACATAAACAAGCACAGGGTCGTATTCGTTATCTCGGTGGGGTTGTAGATTAAGTGTTCAAAAACTATTATTAGTTATACAATATTTCGGAGTACAATATACGACTGTATAATTGCTCCAGGGCAATCAGCGCTGTTGTCTCTCTTCGAGCTAGGTTTTCCTTTAAGAGGTGCCATAATGTTTTGTTTAATGAAAGAATGAAAGAAATAACTTGTCTAGAGCGATGGAGTGTTGTTGGAACGAATAACATTGCTCTGCTCTATTAAATTTAAACTG
>CM067346.1:35717359-35804609 GCA_034190875.2 Urechis unicinctus
CGCCTTTGAGCAGGAATATTTCCTGGAAATAGGCGCTATAAAGGTGCATTATATGTTATGATATGTTATATTATTGAGTCTACGTCAACCCTTTCAGATGCTTTTGCAAAAGATGAAATGTACAGCCATGTTTGTTGGCAGAAACAAATCCACTGCGCAAACGTCAAGCCATACGATGTAATTGATCTTCAGAATGTGTTTCTATCAGAAACAAATCATTTATTCTTTATGTAACTTGATTGGATCATAATCACTGAGCGCGAAATCCGTTCACTTCCTTCCCCAATGACCGATTATAGACGTATCATCAGTGTATGTGCTGTTGAGTAGGAGGTGCTCATTAATGTGTATCTAGAGATAATGGGCTTCAAAGACAAATTTTGTTGAAAAAGTGTGAGTGGGTGTATGACTTTATTGATGCAGTCATACAATATTTCATCATCAGTGATGACCAGCTCTTTCATAACCTGGTAATGTTTGGGTTGATCAAAGCAATCTCTGCTGCCTCCTAGCCACCTCATATCGATTATCTAAAAAAGGCGAATACAAATGCTGTGGATGCTATTCAAAGAGCGAAATTACTGACATTAGTCCCATCACACTCCTACCATAGAAAAGCTATCAACTTCGGCGATAATGTTTATGGCAAGATAGGGGGAAGATATATATGAAAACTCTGCATAAGCTGCGCTCCTTTATGACTACCAGACTAAGACTGGCAGTCACCAACTCACAGGTGATGGCCAAGCCAACCATTGTATCCAATGACAGGCAATGCAGAAAACAAATGCCATGTTTGCAAAGCCAGAGAGCTAAACCGAGATACCAATTTGCATACCGAGCAGCATTATACATCCACCGCCCAGTAATAACAAGCCCTACCGCCTTACATACCGAGCAGCATTATACATCCACCGCCCAGTAATAACAAGCCCTACCGCCTTACATACCGAGCAGCATTATACATCCACCGCCCAGTAATAACAAGCCCTACCGCCTTACATACCGAGCAGCATTATACATCCACCGCCCAGTAATAACAAGCCCAACCACCTTATGACCTACGACTAAACTCTAAGCATGTTCGTTGTGCATTATATCATAGTTAAACTGATGGAAAAACTATGTTAAATAGGGAAAATCTATTCTACTTTCTCATTTATGACCTGTACATGACGTTCGTCCAGCAACAGGCGGAGAATCTGGAATTGTTCAAGGGCATCATACACTGTGAGGGAGAGATGTCAACCACTTTAATCATTGTTGGGTCTATGCATTCAACTACCCACAGTCACAGACAGTGCTATTTGTTGTCTATTATTGTGATCCAGATGTACGGGAAAGCGCAGGCACGGACATATGCCCAAGGGCTTATGGCTTGCCGCAACGCGGATATGATCTGATAATAAAACGGAAGTACACATTCATTAACTGCCGAGCTGTGCTATCTAAAAAAATGCTGTAGATATCATCATGAATTTCATGTGGCAGTGAAAATATCTGCAGGTTACATGGGTGCAGGAAGTAGCTTGCGTTGCAGTAGAGGGTTACTTGCCACGAAGTGAGAGAGTTCCGGGAACGTGTTTGTGAGAATATGCAGTTATGTCTTCGCAAGAGAATACAAATACTACCTTCTCACAGGCCACAACTTCCAAGATTGCCGAGAGAGATTGCCTGCTTTATTACACAGCAGGCAGTAAGGATTGATGAAACAATCTAGACTGTACTGGCTTCACACCAGGCAATTCGCTCATGGTTGTATTGACAACACATAAAACCATTATATGCACTTTTAAATACCAAGTCCATCACTTACACAATACAAGATTACGTATCTATTCGCATTCACGTCCTCTCATATATGGTACATCGGGTGTATATATTATGTTATCGGCAGTGTCACTGACGGCTGGCGTGGATAATTGAAGAGATAAAACAAACTCCAGCCCCAGTTTGATTCAAGAATGGACCTCATAAACCAATATGACTGGTGCAATATTAATGCATGTGTTTGGTTATGACGTCAACAAACGCATTAATGTAAACTTGTCCATCAGTTTCATTAGAAGACACATCAATCTATACATTAACCAAACTGTGTCCTTTAAATAATGGTAGTTAATCGAACCGGTTAGTCTGATAACGCATGCATTGCGATAATTTCCTACGCTCTTTCTAAACGTTTCATCAAATTTGAGCATATATGACTGTGACTTTCGACCCAGTGGGCAGTTAATAAGGGCTTATCTTCCATAGCGCTCGTAGACTCAATAATACATGGTGTAATCGATGTCTATGAATAGATGGCTATTACATGTAGCTCACCATACGTCTTCTATTATGTCCTGTGTAATCCAATTTTATTTTCTCAATATGGCTAACCCCACACGTATCATATGTGTTCTTTTTTGCCAAATTGATACGTGGTCCGTCGGCAACTAGCATGCCGTGCATTATGTGGCTCTGATTTAGCCACAATCTGCATTTTAAATAAAGAGTAGAATCATTCGTTATCTACAGTATTGACTTAACTTTCGACCCCCATAGGCGTGTCGTGCGCGGGCGGGGGCGGGGTGTGTTGTTATAAAGATTGGCAGAGTACTTGCAATAAGTCGAGGAAACATGTTGAGCATTAAATGACAACCAATAGCATACTGTTGAAACGCACACACACGTCTGGCTAAAAGGGTGTTAAATTTAGCTCTTACAAAAGTTGCTGAAACCCAATGGCAGCTCAGTTACCCGTCTTATATCACAATCAGAAGCCAGAATTGGAAACGCGAAGAAGATCGTATGAGAGAAAACAGGCTGTGAAATGATCTGCTTCTCATCGCAACTAGGGTGATGCTTAACACAAGAAAACATAGGTGCTCCACCTTGCACATTTCAGCCCTGTACTCTTTCCAATATTTCCTTAACCGCAGCGGAGAAACATAGGAAATAAAAGAATGGACAAGACGCTCACTGACTGATCAGGTTATGTCTTTTCATGTTTCGACCTGTGACACAGATAAGACCCTTGCTTTTTGTCATTACATATATCTCATTACGGTGGAGCATAAATATTCCTCAGTTCGTTATCCACATTCCACCATTTTTATTTATCATAAGTCATTATACACGTTTTATGTCAAAATTACATCATTGCGTATGGGCTGAAGTGAAATATCAAGAAATACTGTTGAATGGTTTACATAAAATATCAGAATATCGGGTCATTCAATTGCCAGATTTTAACAGGTTATTTTTAAATGATCATAATTATGACTTCCACCCTCCACTTCATATTTGGCCGAGATAGGGACTCACAGAACCAGCCTTTGTGGTTTCATACTTACAACGATAACGGTTGTCGATGAAGAAGGTAGATATTTCATCATAGTGTGATTACAGCGCCTATCGAATGCCAAACTTCACATCGCTGATGCACCATGCCGGGCGGAACCGTTTTATACACCGAAAATATAGTTGGCCATAGGAATCAGGATTAGTCCAAGCAATCACACCTATTTTACTGTCCTGCTAAGTACCAACAGAGGGCAGCTGTTTTTTTCATTCCTTATAAAGTGTATTACTCATCAACTATGATGCTGTCCTATCTGTTCACTACACTCGAACGCAACATGTCTCGTCACTGCGTCGGTACATATAAATGTAAAGTTACTATGTGTCCGTCTCAGCCATAACGACCTTCAAAGCACCCTCCAATAAATGCTAAAGCTGTATGTAGGCTACTTATGTAGGCCTCAGTACGTAATGCATTAACGCCATGATTTATTTGTACATTGCTAGTGCTAGTTTCAGGTAAATGATCATGGGAGGCGCCTCATACGAAGAAACCATACAAGCACAATTGAGATGTAATACGGCATTATACACAAACCTTTATAACAGATGTTTTGCGAGTAGGATGAATTGCCTCGGCGCATTTACTGCTCCGGCATGATTACATGACAGGCATATCGGCGTATCAATTACCGACGCATTTACTTTGATCAATGCCTTGCGTAAAAGATGGACACTCAAGCAATCAATTCAGGATATAAAACACGATGGTTGGAATTTCACGGAAATAGAAGCTATAAAGCAAAACGGAGCTGAACCAATAATGTATTTCAGTTGTGATGCAACGACATTTGATGCCCGAGGGCTTGAGTTCTCCATGCAGTATACACGGCTTCATACCGAGAAAATTCCATTGGCCATTGAAAGGGCCATTACAACATTTGAACCACCTCCATTAAAGCCGTGTGTATGAATATTGCCGATTGTTCCAAACAATACGACGAGGGGTCTGTATAACATTTTGCTCCATTAACGCTTAAAATTGATAAGCATCAACTCGACCAGTTTTGGTCCAAATTAGGTGTTCAAAAATGCATACCATCATAAACAGTTCGTTCACAAAGATCGTTGTCCATGTATGTTTAACAAGACAGAAGCTGTTGAAAATCCATCTTGGGATAGGTAATATCTTAGAATAATTGCTGTGTGAATTTCACAATCAAACACCACTGCACATATTCAATTATAAAAACACTTTTTATTGCAATAGACCTCAGCAATGCTTTATTAAGAAGCTAATCGCAGTAATGCCACAGTCATGTATTATGGTGCCAAGCAATGTGAAATAATAAAGTACAAGTAAAAACCGCTAACATTGGACCCATCATACAACAAAAGTACTTGCTAATTGCGTTGATGTTTGAACATAATTTCGGTTTGTTAGTGTAGCATTAAAGGATTATATGCAGAGGTGATGTTATAATAACTTATCAATCCTTGTTCACATTCCATGCTAATGATTGCTTTTAATATTAGACCACAGCAATGTTTTAAAATTCCGCGTAACTTTGGTCGACTTTTGATCATAACCAAGGAATTCCTTTTATTGTTACATAACACACAATTCTCATACGCCTCACAAGAAGCTGGTCGCAGTAATTCAAGTCATGTATTATGGTACCAAACAAGGTGAAAAAATAAAGTACATTAAAAACATTAACGGTTTGTATGCAGTGGTGCTGTTATCATAACTTATCAAGCGTTATTCACACTCCATGCTATTGATTGCGTTCGATATTAGCTCCTGTCAATTGCATATGATATCAGCTCCATCCTAATTGCGCTGATTAGCCTCAACATGATTATTAATACCAACCCTACCCACCATTAGGGACGCCTGCATATAGCAAGTAACAGTGTGTTATTGCAGAATGCCAATCGATATAAGGGCAACAAAAAAGGCAGTCATCATTCAAATTGTACGATAGAAATATCACAACGTTGGTGTAAATGAGTAAAGTACTGATCACTTGCAGGCCGTCATAATTGCAGGTAATAAAGGAGCGTAATTAAATGCGAGCAATAGTCGCCATAGAAACAAAGTTGTTGCGCTCATTGAGATCATAGGCTGACATGTTATGCTGTACCAAACTTTGTATCACGCCAACTCACTGCTGTGAGTTGATTAGTTAGCACTTCAGGAGTAGAAGCAATCCCGGTTACCACCAATAAATCAAGATTTGTATAGTTTATCGGTGTTTTATTCTAAATGCCACTTCAACGTAGCCAATGCCTACTTTGTGTGTGACTTACGTCGTTGTGTAACGAACACAGAAACTTTTGACGATTAGGTCTATGCAGGAATTAGCAGTTGTTTTCAAGTGAACAATGATGCCTAAAGTCTAGTCAATATCATCCTATAGCTAATAAAAATCCCCGAAAACCCTCACATTATATTTCCCTATAAGCAAGCCAACAGTTAAAGATAACAGATTACCTTAATATTTTACTCCAGCAAATGATATTGGGCGAGAAATCACTTAACCACTTAGGGTAAACAGATATAACAGAATGAAGGTAACGAACCAGTAGATATTTATCATTTGAGAAGCCGTAAGATATAACAACATTAGGTTTGGGTCTTACTTGTGAACAAAATATATTGATGTGCAGTTACTTAACATCAGTAACGAGGATGATGGCGATAAACTAAACACAAAACATGTTTCTTAAGAAGAAGTACAAATAAACTCTACCCACGGCGAGGAACTAGAACTATTGCTTCAATTTTTCATTTGTTTTAAAACATTCTATCTGACAAAAAATGCTTAAAAACAGTTATTATTACTCCAATGTTCGATCGCTTGAAGCCAGCCAATTACCGGCTTGTCTGCTTATCATCTGCAGCAAACAAATTACTATTAAACTCTTACTCAAGCATATCGTTCTGTCTAAATCTCAACAAAGTTTCCGACACATACCACGTTGTGATCGTTTTGAGCGTACATTTATAATACAAAAATATGGACCTTGCATTGTCTTATTAGTTTTATACAAAGATACATTTATTGGCACGCTATACTAAACCCGCCTCTAAATAGCTTTCACGTATTACTTTGTACAATAAGGGTTACAAATTGCATGCATGCAGGCACATGTGTGCGTATGATGTCATATTCCAGTAACTAAGAATAAAAGTTTCTAAAAGGTAATGCACTCGTTAATGCAGTTATACACATGATCTTTAGTGCTTAACAATACTGTACGATACTATGTATTTCCGGGGAATTGATAATATTGCATCTTCAGTTAAGCTTTGACTTTGACTGTTTATCCCCCCTATCAAGTTTATAAACCTCCAAATAGTCGGAAGTATGGCAAACACGAGATCATTAGGTGTATTGTTATAGCTAGGCCACAGGGTGATCTGGCTAGTGTATATGCGTAGTGATGAAGTACTGTGTTTTTATCGCTCTTGTCGTTTTAGCCAACACGATATCGTGTCCTAAAATCGAAGCACACTTTTAACGGCGCACGTGCGACAGAATATTTCATGAAGCGCTATATAATGTTTCTATTGAAATGTATAAGTAGTGGCAACAATGTGTTGTCCTTTGTGTTTAGTTATTCCACTGTTGCTTTCAATCTGAGAGTTGTAATGTCCACCATTGGTATCAGTACTAACGCTATTTTCTCAGCAGAAATCACGACGAATGAGTACCTACTCAGGTTGAGTGAGAATGAAACAGAAAGTAATGTGATAAACACTATTCCATTATTAAGATAGCTCATTATGCAACGGGCGAGTAATTTCTATTCTTAACCCGCGAGAAATTGACGAGCTCCTGTCCACAATTTGCACGTCATGATGTTAATCTTTACTTCTTTCTTGTACTGATTCTTTACAAATCTGTACGTTGATATGTACAAAATAAACACTATATAATAATACTATATCATAATAATAATGATAGATGAGTTTGTATTTTGATTGTCGACCTATATTTATCCATGTATATACAGTAAGAAGGCAAAACACTATACCAATTCACCGCATTATATCGCTCTCTACGACCATCCCTCCCTCACATCACATAAGATGCGTCGTACAAGCATATCTTATATGATTATTCATGACCGTAACATGGTCTTAGTTACGCGCGTCTTAAGCAAACAGTCACCACGGACCCACATGGACTGAGTTTGCTGCGTGCGTTCATACGTACTGCCTTATATATGTTCATCTGCGCAGTAGCAAATAAATCTAATACTTTCCAAACCTTCAGGCCATAATATCTTTGTAGTCACGTTTCACTTATAAAACTGACAGTACAAGGTTTGTCTATTTGAAGTAGTTCATATTTTGACCTGAAATTTATACACTTCGCACATTTAGTTTAATGACATCCAAAAAGTTATATGTCGCTATATTTGTCAAAACACCTTTCTGCTGTGATAGAGCTAGAGACGAGACAAGTTCTGCTTTCTGCGGACGACACAATCAATGCAATTGCATCGTTTACATATATATTATCAATCATCTTATTTGCTCCTTGTTTTGAACAACGTCCCAGCTTTATTACACGACATCAAACGACACTGCTCTAATGCTTCCTTCCTTGGCTTAGGTCAATAACTTCGACAGCAACATATCTTCGCCTTCTTTGCGAAGGCTGATGACCGAGATGATGATACGAGATTACCAAACTGCTGTAAATGTGACTTTAATCAACTTAGACGGTCCATATCAACAGCATAGGCCTAATCGCTCTTTTTCAACACACTTCACTCTTTGAAGCCTGTCTCTTGATCTCCCTAATGACCAGTTCCGATTTAACATTGCCCTATGTAATAGCAAACTCTGGTAGTCTGCTAAGAGTTATTGCAGTGAATGGATTCCACGCTCAGTGACGATTGGGAATCCACAAATTATAACAATCAATGCCTTGCATCAGACAGACAAACATTCGGAAGATGCATTGTATCGTGTGACTCGAAGTCTGTGTAGCGCATGTGCTTCTTTCAGCAAACAGGTTGGCACATGATGTAATCTGCAAAAGAATCTGAAATCGCTGGCGTTGACTCAATGAATCGCGTGTTACGATCCCTTACTTCCTCATGTTCAATCAAAATTGCGTGGCGCTTGAAAACGTACCACTCAGAGTTTGTATAGAGATTCCGCGTTCATTGCGGGTGCTTCGTGCATACATCATGGTTAGATTTGTACTGGCCGATTTTTGGTCCTTGATTGTAAGCTCTCCCATTTATATTACCATTTCATCAGCAATCATCTTAGATATAAAAGTCAAATGGGTCAAACTATCCGCCGATATCACATATAATTTCGTTGCCCAAAGCAATCCCAATAAACCGGCACCTATCCTAGTTGTATGTCAAACCATGAACAAAACTATTTCAGACTTAATAAAAGATCCACTGCAGAATTAAATTTATATCTCCAAGATGAAGTACAGTACATTATTAGGACATCATGTGCTACAACAAAAAGCAATGTGTGTTGAGATGGCCTACTGCATATTTGCATCATAGTAATATTAGTTTCGAGTTGGTTCGTTGAGTTCGCTGTGGATGCAGTAGTCAATACAAACCACAGTGCTGTCTTCACACGAAATTTGGATTACTGTCCAATCTATGGCGTATATAAATTGAATCTAAACACCACGGAATGTCAAACATGAACTTCCATCGGATTGGGGAAAAGGACACTGTTTTATCAACGTGCTATACAGCAGCGTTATTTCAAATAACGTGCTGCTAGTGAAATGAACTACTTCATTGATCTTGTTTTTATTTGGATGGAAGGAATTAATAAAGTCATAAATTCAAGAATGAGATCGAGATACTAGTGTCGTTCAGTGCAATCGTATGTGTGTTCTGGTTATATACCCGAACGTGATTGAAGCAAAACATGGCATAATTACACTCGTGAAGAAATGATTAATGAGAGAATCAAAAGCATCAACCAGTACTGTTTGTGACGACACAGCATGAAACCATTATATGCACTTTGCTGCACAAAAACCAATCATTAGCACAATATTAAATTGCGTGTCCATTCGAACTTCCAGTCTGTTAGCTAAGACACACTGGGTGTATATATTTTCTCAATTGTTCTCGCCAGTTTCAGTGACGCATGTGGATTGTGAACAAGATTTATCAGATCCTGGTCCAAGTCTGAAATCAGAAAACAAATATCATAGACGAAAATACTTGCCATGACTAGGTATTGAAAATTATAAAACGCATTACACATTACATAACCTTGTCCATTCAATAACACAATGATGTTGCCGATTTCGTTACAATATTGTTGCCATAAAGTAGGTTATATGCATATCGTCGAGCTCGACTGCAACGCCTTTTTTGTTAGTCTGTTCATGCCACGATTAATATTTTTTCTCATTTTCCCTCTCAAATATCATCGTGTTTGCATTGATGAAAGACGACCACCTCGCTTAATGATCATATTAAGCCATATTATTTGAACGTTTATGACACATTCACGCACATCTACTGCAAATAATTGAGCTTTGATGATCATTTTGCACTTGTGGCTTTGTTTCCTTGTTGTAATAACAAAGAAAAGATAAATATTCCTTAAATGAAATATGAAAGAAAATATAATTGCGAGGAAATAGAAAGCATTTGTCTCCTAAGTTAATGGTGAATAGAATATAATTATATACTAATAAGAATACTTTACCATTTTACGTGAGAATTCCTTTCAAATTTATGCAATAATTTTTTTGGTCTTGTTAATGTTTAACTGTATGAAAACCCATCTACATTCGGTGAGACTAGGTGATATTCCAGATTGGAGTTTGAATCTCATATTTTGTGCAATCAAATCCATTCGTTTATGTTCATGGCTTCCTAATTTACGTGGGCTTGAAGATGTTTATATGACACAATCTTGTACTTTCATGGTAAGATGAGGTGCAGATTGAACATAGTTAGGTAGCTTGGGGAATTTATAACCCACAGTGGGTTTCCAGAGTACACTTAAGTGACCAAGGCTATCAATGTCAATGTGTTCATTGGGGCTGAGACCAAATAAATCTCACTCTTTTTTTCCTTCACATTTCCTCTTTCTCTCTATCTATTAATATATATCACTGTTTCCCTATGGCTCTTTCCTACTCGTTCTCTCCCTCCCCTCTGCTTCTATCTCTTTATCTAACTCGCTCGCTCTTTTATTATTTCTATTTCTCTCTCTTTCTCTCTCTCTCACTTACTCTTACTCTCTCTCTCTCTCTCTCTCTCTCTCTCTCTCTCTCTCTCTCTCTCTCTCTCTCTCTCTCTCTCTCTCTCTCAGAGAAGATTAACCAGTTAGAACAAGTTAGAACAATACGTATACAAAATCAATGTTAGGCATATCAAACCATATTTATGTTTATTTCACATTGTTTCGCAGATCCATGGGATTTTTTGGTGAATCACACATTAGAGAATTAAAGACTTAACAAGGAGGTTATGTTAGTCAACACCGGCCGCGCACTTATAAGTCAGGTAATAACCTCGTTCAGGCCTCGACGAAGGAACAAAAGCCCGTATAACACAGTTAAGACCCATGCTGGATGCTTATATATTACCTTAAGTACATAATCCATATATCACAATATTCATCTATCATAAGGGGTTATACACCTTCAAATGTGCATTTTTGTATATGGGCTTAAGTGAGAAATCAACAAATATTGTTATCCCTACATGATGGTTTACATAACAGAATAAAGAATACAATATAGGCTCTTTCAAAAGTCAGTTAATTTTAAATGATTGATAATTACAACTTTCACTTTCCGCTTCATACTTTGCCTAGCAAGGGACTCTTAGAACGGTCACGGTTTTGATTTAGTGTTTGCATGAGATCGACCCACCATTCAGCTTAATCAGCCATATGAAAAAGCTCTCTGTACCACTCGTCTGTTAATGTCCTTTTACAATGCCATCAGGACTTCCCTGAGTAGCGGAGTCTTAACGTCATCTATTTGCGATGTTGTGCCAAACTATATGTGCAGATATTCAGATATTCAGTGTATGGACTCTGGTGATTGCCCAGTAAAACGTGGACCAATCCTGGTGTTACCGATGTTTAGTTCAGGCAAGATACTCAGATTGTCGAAGTAAGGTAAAGTAAGCCAGCCTACGATGTAGGTACACTTTACATACATTAGTAAACCCGACGTGGTGATAACGATATTTCTCCTAGAAATGCGTTACTCTATTTCTATACAAGCAGTTAAAACAATCGTGTAACACATTAAGTTTTGAACAGATTAAAAGTAACATTATATTCATCGGAAAGTAATTTGCAACATATCATTTATTGCACTGACACCAATAAGGGTAAAAACATCGGCATCACTAAGAACACCAACATAATCTTGGCCCATATGACAACCCAGGCCGGACTTTTTCAACCTATGGATAAGCTCATTAATGTATCCTAGGAGTAATATTGGTGATATGTTACCACCCTGCTTGACACCGTTTAATACTTTACATATATTCTATACCGATTCTTGAAATTTCTATTCATGCAATAAATTAATTTATCATTCTGAGGACCACGATTAAGAACGATTTTGCATGAACTCTTTATAACGTTAGTGACATTTACATTTAAATCACGTCCCGTTACTTCCGGTTGTATAGAATCGTTGGCTGTTGAATGTAAGGCATTCGCCAAAGTTAAGGCGTCGGTAATTGATACACCGAGCAGATATGCTGGTCACGTAATGCTACCACAGCACTAGATGTGCTGACACAATTCATCCAACTCACAAAAACTTGTAAAAGTCTGTTAATCCTGACGATTTAAACCTCAATGGTGCTTCTATGGTTTCTTTTATGAGGCACTTCCGATTTGCGTTTATCTGCAGCTAGCACTAGCAATACACAAATGAATCACGGCGTTAATGCATTCTGCACTGGGGCCTACAACAGCAGCCTGCATTAATGTTGATAAGTCAATTTGGGGTGCTTTGAAGGTCATTATGGCTGAGATGGAAACATAACAATTTGATATCGTTTTCCTTTGAACGTGATTCCATGAACGTATGTTGACATTTTTTATGAATCATACAACGACGTTTCCATTTGCTGTTGAATGGCAGACGTAGCCGGCATATGCACTGAATTACGAGACATGCTGTTTACGAATGCAATGGTAAGCCATAGACACAAAAGCATAACATTTGATGAGTAGTACACTATATAAGGAATCGAACCTGGTGTGATGGTGTGTCTAATCCTGATTCATTTGGCCGAATATGTCGGTGTATAAAACGGTTCCGCCTGGCATGATGCATCAGCGACGTAAAGTCTGTTATACAGTAGGCTGAGCTACCACCTGACAATGAAATATCTAGCTTCCCTGTCGGCTAACATTATCGGAGTAAGTACACACGGGCTGCCGTGATCTACTCCATGATAGGGTAAGGCTCTCATTAATTTCGTCGTTATGGGACGTACAAGACTGCTCAACGTGGCGTGGGTTTTGAAAACTACAGTGATGCATTGTTGCGAGCTCTTGTTCATTATGTGTGTGACTGGATTGTTTGGACTTTGTATCGTTATGTTTGCAAGACACGCAAAAATAAAGGGTTTAATTAGCAGCATAACATTTTAGCTGCTTTTTTGGAAGCCTTGTTCTACGGCTGCAATGATTTACACCAATACACAATGCACTATATCTCTTGTATATAATGGCTCAATAACACTAAATGCGAATGTAAAGCTGTTTATTGTCAAGGTGAGTTATGCAGGCTACACAGTCATGAAACAAATCCGTATTCGTCTATGCTCTGGCCAAACATTCTGTATTATCAAAGCTGTAAAATGCTAGATCTTGACATGTTACACCATATTGTCAGTGATAGTACAATTTCTAGTGATGGAGCTGGTGACCATGGAGTCTAGGCTGGGTGTGGTACATCTTGGATCAGCGGTTTAGTCATTAACTTTGACTGCAACATATCTTAGCCTTCTTTGCGATGACCGATACGAGATTAGCCAGACAGCAGTAGATCTGACGCTGTTCAACGTGTACAACCCTTTTTCCATCTTCTCAAGAGCTGTTCGTGACTGATTCATAATGATGAGCTGATTGCCTCAGTAAAGCCATCGCCTTTATCAATATCATAGACCCACTCGCTCATCTTCAACTCAACTGATTATTTATACTCCTTAATGAACAGTTCCGATTTCACATTGCCCACGTAATAGCATAATCGTGTATGACGCGCTTGTAGTATGCTAAGAGGGATTGCAGTGAACGGATCCCACGCTCTGTGAAGATGGTGTAGTAAAACCAAACCTGAGATGACTGGTGCTTAGAATATCACAATGCTTTGACAAAACACTTGCCTCAAATGCTACTCGGCGCCATCGATCATTACGTTTTGCTGTTACTTGGCGATTTATTAGTGCCATTTACAATATGGTCTGAATTAACCTCAGCTGTATGGGCCTTTATTTTCACCACAGCTGTCATGACGTCTTTAACTGAAACATAATGATCAGATTCGCATTCGGCTAAATTGCATCTTTGCATTACTTGGTCACTCATATCCACTTTTATGCGCTCATAACTATTAAAAGTATACGACACACTGTTATACGATTTTTTCTATTTGGTAGAGAGCAATTCTCGAATACCAACGTCACCTCTCACATTATCAATAGCTGCTGGCACAGCACTTGACTATTTCTGTTCATAACCTCAGAACAGATATCACAGCAAAAAAGAGAAGGTTTTTCACTGGATCTAGCTTCATGATTCAACATAATTTATCTGTCGATTTCATGCATGTTAGCGGAGTCACTTTGTCGAATAAAATCGGACAGAACCTGTTAATCGCCCACTCTCCACATAAGTTCCTATGCCTTCACTCGTCCAAGGCGTGTAGCTCACGGCATGCGTTAATAATTGTTTTCAACAGGGGAGCTGTTGACCGAATAAGCCACGTAGGTCAGAACCGGTTCGATGACAACCTTCGAGAATGACTAGCTCCCATTCTGCATGGCTGGCTCTACGCGGTTTATCGACGTACTTTAATACACTTTAATGTCCTCAAAGTCCAAAATTCTGGCCAATGCATCTCTATAACGTTTTTGGGGTTGCCAAAAACGTAATATACCAGACCACAATAAAGTCCTGTTCACGTAATATGCAGCATGCAGGAGACAACTAATGGTGACATAATTGTTTTTTATAAATACGCAGCGGTGCTTCGGATGATTGCGTCCGATTTAATTCTTGCATAATACATTCTTCGAAATGTTGCTGCCTGGACAAATTATGCCATTTTCGTCCAAAGTTTCTGACACTTTCATGTACATTTTCCGCGAATGTTATTTTGATTTGTTGACTATATTGCACCTGTGGCCTTATTTCTTTGTTGCGTAAACTAATTAAAGATAAATATCACTTACATACAATAGGAATGAAAACATAACACCAAGTATATATATAGCAATTGCGTCAACATCCAATAGTCAGTATAAGATAAGATAATAATTGGAATATATTTCGACTTTATGTGGAAGTGCCATATTGTTAAACCTTTCTAACAAATCCATAATATTCTGTATATTTAGCCAATAACAAATGCGGTCAGTTCGATTATTAACTGTATGTGAAAAAAGCACCTACATTCAGTTAAGCAAGGTGTGATTCTGGATCTGTATTTGTGGCAAACTGAAAATGAAACATACGGGTGCTATTTATAGACATGAAGGTTTGTTTGACCTATAATTATGGGCAAAAGAAAAATAAATACTCGATAGTGTTGTCACGGATTCGTATACTCATTGATACAGGTTGTTCTTCACAGCACAATTGTAAACTCATTCTTGCGACAACAATGCAACAGTTTGTGCAAACATATACATTAGTCTACTTCTTGGCTGCCTAATTTACGTCACCTAGTAAGGCAACGTAGCGCATTTTCAGTACGATGACGTACTTATTGGGCCATGTCAGGCAGCTTGGGACATTTATAACAACCAGTGTGTTTCGAGAGCGAACATATGTAAGCAAGGTTATCGATGTAAATATGTTCATTCGCGCTGCAATCACATGATTAGCGAGGAAGATAAAGCAGGGTATCAATGTACTCGTAAATAAATATAATATTTGTGATGACTAAGTAGCTACGTGTCGCTGAATGAGTCTGCTTGAAACGGGGTCGATGTTTGCAGGTCATGTTGCCCAAAAGAACTCTTCTACCATACGCATTCCATTGTGGAGTCAATATAGAATAGACATGTGCATAACAAATAGGTTCTATTACTACGAGCTCAACATTACCCATCACCATTTCAACCAAGCAAATCAGTGCGTTATTTGTAATTAAGTATGTAATTAGGGTGGTATCAAAGCAGCAGATGTTCATAAAACAGTCAAATCATTCGCCAAAGCACTTTTCATATAGTCATGCCAAGTTATCCTGGCTATAGCTATTGGCAAAATGATTGAGTGCGTCGGCATTAAAGGTGGTCATCAATGCTCTGATTAACTGATGAAGTAAATCAGTCAATAGTGCTAATTTCATGCTAGCACAAGTGTAAAACATGCCAGTGGTGGCGATTCCTTCACATTCGTACGCTGTCATGTACGTTTGAAGAGCGTTAAGATTTTGAGAATCGCCCTACGTCAGTGGTGTATATTGCCTTGCTTGAAGTAGGACTACCACTAAAACAGACAGAAGGTGCACCCAACAAAGCGGTGGAGAAAACGGGAGAAACGGAAGAGACATGCACAAAGAACGTCTGTTTAGAATAGCTGTTTAACATCAGAATGCGAGAGATGAATGTGAACACTAATTATGTGCTAGAAAGAACGACCGACCAAGTGATAAAGCACTTTGATGAGGCGCAATATTGTAAACACCCTTTACTTTAATTCAGCACGGCGATGTTTTTTCGTTCCGTGAATGCTTGGTCGCTCCTCTGATCGTGTCAACTTATGTCCTTTTTTCTGTCATTAACTGCGATTCCCAATCGCCTCATAAATGACACTTCAAATGAAACAAGAGGGTGGATTGTCCCGAAACACGTCTACAGTTATTATTTATGCTTCCAATAATATCAAAAAGTGCCAGGCCAGAAACATTTAATCAGCAATTCCCTTGCAGGTAACGATTGCGAGAACTATACCCGTGCAAGTGCCTGACATGTCGTCAAGTGAAGACGTATCACCCACGCTAGTACTTGCTATCGGCGTTGATGATTTAACATAAAGCAAAATGTCAGTATCTCCCGGCAATTGCCAAATATATCATCACCAGGTGACCAGCACAGATGAATTGCGTCATGGTTATGAAAAGAATGTCCTAACTTCCCTCAGGAGCGCTTCTATGTCTCCAACAATCGAGTTGTTCACAAGTACGATGTCCGCCTGCAGAGAGTATGCTATTGTCGAGTGTGTATCGCTATAAGGGTTAACAACCAAAAATGACATCAACCAGGTACGACTTTTAGAAATCATAAGATTCATCAATCACTGTAGTATATTCATTATATGCTGGTCATCACAATAGTGTCGTACCCAATATCATATGTAACTGCCGAGCCATATTTAGATACATGACATATATGTTGGTGTGAACGTGAGATCGCCCATAATCACATAGTGTGTTTGAATAGAATGCCGTTAAGGTTGCGGAGTTGCTCTTACTGAGTCTGTGTAGAGGTGACGTCTTTGTCTGGGTACAAAAGGCTTTCAATTTTATGCTGTTCCAGAATGTTCATCCCGTCAACCCGCTGCTTTTATGTTATTGATTTGTGATTCGGCAAAAGAAACAAATGACCTCAGATGCAATCACTCAAACATAATTTGCGGTGGTTTATCGATATGCCATTCGAAATACCATGTCAAAGCAAACAGTGACTGCTTCGTGTGTGGGAAACCAGTTGTCAGTGAGCAGGATTTATCGAAATTAGAAACGGTTTTTTGACAAATGTTAAAGACGATGGTCGTCGCTGTCACGGCTAAGGAAATAAAAGAACGATTTCGGCGCTGTTAAACATCGTTGGCTGATAAAGATTAATAAGATAATATACGGGTAGTGACATCTTTCAGTTTATAAAAGATTCCAAATTGGTTGCAACGTCATTTTGACAGGGCATAAGATCAGAATATTTCCATGAAAGCAGTGTAATGTAAGAAGTTAATATAGCAGACTTTCTGGACAATTTGAAGCAGAATAGCTTATATGACAGACATCGCCTTTAGTTTTGTTTTGATATTGCATTTAAAAGGGTTATTGACAATAGACGTCAATGAATATCATATGACAGAGGTGATTGTAAAATCCACGCTTGGATTGAAAGATCAACTTGCAATAACATCCGGGAAGATAGGACGAGCACTTTGGTTTAATCAGTATCTAGCCCGACATTAGGGGCGCTGCTTTGACTATTGATTCAAATAATCAATTTCTATTTGGTTTATGGCTTAGTTGAGTGAATTGGGTCAATCAATTATCCATCAGATGGTAGAATAATCATTCATATCAGGCTAATGACGTCAGGCCTCTCCACCGTGTTTAGACGATATCGCGGTTGTCCTGTCGTGGTCAGGTCACTGGGGCTATGTCGGGTGGGCGATAGCGCCTAAGGCCACATTCTAGAGAAGTATGTCGCCAACATCGATCCTCGTTTTGATATCATCTTCTCGTAGGAAGCGATAGTAAACCCCATTCATTTGATATTTAACGCCCACTGAAATAATCACTTGGGTGTAAAATTCGATGTTATTACACACCGGATTACGTCTCTGTTGCGCTGTGCTGTCTGAATGTGGCAATCAATTATAAATAACAGAGTAAAGGAGGATTACCTGCGGCATAATATATAAAACAAGATGAAAGGAAAGAGTACTTATATTGTAAGCTGATTTATAGATAGAATAATGCGTATAATCTGTCCATTCGCATCGTACAATATTATCGTGCGTACTAGCCGATACACTAGAATTGGTTGCACGCGAGTATTTCTTTTGTGTTCATCAGAGTAAAGGCATCGGTAATACACTAATCATATATACTGGTTACATGATTATGCCGTAGCGCTGTATGAGCTGACGTCAGCAAATCATCCGACTCGTTAAAGGTCTCCTGTAAAAGTCTACGCCTCATAATCATTCAACATCGATGATGCATGTATGGCCTATTTTAATTAGCCGTTGCAGATTTATGGTTGAAAAACGAATAAAGGGAAAAAAATTCTAGCCGATTTCTCAGAAAGCGGTGGAAGGTCCTCGACCTTTCTTAGCGTATGACAGCGTGTGTATGTGTGAACATATATGTGTGCAGTCGTTACGATTCCAATTGCTTGCATTTAAAGTAGGTAACTAAGCACTGTGATCATGGCAACCAAACTCAGTCGATTGCGGCCGATTTCAATAGTATGTTTATTAAGGCGGTGGAAGGTCCTTTCCTCGTCCGTTCTGCGGCTAGGAAGCTGTACTCCTACAGAAGCATTTTGTGGATTTGACATTACAAATCATACCTTAATTAGTATAATGTTGGAAGGAAGTGATGTGAAAAAGCTCTGAAATTCCACCCAAGCAACATCATTATTTGATCCTTGGCGGAAATCCAGCTGCAACCATCTCACAATAGACCAAATCTGATAATTTTCCAATCTCTCTATTGAATGTCATAAAATGACTTGGTTAAAATGGGTTGCTATCCATTACGCTTCAGAATTGGATGCAGGTGTTGTGAGGGTATCATTCACTTATATACCCCACACATCACATTACCTCACTCAGGCCAGCCCTCTTCCTTAACTGGTTGACCAATCACAGTCAACTACGAACATACGGGTTGGCTCGAGAGTTCGGATTGAGGGAATGGAAGTGTAAGACTGATTAAACGTAGTACAATAAATATATATTGCGCTCACTGAAGTCTTTATATATCTGAGTCTACGGCTCAGGCCACTACAGAAGAGAAACCGGACTTAAACAAGAAATACCCTCACAACAAATGGTGGAGAATCCGGGTTTCAGTTTGTTAGTTTAGCATTAAAGGTTTCTTTGCAGTGGTGCTGTTATCTTAACTTATCATTCCCTATTCACACTCCATGCTAATGATTGCTTTTGATATTAGCTTCTGTCCATTGCCTGAGATATCAGCTCCATCCGAATAGCACTTCGTTTTAATAGTAATTCCATGCAATTTTAAGAATGCTGATGTTGACTGGGTCTAAATAACTAGCCATAATGCACGGAACTGAACAAAAGAACCACATTTTGCATTTCAAAATAAAGTTTGAGGCAATTATTAGTGTTTCAACCCTGTTGGTGGGTTAACAACAATGTTAGTTGTGTACAATGCTCAAATGAAATAGGACTGCAAAGGTTGACAAGAACGTTGAACCTGACGTAACAGCATACAACACAGCAATCATTCCATTGGCAACGGTAACTTCCAGTGGTTCAGTCTGACAGGAGCATAGAAGAGGATGCTGAGAAAACTCAGAATTAATCGTTGGTCACTTGACATCATTAACAGTGACGATGAGGATAAACTAAACACAATATCCGTTTCTAAAGGAGAAGTACAAAAATTGTGAATTATTATAAAAAATGACATCTAGTACAAATAAACCCACGGCTAGGAACTAGAATTATTACTAAAATTTTCCATTTGTTTTCAAACATTCCATTTGAGAAAGAGATGTTAGAAAAACAGCTAAAATTAATGCAATATTCAATCAATGCAATCGCTTGCAGCCATCCAATTACCGACCTGTCTGCTTATCATCTCCAGCAAACAAATTACTTTAAAACTCCTACTCAAGAATATCCTTCTGAATAAATCTTAACAGGTTTTTCTACACAAACCACGTTGTCTCACTCATCGATTTGAGCGTACATTTATTATTTAAAAATATGTCAAGTAAACGTTATTCATTGGGGATCCTGTAGATATGTATTATCTTAACCAAATTATTTCAATTTAGCTCACACCGCGGTTACTAAGCTGCCTATATGCCGGCTCCTGGTGTTAAAGGATAAACGGATAACTACGTATTAGGTGGTATAGCGAACAATATTGATTGCACAGAGCCAAAACAATTGAGAAGCTCGCATCCCAACTCCCCACTCTTCATAGTTTCTTCATCATTGCGAGATTTTGGTGTCTATGAAGTGGAATCTTAGAAGACTTGTTTAGTTGTTGTATTGGGTACTGCGTGGTGCAGTTAAAGCATGGCTTAAACACTGTATTGGTACTGTTTAATTGACAAGCTGCAATATTGTCTGTGGTGCAATCATGTGACATAGCGTAAGGTACTGTGATGAACCACATCGAAAATATTTAAATGCAGAGTGAAGCGAGTGTGTTCTCGCCGCCCAGATCTAGATTGAGAACACTCATGTTTGTTGATTACATCATGCAAAATGAGAAATTCATTAAAATTGTTAATGTGTAACTTTAGGGTCGAGCTAGCTGCGTTCAACAAACCTACATTCATTTGCTTGTTTGGACGCTTGCAAACACAATCTTCTGATTAAGTTGCAGCTACGTCAGCCATGTCATTTGTGGAAAGTGGAATGCACATAACATGTACAATTTCAATTACCCATATTCTGATCAATACAGAAAAAAGTTGTATGATCAGAACTGATACAATAAATAATGCATACTCATAAACTAATACTGTCGAAAGATAATGCTGTTTAATATTTAAGGTTGACAACGATTTACATAATTTGCCAACCAACCCCGCATACGGATGAATCTCTCGGAAAAAACACGGTTCTGTCCATAGACACACCATCATCGGTTACCAAGAATTGACCATAATGCCCATATAGTTTCTTACAATAGAGTCGTGTGTTTTTGTCCAATATGTTCTTGTGGCGAAAGTGACTTATGTCAACTGCCACACATACATTGAGATGGCTTAATTTGTTCTGGTGACATTTCGAAAATGATGATTGCTTTCCACAGCGTTCATTGCCGCATTTTACACTAATGATGATGTTAGGGTCTGAAAATACCAGAGGTTAGCCCCTCATGGTGTGTCTTAATCGTTTCAGTCAATTTACAACAACGATTTCGTCTAACACTTTCCTGAAAGATTTAATACAGAGGTAAATTTCATGTGTCCAGCTACACCTCGTATAATTCCTGCTGTGTCTACGGCCGATATCAACTGTCTCAGCATCACAATAGAAAGATTGAGATTCTTTTCAGCAGAGTTTGCGTGATTGCTTCCATATCATACATATTTGTATGTATGTTATTTTCAGTAATGTTTACTTAGTCTTTTATAACTCGTGCTGATTCAACGAGATATGTAATACCGCAACAAAAACACCCTGGTCATTCATGCATATTGCAACAATATTTGTGTGCAGGTTATAGTGTTATGAAATCGGTATATAATTATGCGGATAATTTTGCATCGGGGCCTCTTAGCCGCACGTAAAGTAGTAACAGACCCATATCTTGGTATTGTACGAATTCATTTTAGTAGTTTTGTGAGCCAATGATAGTGGAATCCGTTGGAATCAATCTGGCTATAACCAGTCAATCAATTAAGTTGATTGCGTATCTAAGATTGTAATCAGTTTCAATCCAGTGTGGCGGAATGCGTATTGAAAAAGGTAAAAGATGTTAAGGTGTGTGTGTCCATGTCTGCAGCTGTCCATGTTGTATATATATACAGTATCGATCAACTGTATAGGTACAATATTGGTTACAAATAGAATGCAGCTTTGACTTCCTGTTTATCCCCACTCACCTTGATCAAGTTTATAAACCTCCAAATAGAGATAAGCATGGCAAACACGAGATCATTAGGTGTATTATAGCGCGGCCACAGGGTGATCTGGCTTGCGCAGTAGCACATAAAACTTTAACTACTACTTTTCATACCTTCAGTTCATTATATCTTTGTAGTCTCGTTTCATTGATCAAACTTACCGACCAAGGTTTGTCTGATTGAAGTAGTGCATATTTTGACCTGAAGTCTAAAATCTTTCCACATTTTGTTTAATGTGATCCAAAAGGTAAATGTCGCTGTAATAGCATAATCACTGAAGACGCACTGGTTGTCTACTAAGAGTGATCGCAGTAAACGGACTCTAAGCTCAGTGAAGATTGGGAATCCACTACACAAAGCAATCAATGCCTTGCATCAGACCGGTACACACTTGGAAGATCCATTATATCGCGTGGCTCTAAGTTTGTGTAGTGTATGTGCTTTTGTCAACAAATAGGTAGGTACAAGATATTATTTGTATCTGAAATCGCTACCTTTGACTCAATGAGCCGTGTGTGACGATCTCATAGCTCCTGATATTCAATCATAACAATGTGACGCTCTAACGCGCACCACCCATGTCAATACCTTGCATACATCCTGCATAGAATGTCTTTGATATGATGGTCTCAACGGGTCAAACTATTAGCTAATATCAAATATAAGTTCTTTGCCCACAGCAATCGAACAAGAACCTACACATGGCATATCTGTATGCCAAACCATTGAAAAATAAATTTCAAATGCCAGCAAGTTAAGTATGCATACATTTTACACCCTCGTAGGGTTAGCCTACATGTTCGCAAGAGGGATATTGCATGATTTGATTTTAGCCTTTATCACAAACCAATCCACAAAACTAAATTTATCTCTCCAACATGACGTACAAAAGATATCCAACTATTAGGACATTATGTGCTATCACAAGAGGCAATGTGTATTGAGCTGGCATATTGCTGGCACATTCACGAAAATCTACTGCAAATGTAATTTTGCTGTGATGATTATGTTGCACTTGAGGCTTTTTTCCTTGTTGTAATAACAAAGAAAAATTCCATTTCTCTAACGAAAATGGGACAGAAAATACAATAGCGAGATAACAGACAGCATTTGCGTCCAAAGTTAACGATGAATAAAATATAATTAAAATTAATAGGAAAACTTTCCCATTTGACATTAGAATTCCATATTGTTGATGATATCAAATAAAGCAATAACACCAGTTATATTTATGCAATGATAATTGTGGTCCTGTCATTGGTATATTTATGGTACGATGACGTGCTTCTAGAGTCAGATTTAGTACGCTTAGATAGCTTAGGGAATTTTAACATAAGTGGCCAAGGATATCAATGTTAACGTGTTCCTTGGCGCTGCAACCAGATGATAAGCGAGACAATATAGCAGAGTATCAATCTACTCGCAAAGTCTATAAATATGACATCTGTGATTACTGAGTGCCTGTGTTTCGCAATACGAGTCATCTTAAGACGGATTCGATGTTTGCCGTTTATGTTGCCCAGTAGCCCTGTCTTGCTATGAGCATTCTATTTTGGAGCAAACATATAATGCACAGAACGATTCAAGGAATCCAAGGACGACATGCAGAGGATTTAACTTTCATCACTGTCGTACCAATATGACTCACCTATGTTGCCAGATTAGCTATAGAGTATTTATATGAGCACTACGGCTGGAATTGATCGGATAGGATGACAGGCGTGTCGGAAGTCTATTCGGATTTCAGTTTTTCCAAGCGAGGATTAGTGGAAAATTTAGAATCTAACATATGCAATTTCAGGATTATCCCGCGAACACGATCACACATTATTATTCGTACATCATTATCCGAATCAAATCTTCATGTTAATTAACTGATGCCATTTCCGCAGTGTTATATGTCTTGCCAATATATTCCACTAAAGAAATAACGAGCTTATATTTAATTAAGTAGGTGATTTGGGTGAAGGATGACATGACGAAGCCGTAGACAAGCTTAAACGTTACACAACTTTTCAATGCTGACGTCATTGCCTTGCTTTATCATTGATTTGGTAGTTAGTTTTATAGCTTAAGTTACTCCGCCGATAACGTGCCGGGAGGTATTAAGCGGATATATCACGTTGGATTCTATTTGATGTAGCCGACCTTTTATTGTAAATTGATGTTTGATACCGTAAAGGACAATTATTTCTAAAACTATGAATTTGTCAAATACAATACCACTGCTGATTGGTGACGCACATGGGTTGGCCTTGTGCCAAGTCGCAATGCTTTATAAGGTGTCACCTTGTGGACGTCTTTACTCACTCACCTTCCGGACTCACCTGCTCTCTCATCTTGCGGGTGGATTGAATAATCAATATCAATGTGGCTAAATGCGTGTTTTAAAACATATAAGCTCTTTATATATGTGAACACCGGGTAGACTAGAGTGGAGTCGTCTGCTCAGTATTCAGTAGTATTTGGAAAACATTTGAAATTATATTGTTTGGGGAACATCAAGTCGCGAATTACCGGTGCCTGGCCAACACATATTTTCTGAAGCACGTGCGTACTATGTAAAGCAAGTAACTGAACTCAAACAGTTACATCTAAACATACAAGATGATACAGGTAATAAAGCAGCTTGCAAAATTCGATACTGCAAGCACCTTTTACTTCAATGGAACACAGCAATGTTTTATTACTCGTTGTTGTCACGTATTCAAAAGTATGTGTTCAGTGTATTCAATGTATTCAATATACGAATTTGTCCAACAATTCCACGTAACATTTAAAATAAATGTAAATAGCATCTGTTCTGTATGCCTCGTCTAATGCCGTTAGTGCCTAAGGCTGATATCAGATGACATAGGAAGATCCAAAGCATATATTTGTATCGCATGATCGCGTTATAATGTTTATATGAGCCATGAACAGCAGTGTGGTATTTGTTACTGCCCCGAACGCATTATATGAATGAGGAGTTCATGGCCACGCGTTTCGCATGTCAATATAAGAAACAAAGCAGGTAGTCTTTCCCAGACTTTATCAGCATCTGTAATAACCACTGCTTTGTTAGCGAAACAAAACCTTAAGCTGTCTTAATTTGTCTTTGAACCTTGCCATATGCAATCGTCCTGAGCGCTTTATTCTCTATGGATCACGTCGTGCCACATGGGTTATTTCATGGCTAGTTGGTGTACTGACTCATCAGGGAATACGCTTCACGTCTCGTGGGTAAGCCAATAATCACCTGCAACATAGCAACAGCACGGAAGATGCCATCTGCATAGTGACGCGTTGGAAGTATTGCAAAGAGTTTACAGCTACACTAAGAGAGCTCACAAGCGCCTCTTCCCGAGGTAATATTTAAATACGACACCTTGGAGCGGCGTTGTGCTTTTTTAGTAATATTCTGAAATTTCAACTTTGAATCTGTTGTAGTAACAAATGATTTTATCCTTGAGTGTGCAACGATATGGATAAATGGCATCAAGTTGCCTATTTGATATGTCACAGGTTATTGTTACCGATGCAAGCCTGTGCACATAGTTTCCGCTACCATCACGTGTACTCCAAGCGTGTTTGATTGATTACAATCCAGTGTAGTTGTTCATTGTCATTAACAGATCAAAACTCTCTGCGTGGACATAGTAAAACAACAATCAAAATATCTTAATGACGACATTAACTTTTGATTGTAATATTGTATTTATAACTAACAATTCACAAAAGTCAAATAATAACTTAACATCCGTTGGAAAGTATTGTAGTACTTACCGTAGCATCGTTAGACGAGAGTGAAAAACTAAACAGACAAGATGTGTAGCACACGTTGACTGCTTAACTACCCTGACATCGGGAGCGCTGGCTTGACTGATTATTCTTGTCACCAGCGGCAGGTCTGCATAGACTTCTTATGGCGTAATATAGCTATTTATATGATTCATGGGCTATTTAAGTGTATTTTGTCAAAAAAAGAATGATTGTAGATAACTAACATCACCAGGCCACGACAAAGTGCTGAAGTGATATTACGTTGGACGCGTCCATCAACCGTTGTTGGTAACGCGGTGTGGGCAATGGATGGGTGTCGAATTGGGCTTATCACCAAAGGGCACACTATCTAAATATGACAATTATCCTCATCTATCACCTCATTATGTAATGACGTATTCATTAGGTTATTTGTTGATTGCAGTATGCTTAGGAATGCATTTTATCTGTAGCCTATTGAGATACAAAATATTCATTGATGAGTTGTTTAAATATTTGAATTTTAAGTCTAATAATCAGTGAGCAAAAGTTCGCAACAATGAAAAAAACACTGTAGTTTTCAAAACCCACACCATGTTGAGCAGTCTTGTATTCAATGTGCTGTTCACTCCCAAATATATTAACGACGAGTGAACATTAATGATAAACCTTTACAACGAGTTTCACGTTTCGTAAGTTCTCATACGACGCCTTACCCTATCATGGAGTAGATCACAGCAGCCCGTGTGATTTAATACTTACTTCGATGATGTTAGCCGACGGGGAAGCAACATAATTAATTGTCAGGTGGTAACTGAGCCTACTTAGTGCCGGACTTAAAACCGCTGATGCACCATGCTGGGTGGGACTGATTTATCCTATCAAAACATATTCGGCAAAAAGGAATCATGATTAGTCCACACCATCACGCCAAGTTTACTGTCCTACTACGCTCCAACTGAGGTCAGAGCGGAGCGTGCTATTCGAATCCTTATAAAGTGTATTACTCATGAAAAAATATTTGTCGATGGCTTTCCAATGCAATCGTGTACAGCACGTCTCGTAAATTATTCATAATATATATATCAACATCCTTTCTTGTAATCACCATCAAAGGAAAACAATATCAAATTGTTATGTTTCCATCTCAGCCATAACGACCTTCAAAGCACCCTCACTTGACTCATCAAAGTTTATGCAGGCCACTGTTGCAGGCCCAAGTGCAGTATGCATAAACGCCGTGATTTATTTGTATATTGTTAGTGCTAATTGCAGATAAATGCAAATTGGAAGCGCCTCATACGAAAAACCATAGAACCACCATCGAGGTTTGAAACGTGATTCACAGTATTTTACAATCTTTAGTAAGTTAGATGAATAACCAGGACATGTAGCGCTACGGTAGCATTACGTGACCAGCATATCTGCTTGGTGTGTTAATTACCGATGTCATAACTTTGATGAATGCATTGCATTCAACAGCCAACGATTCTATACAACCTGAGGTAAAGGGACGTGATTTTAAAGGTATATTTTACTTAAGTCCTTAAGGGTTCACGCGAAACCTTTAGAAACGGATATTGTGTTTAGTTTATCCTCATCGTCACTGTTAATGATGTCAAGTGACCACCGATTAATTCTGAGCTTTCTCGGCATCCTCTTCTATGCTGTTGTCAGACTGAACCATTGGAAGTTATCGTTGCCAATGGAATGATTGCTGTGTTGTATGCTGTTACGTCAGGTTCAACGTCCTTGTCAACCTTTACAGTCCTATTTCTTGGTTCACGCGAAATCGTTCTTAATGATGTTCCTCAGAATAATAAATTAACTCATTGCATAAGTAGAAATGTCAAGATTCGGTATGGAATATATGTAATGTATCAAACAGTGTCAAGCAGGGTGGTATCATATCACCAACATATCTCACGGTTTCCATTAACGAGCTTATCCATTGGTTGAAAAAGTCCAAGATTGTGCGGATGTTCATGGTTATGCCGATGGTATCACCCTTATGTTGAAAATATGCGAACTAGTTGACGATTAAAAAAATTGATCCGTTAAAAACTTAATGTGTTAAATTTGGTGAGGCAGCATAGGCCGTTGCGTCCAGTTGTATATAATCGTTGGTTGTTGACTGCATGGATTGTACTCATGTGTTTCATGGGTATAGCGAGAGAGATAATTAGCCTCAATAGATATATTGTGTAATAAGGCGTACGGCCGGCAGCGTTATGTTGATAGTTGAACTTACATTGTAAGACATGCTTAAAGGATATGAATGGCGCACGCAGAGAAACTTCATGAATTGAGATATCGGTCAATACTTTATGAGCAGGAAAATTGGACAGCTTAAAATATTGGCACATACATAAAGAGCTTACATATCTTAAAACACGCATTTAGCCACATTGATATTGATTATTCAATCCACCCTTAAATACGTATTGAATGTAATTGATTTACTGACTAAAGTGTGATGGACTGCTGTGAATTCCGCTGTTCTGCACCTCGTCTTGTCGTGCTAACATCAATCTACCTAACTCTGCAATCATGGCAACTATCCGGCTTAGGAAGAGCGACCACGTGGGAATAGTATTATTGAAATTATAGCAGTTAATGTTGAAGAAAGTCGCTGTCTTGTAAAATGTTATTACTCTGTAGCTTTAAACTTTTCCACAGGATTACTTGCTATGTGTTTTTTTTTGCAAACATGAATCTTGTGAATTGCAAAAGCCCTACCCATTCATAGAAATCAGTTTCGTGATATTATTCCTCGTGGTCCATATTTTGGACGATGTTTAAATGTTCAGCGGTGCAGAAAGCGATCTGAGAGCGGACACCATCCTTTTCGATTTCAATAAATTCTGGTTCTTGTCATTTTCGCGCGAAATGTGGCGCGCTCTCCCGCACTCACCTTTCGCATAACTCGTTCTAAGAATCATGAGATTGAGCCGAAAGTAGTTCCAGCAAGATGACAGCGTCTGTCAATGTTTGCGGTGTTTCTGATCGGGAAAATATCAAGCCTGCCGTTGGTAAGCTATTGTCAACCCTAATGTATCATATTAATGTTCAGTAATTGTATTTATATATTCAATAAATTAGATTTGATTATGCAGGCTTTGTGACATATTGTCGAATCAGTTAATTTGGGAAGAATGAGCGATGAAATAGAAGTACGCCGCATCGGTGCATGCATAAGCTGGTGTGGTTGACGCGGGGTCAGACGGGGTAGGGAGAGAGAAATGGTAGTGTTGCCATCAACCAGTGTGAGACAATTGAGCAGCTTGTTTGAAAGTTGTTTCATATGAACCTTGTCGTCAGCTTCTTGAAGACTACATAGTTTCCAATATGAATAGCTAACTTCAAACACTGTGTACCATGTTTTTTTTTTTGAATACTATGTATGTACTTATCAGTGCTTATGAAAGCTGATGATGCTTACCATTCTAGTATGATATGAGCTTCATACACAGCTATTGCACACACTCTCCTTCTCATTGACCTCATCAATTGTCTGCCTTCAGAACATAGAAGTGATTCTGGATGAGCAAGTACTATGCTGAAACAACAGGCTTCAATGTCTTTCAGTGGGAAACTGCTTTCCAGTTCCCATTCCCCATCACATCCTTCCCTGAGCATAACATAGGCATGAGCAGCTTGGTTGTTAAAATCCAGATAGCAGGCTTCGACACCTCTGTCCCTTAGTTGTCTGCATTGGTCCATCATTATGCTGTTCAGTGGTGTGATGACAATTATTCTCTTTGTTGTCTCTGCACCTAACTTAGGTGCTATGAGGAATGGGGCTGCCTGAAAGATGAGACTTTTGCCATAGCCAGTTGGTAACACTGCAACCAAGTCACGATTATTATGAATGGTTCTGAGACATCGTAGCTGTTCCACTTTCCATTCGAAGGATAAAGGCAGTTTCAGCTGAGTTTCAGCTTCTTTTAGTGCACAAGAGTTCCATGTTCTATGTATTACACACACAAAGCATATATATTAATATTGGTAAATAAAAGTAGCATGATATTATATGTGTGCATGATTGGTCATTAAGTTGTTAAGAAATGCAGATTCAATATGCTCATAATTAAATTGTTTTTATGGAGGCTTCTTATTTCTGTCTTTTAATATAGTTGGGAGACATAGCGATTGTTAATGTCGTAATGTTTGGCTTTCTCTTGGTCTATAATTGTTGGCCAACAGCTTACCGTCCTGCCTGGAGGTCACATGACTTTTAACTAATTGCTTAGCCGATAGGAATGATAATCACTTCCTCTTGTGACTCTGTTCCTTTTCCTATTCTACCCTCCAGTGTTCCTGCTTTGTTGTAGTTTATTTAAATGTACAACCTTTTCATGTTGTGGTGGTTGTTTTCTCCCCCACCTTGCTGTGTGCAATGTATTTTTGTTTATTCCATTTCTTACATGCACCTAGCTTAAATAAACAAGCCCATTTATCAATTCTTATCATGATTTATCTTTCACAGCAAACTATTTGCAAGGTTTTTGTTTTAACTCTCATAACTCCTACAATTTCAGTCCACTTGATTTAACTATATGACCACCAACCATAAAATATATTTTGTCCATGATTTTTCCATGTGTCAATTTCCCAGAACTTTAGAATGAAGATGGCTATGTTTTGCTCAACAGTGAACTTTCGTAATGTATTCTCACCATAATTTCCCCCTTCGTTCATTTAAACAATTACTTAGGAGCCTCATTACTTTTTATTACAGAGGAATTATATTGATTCCTTTTATTTCTTTGGCTCCTATTTCTTCAACCCAACAGTTAAATATGAATGCGAAGTACTCATGATTTCTCTAATATTAGCATCGGTCATTACAAGGTATTAGAATCATATGAAGAAAACTGTTTTCGCGGACCTTGCAGCGAACCGATTGCGGTGTAAAACCACGTGCAGAAATGACTCGAAAGTTTATTTGTATTGAGTAGTTAGAACTATGTTTTTGGCGTAAGGAGACTCCCGAGAATATCGGGACTGGGTGAATCAGTTATGAGAAAGGGGTATGCTGTAAAGGACAGGAAGCGGCCCCTTGCGGGAGAGAGAAAATGGGTTCCTGTACGTTGGAACTATTCGATTATGGGAGGCTTAAAAGCGCTCCTGGGGGATGTCAGAGTAGGTATCATAAAATCATGATGAGTTTATCCAGCACCATTTGCTAGGTGACGATATGATGGGTAATGGACGGGAGACCACACCAGAAACACTCGTCAGTTTACATTGTGAATATGGTTGTATAATAAACGTAACAGCAAAACAGCGTATAGCAGCCTGTAATGAATAATCTAAGCTGTCGTTGTACTTAATGCTCGGTCGTCAACTCTGTACTGATGTGTGATTCACCTAAACAGGCACAGTTGTTGTATACGTTACCTCAGTGGGGTTGTAGATTAAGTGTTCAAAAACTGTTATTAGTTATACAATATTTCTATTGTTAGCTATACAATATTTCAATATACAATATACTACTGTATAATTGCTCCAGGGCAATCAGCGCTCTTGTTTCGCTTCGAGCTAGGTTTTCCTTTAAGAGGTGCCATAATATTTTGTTTAATGAAAGAATAAAAAGAAGTAACTTGTCTAGAGCGACCGAGTGTTGATGGAACGATAAACATTGCTTTGTTCTATTAAATTAAAACTCTAACTAGAATGTGAGACAAGGACAGACAAGCACAACAGATGTTGTGTGTTCTTGAGATTTCGAAAGTGACCTGCTGTTGGTTATGAAGTGGTTGCTTGTGTCAGGATTTGGAATACACAAGTTAGACACGTACATATATGCGTGTAGCTGGTAGCATATATCTCAGAGGCGTATATCGTCTTCCATGGCCCAGAAAACACACTGATGATGACGTGTAAAAAACTGTGAATGCCACTGTGGTACACTACATTCGACGAATGAACTTTGGACCGTGCATTGTGGAAGGCAAAGAGGGCATCTCATAGGGGAGATGGGTTGGTGTTTCCAAAGACACCCTGTGTCGAGTTGCCCTGTCATCTGACGCGCGGATTATGCATTCGAAAAGACCAAACATTATTTGCACTTATTTCAGAGATCCAAGAAGAACTTTGTGAACAGCTGATGCTTCAACTGTCGTCAGCACTATATCGCTCCTAGAACAGACGGAGAAAAATCCAGAATCCAGTTAACAAAAGGTTGCGTTATTCGTAATAGATTTGGCAGTCAACGAGAGGCATCTTGTTTATATACAATTCAGATAATGTTTTTATAAAGATAGAAGATCGATGATAATATAGTGGTAAAATATACTACACTTAAATATAGAGTCCCATATCCTACTGCTGATCCTTACACACAGGTCTGGCTGATGAGGTCTGAGGGACGCTGTAATAAAGGTCATCTTATGGAGGTCAATGACACGCCTTTTGACATAAATTAGGGAGCATACAGAAGTGAAGGCGATTTAACTAAGAAATGATCGCGCTACAAGCTGCTAAAATTGGGCTTTGCTCAAGACCTCACGTGAGTTTTATAGACCTATTCATGTAACTCTTCTTCACATTCGCCATTTTGTATTACAGTTATATGGAGGATGAAGATCCACTGGTCAATCATCTCAATCTAACGATTTGTTTATGCCATTGGGGGTTTCCCAGGTGTGTCGCTGGCTCTCCAATGGCTCACATATACACAAAAATGACTTGCATATCGGCCTATCAGTAGTTAGATTCATTAGATGACCGATAGTGCTGGTTAATATCACTCCCATAGGTTGGCGTAAACATAAACATCCTGCACTGCTTATCAGGGCTCCTCTGAATTCCACAGCTTGCATTTACGTAGCATGTGTATGGTTGAACATACAATTAAGAAATTCAGGTGAACATATATCTTTAAACTTGACATATTATCGTCCTTTTAGCTAGATGTTTACTGTCATATATTCTCTTTGTTTGCTGATGGTAACTGGTATTACTTCTACTCCTGATGCGTTGATCAATTATCTTATAGTAGTGAGTTGATGTGATAAGAGGAAACCCTGTCTCTCTCTATTAACAGTTATTATGGTCAGCAGTATATAATGTAATTTGGGCGATATATCGCAATGAGCTTGCATGATGTCCTGGTGTCAAAGACGACGTGTTCGTACGCTTGCGCAAATAGCTAATACGCTGTTATTTCAGTTCATTGGGTAGCAAAATACAACACTCTGGAATTGCTTTGGAACAATCAGCACGTTGGTTTCAGTGCATTGCAATGCTCCATTGAATTGGGAGATGATTGCAGTAGCGAATTCCGTTGTGTAATGCAATATGGTGTGCTGTAGTGCAGTGTGGGATGGGAGGTCACACCTCGTCGAGCTACTTATTCACCAGTATGACCTGGGCGGTCTATCATCATAGTGCCTTATCTTTGTTCACATCTCCTGATTCGAATCCCTGTCACCAGTCCCCACAAATCACTGACTTAGCCAAAAGTGTAATCCTCATTTTCTTGATGGTAAGCAATATCAAGATTGCAGCAATTGCATCAGTAAATTAGTGTGCCAGTTCACTTATATCCCCATATGATAATAAATATAGAGGCAGTAGTATAGGGAGTAGCGGTTCTGGCACACCAGTCGCACATGATTATGACACACCTATCTCATATGGTGCAACCCAGAAAACACACACACGCACAGGCTGACTCACATGTGCGAGCGGTACTGGCACACCAGTCTCACACGATTATGACACACCTATCTCATATGGTGCAACCCAGAAAACACACAGGGTGACTCACATGAGCCAGCGAACCGCTCGCACCTCCCCCCCCCTCCATATGAGCCCAGCCCTTCCAGCCCCTATGGTATAGGCCCACACCATAGTTAGTCACCGTAGAGGTCATTGAGTGATAAATATCTGCGACCGTCGCTGTAAGTTCCATTTTTCACGCGGTTGAGGTCCTGTATAAACTGGGCAACCTTAGCGTCGTTCTTCTCGATAAAGTCGGGATCGGGACGAGCGGTTATCAATCTCATTGTAAAGAGCTTCCAGCAGTAGAAAGCCCCCGTCGGCCTCTCTGTGGTCCCACTCGGTCTTCCCAACCAAGGACCGTGATGCTCCTGTTCCAAGCCCAGGCAACTATTAAACCTCCCATTCGCACTATAGTCGCCGTCTTCAAGCCCCTCCACCCCCGCCCACCCCCAAGCCACCATATCCTTATACTTCTTCCGATCCTTGTGATACACCTGGTTATACGTCTCAGCTCTCCTCAGGTCCTCAAAGGAGCACAACCTGAAAACGCAGTCGACAAACACCCCGATGGTCGCCACCGGACTGTGGTGCAACCCCAACAGAACCTGAGGCTTATACATATTCGGAATCACCCTCCCAGGACTCCGTGTGTAGGGGCACTTTATCTCGAGCAACACAACCTCCTCAGGATGCCCCAGACAGACAGCATCCACTCCAGCCTGCCGGATTGGGAGCACACAAAAGCCATCCGGAGAGTAGGCCGCCGCGCCGCCATCAATATAGATATTATTTCTGTAGACCTTGGTGTCGTACACCTTCTCCAATACCGCAATTGCAACCTCCTCAAAAGTCGTACCCCAGAGGCAGGGTGCGCTAAAGCGAACACCCCCGTTGCTAGTTTTTTCTGTCAGCTTCTTGCTATAGCTGCTGAAGTATTTTTGCCCTATGATAGAGGAGTAGTCACTTCCTCCAACGCAGCCCTTCCTCATGGTCTCCCACTGGTCTGTATTTTGTTTGACTCCTGTAAGATCGTTGCAGAAAGATTTTATCGCCGCCTCCATTATATCTAGCAACCCCCACACTTCAAATGGACTGTCCGGGTCATACCTTAGCAGGTCTAGGGGGCGATTTCAAACATTTTGCTTTAATGTCACTTTTCATTTGACTATATTTCATGATCTCGACCGAAACGAGCTTAAACTCATCATCTGAGATATAGCCATCTTCAAGCGCCGCCGATACAATGTCAGCAATGGTATTAAATTTGCTCTGAGCGAGAATGCGGATCTTGTCATGCTTTTTTAACTTAATGGTCAGCCGCCTACTGATGAATTTTCCAGCAATTACAAGTAGCCCACAAGCGGCTCCAGTAGCACCCAACACTGTGGCAATAGGAATGGCAACTATTGTAGACATTACACCTACACCACTTGCGCCAAGACACATACCCACAGCAACTAAAGCAGTGTCTACAGCGTCCACTGAGTTTACTGCACACCTATATTTTTTGTACATAGCACCGTATTTTTCAATTTCTTTTTCAAGGTATTGCTTCTTAAGACTGATATCATTCAGCCGATAGGAGTGCCCCAGATCACATGGAGGAGGCTCCGGATTTAACGGTGCAGTCGTTGGTTTTTGTTTCATATTGTCTTTGTATACATAAGTCTATATATCAAGTTCAATTAGGAATGAAGCTACAGACCAAGTCGCCCCTCTGTTTTGTGCGGTTGTATAAAAGTTAATAACGTTGCCTTCTTCCAGCTGTAAAGGCGGTTCTAAATATACTACAACAGCCCTTTGGTCAGCAGGCTTACTTATTCCTACCGCTTGATTCGTTCCATTAATAACAGGAACGACTGTTATAGCAGCAGTATCAGCACCAACACCAGAACACAACCCCATACGAATGATCTTACCACCACATGTCATGGTATATCCACAGCTTGAGTCTTGTGAGTCTCGACCCCTAGCCCCATGGCCAAACGACCACTCATATCCTCTGCGAAGGGGGCCACTTGCTTCTGCCCAAATAGTAATGAGATGTTTCGTTTGGGAGCTTATGTGTTCTCTCAGGTCCCTGCGATGCTGTCTATGTCTGTCATCAACATACTTTCTATTAGCAGCATCCGTTGGCGATATTGGGTCTCCCAACTGAATGATTTTATTATCTCCCATTTCAAGGTTTCCAGTCATAGTACCGCCACTTTTATCCATTTTTTGTGAGTCGCCAATAGATACATAGGTCTTTGTAGCATATTCCGAGAGGTCGGCGCCCTGAACAGTGTCTGTCGGTTTTTGCTTAGGTCCATAAATACTCGTTTTTATTGACATCTTGTAAATTCAAGAACAACGCTAACAGGTAAGTCGTGGTTATCCAATAGCCTTCCTTTATTATCGCGTAACTGAACCTTTAACTCATGCACTGTTCCACTAGTGACACGCTTACATACAGGATTAGTGATGTTCGTGGTTATAATATCACCGAAAGAGCCACCCTCTAAGCCAACAACTTCAAGAAGCGTAGTGGGTGCACCATCTAGCATGTTGTGTGTGGTGCTGACTTGATCGAGGTGAATATATAATGTGTAGAACATGCTAAAGTTGATGGGCCGGTAGGCGGTGTAAGTACCTGAAGGTATCCACCCGAGGCCTTCATCAAGACCCAACATTTTTAACACTCCGTCTGATATATTCACAGCCCCATTGTCTGGAACTGTTAGGGTAATAAACCCATTTGCAGCATCAACTTCCAAACCGATACCTAATGGTGTAATCTGCTCCCGAAGAAGGCTGAAACTCCAGAGGCCCGGTTTTAATGAGACAATTTTTCCTCTCTCTCCTGAAGTCCTTGACCGCCATTGAATGGTCTCGTTTGTTTCGAGATTGTACCAGCCCACAGTATACGTGATTGACCTTAGGCCAACACATAGATCACCCTCAGTGTTGTCAATAAGTTTTTGCAGGGACACAGCGTCGCCGCTTTGAACATTTGACAGAGTGTGATACATAGTACATTCACAGCAAAGTTTCCTGATCTATTCAGTAACTATAAGGTGCCGCCGGTAACAGCGGACAAAGTAGTAAAAGACTGGTTGACAAATCCAATGCAGTTTTGGCAGAACCAGTTAAACTTTGCAGTGTGGTGTGCATCGGCCGGCTGCGGCGTGTCCTCCCAGGACCACCTCGAGGCTGGGATTCCACCCGTGAAAGCTCTCTACACCTTTCACCTTTATTACACAGTGCGTCGCCTATTAGCAGAACTGCAAGCGCCTCTACCTCAGGATCATGCCTATGACCCCTATAACAATACATATGACAAGAGGGCATATGAGAGACTCTGCACTAACTTTGGTGTTCAACCAAACACAGACTGGCGTCAGAAGGCAACCGTAGCTAATAGTGGTCTTGGTATCTTATATGCACATGATGCGTATGGTTACGGGAGTGTCGTCAAGGTTGCTGGTCGAAACGTTCGTTATGACCCTACACGGATGGCCTTTGAGGCGGAAAAGGATACAAAGCCAGGTTTTGCTCACGCGAAAAAACTTACAATCCTTTCAGGAGAGAATGGGTGCTGTCTTACATCTAGCAAAGGGACCTGAAGCAGATGAGGCCTTGGAGTAGTACCTCATACTGGACACGTCTGAGGGCTTTACACAGACTGGCGTTGAGCGAATTAACGACAGCATTCGGACCTATGTCTGGGCCATTCTTAGTGCTCAGGCGCAGACCCGCTCAGAGATACTGGGTGTTGGAACGTCCTTTGATGCCCAAAAACAATTTCAGGCTAACGTTGAGGATGCCATCAACTCCCCAGTGGATATTCCGTCATCTATCCGACGGTATCAGAACGTCCTCCAGAATGCCTCCTCAAAGGTTGATTATGTGTTTGGAACGGGCCTGTACATGGCTCCGTCTGATATGAGCCTCGCCATTGGAGACGTTGCTGGGTACAACAATCTGATTACCATTGCAACTGAGGAGCAGCAGATCGGCAGCAATGCTGATGTCAACTCGGTTCAGGTGGTTCCAGATAGAGGAAGCTTTGACCCTCCGCCAGATACAGATATAGAACTCTCCTCTCCAGGGCCCACCCCTATGGCCGAGACCGGTCTGCGTGGGGCGCACGAGGATGAGAAAACCGCTCTTATTGTAGGCGGAATCGCTATAGGCTTAGCTGTGCTTTGGTTTGCTACGTAGTAAGTCACGGAGTATCAGGAGGATAACTCCCCCCCACCGCCACAACTGCGGCCCATACATGTTCTGCCATCCAACCAGCCACCTTTGCAGCTGACGTAAGCACCCATGATACGATGGATCCAATGACTCCTGGAAGGGCAGCTGCTGCCTTACCGGCTAGGCCCTTCAGGACGTTTGCCAAGGAGTTCAGCTGTTTTTTAATCCATTCCTTTAAAACAGGCTTATCATCTGGTGTCGGCGTTGGTGCCGGGGTTGGACTAGTGCTCCCTCCGCCCGTCAAAGCAACTGCAAGGGTCGAGATTGCCAATCCAATCGCAGTGAGTATGGAGGCGATTGTTATACCCTACTCCCGGAACAGGTCGCGTACACGCTCAGCTAGTGTTGTGTCCTCGTTAAGAAGTCTGTTGATCGTTTCCCTGATGCGGTTAATTTGGGTTCTTAGACGGTTACGGTTTTCAGAGGCAGCCTCAATACGGGCACTCCGCAGGTCCTGCAGCTCTGCAAGCTCATTTGCTTGGAATCTCCATGCTCGACTATCACCCCTCCCTTCCTCCTCCAGGCTTGCCATTTTAGCTTCCCGCTGTTTTATATTCCTTTCTATCTCAGTTATCTTAGCTAGGTTATTGACCAGCTCACCCCTCTGGGTCTGCATAGCCTTGTCAAGCCCTATAAGCTCTCTGAGTGGTAGTTCGTTGTCTGTTTGTGTACCTAGGTCTTGGATGGTGTTATGAACGTCCTCTATGAATCCTGTTTCTTCCACACCACCTTGCTCTGTCACAGCTTCAAGGCTGCTCATTTCTAACATATCTGGAAGTGCAGCTTCTGCTTTAGCAGCAGCTTCGTCAACGCCTTGTAGGGCTTTTACTGCCATTGTGGATAGTTCAGGGGTCACTCCAAGAGCCCGAGCAAGCGGTGTACCACCGTAATCTAGGATACTCCTAGGAGAGAGGAATTTGTTTGGATTGTTCTTCCATGTCAGAAGTTTCCATTCTCGGTCCCACTTAACCCAAAGGTCACCTTGTTGAGACGATCTAAACTCCAGAGTGGCCCGCAGCCCATGCTTAGACACTGCCTTCTCCCACCTCTTAACTAAGACTTCAATTTCTTCATTGGAAGCCACCTGATCTTCTGTTAACCCAGCAGGCATTTCAATAATAGCCCATGGTGGCATAGTCGAGTACGACGTATCTAAAGTTTCGTCAATCATGTTAGTCTCCTCATCATCAAAGCTAGTCTCATTCCTATCCCCTCCCATAGCCCCTTCCTCCTCTGGGTCGTCAAATGCTGGGTTATCAAACTCCATGTCTGTGTGTTAAAGATATAACTGTAATTAAACATTCAACATGACGAGTACTTACGGACGCAAACTAAACCCACACCGCCGGATACGCGAACCCCTTGGGGTAAAGGGCGTGCGACAATCTGTAGTCATTACAAACAATCCAAGCACTATTGATCAGAACCAACAACTGCTGGTTCGCTTCTCCAATCTAGGTGCAGAAGACGTCATTGTTCCAGGGACAGCACGGCTGGCCTTTACAATCACGCTGACCTCGACTGATGTTAACCGCAGCATTGTGCAAAACTTGGGTCGCGCCGTGGTTAAGAAAATGACAATCAAGATTTCTGGCAATGAGGTCATGTCTATTGATGACAGCGATATGTACCACTGTTACCACGACTTGTGGCGGACAGCACAGGAGAGACAGGGCCTTCAGTACCAGGGCATTGACACATCAGATGATAGAAACGCGACTAAGATACGACTGGGGGCAGGAGACAAGGTTGATACCGAGGAAGAGGACAAGGCCGTAGCCGATGTGTATGGTAACAGGTTCTACGTTCCGCTTGATTTTGAACTCCTCGAGAGCCACATGCCATTCTACCAGAGTGCACTTAATGACACACTGGAATACGAGCTCACGTTCAACGACTACAACCGCGTGATTCACGCAACAGGCGACACCGCTGCAAGCTACAAAATTGATGGCATCTCGCTGGAGTATGACATGGTTACCCAAACAGAGTTAGTCCGCATGATACGCACCCAGTACACAGGTCGACTCTCGATTCTGTATGACCGTGTGCTTCGTCACAGGAAACTTGTATACAATAAAAGAGATACACTGTGGAACATCAACCTGAACGTGCCGGCTCGCAGCATGAAGGGCATCCTACTGCTCTTTGAAGACCCGACCAATGTTTCATATGCCAGGAAAACAGAGTCGTTCTACAACCCAAAGATAACGAAGGTCGAGGTGACCATTGAGGGCATCCCCAATCAGCTCTATGCCCAGGGCATGCGTGGCTACCAGCAGTGGGACGAGGTGAAGAAGGCCTGTGCAGCAATGTGTAAACGAGACCCCAGTGTAGCAATAGTTGCCAAAGACTTGGCATTGTCAGACGTGTCCCTAGGAGAGTACCTAACCACTAAGTATGCTCTGTGGCTCGACTTAAGGACGAGTGATGATGACCAGCTGCACGGTAGTGGCAGGGCTGTGGAGAATGCGTCTGAGGGCATCACCATACAGATCACGAAAAAGGCATAGGCGGCCGGTGCATTGAACGTTTATATGTATGTTGTAATGGATGCACAGCTTAACATTAAAGATGGCAGGTTCGTCAGCGCAGTCTACTAAGTTTACATTTCCAGATGGTCCCTGTTCGGCAATTGTTTGTGGGCAGACAGGATGTGGGAAAACCGCATTCATCCTCGACCTACTTGAAGGGCCCTTCTTTAGTGCCTTCGAGCATATTGTAATCCTCTGCCCTACCATACGTTTCAACGAGGCCTATCGGACGCGGTCATGGGTGTGGGATGATTCAGAGGTGTACGTGGTTGATCCAGGGGAGCGGCTCCATGACCACCTGAGGGCTTTCTACCATTGTTTTAAGGGCGAGCCAACCCTGTACATTATTGATGACTGTTCGGCAACAAAGGCCCTAACCAAGAAGAAAGACATGTTATCCGAACTGGCCTTTAGCGGTCGCCATGCGCAACAAAGTGTCTGGGTCCTCACCCAAAAGTACAACTCTGTGCTGACGGACTTACGTGAGCAGACTCGCTGGATGGTGCTCTTTCACACCAAGGACCGTGACTCGTTTGAAGACGCCTTACGTGAAAATGATGTAATTCCAACAAAGGAGGAACGTGCCACAGTACGCCAACTACTAGCAAAGACCAAGCACGCAAAACTGCTGCTGAAGACTGATCAGCCTACTGCATATGCCGTCGATTGAAGTGATATTGGCCTTGATAGCAGCCGCTGCCTCAGTAATCAATTTAGGTTTCTTCATCTGGGTAGCGGTGCAGTATTTTGAAGCTCGAAGGCGTATACGTATATTCATGGATCCTGATACCATTATTGATAAACTCCTTGAACAGGACTCGACTGGCTTAGTGGAGACAAAGTCTGGGGGAGCTGAACCTAGTTGCACCCCTAGTGTAAATATGTCTTCTAAGAGAGATAGGCTTGCTGCCGTCATAGCCGGAGGTCAGGGCCGTCAGTACCTTGGTTTGAAGGGCCTTACAATTGACCAGGTTGAATCAATGTCTGATGAAGAGATCATAAAGCTGTATGTGAGATACGAGGCTCGGCTAGGTGCCAGCATGACACGTACTCTAGGTCAGACACTGCTACAGCTGTACTCAGGTATTGCTTGTATGTTTCTACCAATTCCACCAGAAACACCAGCCAAGGCTAATTACAGACCTCGAGACGGACCCGTTTGTTGGACACGCGCTAAGCACTGCCACTTGTGAGCTATATCATCGCTATGGTATGTTTTTAGCTCCCTTAACTGCGGCTTTAACAACAGTTAAGCACTGTCAATTTGGAAAAACAAGCACCGAAACAACAGGGGCCGGTGGAGAGGAAGACACCACTTCGGCGCTATAGTATGTGTTTAACTCTGATATAGCATGTGCTTAACTCCGCTATAGCATGTGCTTAACTCCGCTATAACAGGTGCTTACTAAGAGCTGTCAATTGGACAAATAAATTTAGTAAGTAAACATGGAAGAAACGAACACGAATCAAGGGGAGACAACACCGGTGGAGATAACGTCAGTGACAAAAAACGCAAAAAGGGTTGCGGCAGGACGAAAGGGTGCTGCAGCTCGAAAAGCCAATCAAAATAAGCTTCTGAGAGAGCTCCGAGAGGCTAAGGCAGCGCTTACAGATGGTAGAGATGAAGCTGTCGAGCCAATATCAACGAGCAAACCTATGGAAAGGTGGATGTGGTCAACATGGGCTGTGCCTTTGGTTGTCGGCGGTGTTGGCGTGTTGGCATTGTATTGCTACAGGCACCAGATGGTAGCCTCACACCCTAAACAGGTTGTGGTACAAAAGCCTCCAGACGCTCATTTAAAGGATCCGTTTTATATGGAATAAGATGACAACACCAATTACTGATGGAAAAATGCTCGTCAACGCTCTGTACCACGGTGTAGTTGTTTCCGGTATTTCAATAGGCTATGCCAAGCTTGCTAAGATGGCTCTGGGTGGTGGGGTGCCACGTCTTGATTTCACCCCACGGGACCTGGCTATGGCTGTTGCCAATGTATCACTAGCTATGGCCACAAAGGATATGCTAATTAAACAAGGAATCTTACCAGTTGATATACTGCAGTAATGGCCACACTTGCTCTACTTGTTTGGGGTGCTCTTGTTAACGCCCTTGCATTCTCTGGGAGCAACTTTTTATTCTCTAAATTACGAGGCAGCCAAGTGGACGCGGAACGTAAACGCCATGATATGGCAATCGAGCAGCTTCAATCCGCTCAGGCAGCATGGGCTAAGAAGAGAACTGAGCGCTTAGACTTCATCAATGAGCAACTGCGCCACCAGGGCCACGCCGAGCATACTTTTAAGGATGCGGAAGAGGCTATGCGTGAGTACGCCTTAATTACGAATAAAACCGTCGACCCGCTGGGCTCTGAGCCGCAGCTTTCAGACTTCTACGAGCCCTCAGATGAACAGAGGGGGCGTGAGGTGGCGTTCATTATACTGGGTATGGCTGCGACTGGGCTGGTTGCATACAGGCTTGCTAAGTAGGTCATTTGGAGACTCGAACGTTTACTTTATATGGATCGTCGCATGCAAGAGATCTACTATAGTCCTAAGGGATACTGGAAAGGCATTACTGCTATCAAGAAGCTTGCGACAGAAGCGAGGGTTTCTGAGGAAGTTGCCAGGGGGTGGCTAACAAAGCAAGCTATATGGCAAATCTACCTGCCGGTGCCAAAACACATTCCCAGGCCAAAGTTTGATGTCCCTGTCCCTAATGAGGTTCACAAAGCCGATCTCTTATTTCTTCCTCATGACATTGTGAAGCGCCGGACTTACAAGTATGCCCTAACATTGGTTGATGTGGCCTCGCGCTACAAAGCGGCTGAGTCATTGACTACAAAAGATGCTAAGGAGGTCGCAGGTGCACTTGAGAGGATATACAAACGAGGACCGCTGCATTGGCCTAAACTAATTCAGGTGGACCCCTGACGGGAGTTTATGGGTGCAGCGAATCAGCTGTTAGTAAAACATGGAGTATCAGTTAGGCGTGGCCGTGTGAATATCCATCGAGACCAGGGTATAGTGGAACGCTTTAACCGAACCCTTGCTGAACGACTCTTTGGTCACCAGTATGCCGTAGAGTTAAGGGATACTGGAAAACGATCGACTGAGTGGGTTTCTCGACTGCAGGCTGTAGTCTCTGCGATAAATAATGAGGTGACCCACTTGACTGGGAAAAAACCTAAAGATGCTATAAAGGCAAAACGAGTTGCACAAAAGCCCTCTGCAGTCGTACCAGGGCGCCCTCTGGGGGTCAAAGAGCAAAAGCTTCCCTCTGATGTTGGCGTTCGCTACCTCTACCAGCCTGGTGAGACAGAGCAAGACCACCGGCGGCGGGCCACTGACCCTGTGTGGTCGCTCAATGTTTACCGGATTGGAAGCTCTGTCACTAAATCTGGTGAGCCTGTACTATACTATTTGCTGGATGGACCTCTCCGTGGCTTTGTAAAGGAGGAGTTGCTTGTGGTGCCGTCCGATACCCAGTTGCCACCAGACGGTATTACCAATTAGACTAATAGATATCTATATATATAACAATGGTAGTATTTGACAATAAGTGCCCATGGATATTGCTCGGAAAGAAAGTCCCCTTTAACAGACCCTGTATGCAAGAGCAAGAGTTTTGTAACTTACACAGATATATGATAAAATATGGTGTCATTAATCGTCTTTGTACGGGTTGTCAGAAGGCTATAAAAAATAATAAGGTAGGATTGTGCATGGATTGTGGGTTCGATAAAGTCAACCACAGTCGTCTTCGTCTTGCCCAAAAGATTGTTTCACCATGGCCTATGGCTGGGGACACGCCAGTCGGCGCCACTGAACGGGGATTCCCCACTGTATAAAAATAGAAATCTTGTGGCGCTGTCAACAACATGGTTTGTCGGCTATGTGCGACGAAGCTTGGCACCTTGTCAGAGACGTGTGTTTACTGCATAGGTCAAAGTCCGCTCGCTGTATTGTTGTTGCCTTTTGTGTATCAACGAATTCCCTTTTAGACTAATGGAACTGTATATTAAACATGACTCATAATCAGCGAGCACGTGAAGCCCAAAATGATTATGTTTCAATTCACGGTTTTAAGCCTCCTTATCCACACTCTAAGGTTGCACTCAAAGCACTCCAAGTGCGTAATGAATATGACCGTACATACAAGGAGATGTTTGCTAGATTAAAGGCTGGGGTGGCACGCACCCCTGTCCCCACTGCTGCCCCACGCAGACCAGTCCCTGCCCCACGCAGACCTGTCCCTGCCCCACGCATCCCCACAACCCCAGTCCCCAGTCCCCACAGCGCGTCTTGCCTTCAAGAAGACTAAGTGGGCTGTTAAAAAACTATTTGCGTGGATGGGTGATGAACGTTCCTGAGTCTCACCCCCTTAGCTCGGACCTTTTGATGTTCTTTAAGGGCATGCGTCGGAAGATGCATAAAGTTTTGACTGGTGAGCTGGAAGAGCTAGGTGGAATCGAGTGTCAGTTTGCCCTTAAGGTAAGACTCTCCAAGCACTCAGATGATGACAGTACTGAGTATTTTGAGCCTGTGTTGCGTAATAAGCAGCAGGTGGTTCTCTCCCTAGAAGATATTAACGATGAGCTGGACCAGTGCAATGCTAATATCCAAGAGCGGTTGGAGAAGTGGACCAACCAAGGTTCTGGCTGGGAGTTTCAGGCGGTCACAACTCTGTGGATTGATATTGCCAACTACCAGCCATTAAAAGGTGGCTCCTACCTGAAACTGCCGAGAAAGCTGGCGGTAAAGAAGGCAATTAGAAACGTAAAAAAACACAAAAATGACCCACACTGCGTTCTATATTCCATTGAAGCGGCTCTGCACCCGGTTGCCAAGAACCCGCAGCGACCATCGAAATATAACATTAAGCCGCTCTTAAGACTCTTAGAAGGAAAAGGCGTGGACTATCCAACACCTATCTCGCAGATTGAGAAGATAGAAAAACATGCTAAAGTAGGCGGCTTGAATGCCTTTGGCTAGGATGGAAAGGCCACCATCGTTCACCGTATCAGCAGACAGCCTGGTCCATGTATAAACCTCATGCTGATTGAGGAGGAGGGTAGGTTTCATTACACGCAGATCAAAGACCTGAACCGCCTGCTGTATGACCAGAGTAAGTACGAGCACCGCAAGTTCTTCTGCGAGCGATGCTTGCATGGATACACCACTGAGAAACTGCTCCTGGCGCACAAACCTGAGTGCATGGGTATCGGGCAGACTGCTGTGCGAGTTGACATGGCTGAGGAAGGGAAGAACATATTATCCTTCCAGAACTGGCAGAAACAGCTTGCTGCCCCCTATCTTATCTATGCCGACTTTGAGGCGCTCACAGTGAAGCTTCCGGGACCTGCGCCTAATCCTGGTAAGAGCAACACGCAGAGAACACAGGAGCATGAGCCATGTGGCTACGGCTATGTGGTTGTCCGATGTGATGGGCAGACAGAACCCCCTGTGCTTTATAGAGGAAGCGATGTTGTGGAGAAGTTCTTACAGGCTCTGCAGCAGGAGGAGCAAAAGATCAAAGCAGTTCTGTCCAAGCCTGTCCCTATGCGGATGACTCGGGAGGATAGAAGGGCACATAAGGCTGCAACGCACTGTCATGTGTGCAAGAAAAAACTGGGCTGTGACTCTGTTCGCGATCACTGCCATATAACAGGCTTGTACAGAGGGCCAGCCCATAACGTGTGTAACCTGAAACTTCGGCTGAGTCCCAAGACAACATCCATCCCTGTGGTGTTCCATAACCTGCGGGGCAACGACTCCCATATCTTGATGCAGGGTATAAGCAAAGTGGAGGGCAATATCAACTGCATCCCAAATAACATGGAGAGGTATATCTCCCTGTCGTTCAGACAGTTGCGCTTCATTGACAGTGCACAGTTCCTCCTGGCCTCGCTCGACAAGCTTGTGTCTGCTAACAACCCAGATGCCTTTGCTGTGACGGAGGAATACGAGCCAGACCAGATGAAGCGGCGCTTGCTGCTGCGTAAGGGAGTGTATCCCTATGAGTTCATGGATGGCTGGGATAAGTTTGATGCTCCACTGCCGCCGATCCATGATTTCTACAGCAAGCTCTCTGAACAGGGTATATCTGCTGCAGACTATGAACACGCCCAGAAAGTCTGGAACGCGTTCGGTTGTGAAAAACATGGGGGACTACCATGACCTTTACTTACGCACGGATGTACTGCTCCTGGCCGATGTGTTTGAAACATTCCGCAAAACCTGTCTTAAGCAATACGGGTTGGATCCGGCCCACTACTATACCAGCCCCGGTTTGTCGTGGGATGCGCTTCTTAAGAGCACAGGGGTGAAACTCGAGCTTCTCACCGATTATGACAAGCACCTGTTTATTGAGAAGGGGCTGCGCGGTGGGATAAGCATGGTATCACATCGCCACGCTAAAGCGAACAACCCATACGTGGAGGGGTTTGAGCAGGATAAGTCAGCGAGCTATATCCAGTACCTCGATGCCAACAACTTGTATGGGTGGGCGATGAGCCAAGCCCTACCTACTTCGGGTATTGAGTGGGTGGAACGGCCTGAGAACCTGGAGATCCAGGACCATCCCGATGATGCTGAAACGGGGTATATACTTGAGGTTGACTTGGAGTATCCTGCTGCGCTTCATGACGAACACAACGATTACCCCCTAGCGCCGGAGCGGCTTCTTGTGCAAAATGAGTGGTTGTCAGACTACCAGAAAGATCTCCTAGGTGCATTGGGGAGCACCGGAAATGGAGTTGAAAAGCTGGTGCCCAACCTGCGGAACAAGGAGAAGTATGTGGTACACTACAGGAACCTCAAGCTATATCTGTCTTTGGGGTTGAGACTCACCAAGATACATCGTGCGCTTGTCTTTGACCAGAGTCCATGGATGGAGCCTTACATAAGGATGAATACAGATCTGCGCAAGGCCGCCAACAGCGACTTTGAGAAGGATCTCTATAAACTTATGAATAACTCCGTCTTTGGTAAAACGATGGAGAATCTCCGGAGGCGAGTCGACGTTAAGATTGTGCGCTCATCGGAAAAAGAAAAAATACGTGGGCTTGTGGCCAGCCCCGCCTATACTCGACAAAAAGTGTTTGATGATGATCTAGCTGCCCTGCATATGCACAAGACTCGCTTAGTGCTGAACCGCCCGGTCTACGTTGGCATGTGCATTCTGGACCTCTCCAAGCACTTTATGTATGACTTTTACTACAATACCATGAAGGCTAGATATGACAGTAATATTAACCTGCTTTACTCAGACACAGACTCGCTGCTGCTTGAGATCCGTACCACTGACGTCTATGCTGATATGAGGGAGGATGGGCATCTCTTTGACACTAGTAACTTTGACCCTTCTCATGCCCTACACAGTGACAAAAACAAAAAGGTTCTGGGTAAGATGAAGGATGAGTGCGCTGGCGTGCCCATCAAGGAGTACGTTGGTTTGCGCCCTAAGATGTACTCTATCCTGATGTCTGATGAGGGCGAGATAAAAAGAGCTAAGGGTGTGAAGAAGGTGGTGGTGAAGAAGCATCTACGACACGCTCAGTACGTGGAGTCACTGTTCGACCAGAAGCAGTTTCGCCACGGAATGAACATGCTCAGGAGTCACTGCCATAAAATATATGGGCTCCACGTTAACAAGGTGTCTCTCTCCCCTTTGACTCAAAGCGGTGGATAGCTCCAGGTGGTGTAGACACTCTGGCCTATGGGCACGAGTCGATATGTTGAACATATGAGGGCTGAGGTATAGAATGAGCACCGATGAACATATTGGGGTGGCCGAGCTGCAAGCAGATGTGGAACATATATGGGAGGAGAAGGTGGACCTTGAGAATGATGTGAGGGATTTGGAATCAAAGTATGAGGACCTTTTGGAGCGCGTGAGTCATTTAGAAGAGCTTATTCCTAAGGGTCCTGGTGTAGAGGAGAAGGTGAGGGAATTGGAATCGAAGTATGAGGACCTTTTGGAGCGCGTGAGTCGTTTAGAAGAGCTTATTCCTCAGAGTCCTGTTGTAGATGGTGACATTGCTGTCGCCCTCTTTAGTATTGGGGGGGGGGAGGGCCTCAGAGTGTTGTAGATTGGTTGACATTGCTGTCGCCCTCTTTAGTATACATAGGGGCTGGGGGGGGGGGGGGGGGGGGGGGGAGGTGCGAGCGGTTCGCTGGCTCATGTGAGTCACCCTGTGTGTTTTCTGGGTTGCACCATATGAGAGAGGTGTGTCATAATCATGTGAGACTGGTGTGCCAGTACCGCTCGCACATGTGAGTCAGCCTGTGCGTGTGTGTGTTTTCTGGGTTGCACCATATGAGATAGGTGTGTCATAATCATGTGAGACTGGTGTGCCAGAACCGCTACTCCCTATACTACTGAGGCTAATGATGCGACGCAATGTATTGGTCCTTGTAGGAAGCAGTGCAATGAGCTATTGTCGCTATTGATCAATCACGGGCAGAGTTTAGATATCTGCATATCACAACTGAAGTATATCATTGTTTCAGTTCTTTTAAGCTGAACGTGTATAGCACTTTCATCGTTAAAAGATACTGGAGAGTGAGTAATGTTTTTTGCATGGAGACGACTCCTCGGTATGATAATGCTCCCAGTCAGAGCACACGATAGAGGATATAGATTTTGGTAACACATAAGGTAACTATGATGGGCTAACGGCTCCTTCAAGCTGAATGTAATGGCACATCAGTTGCCTTTATCTCTAGTTGCCCATGACTATAGATGCTTGAGAATGTTGGACATTATAACAATACATCCCACCTGGCAGTAGGCATAATAAACGCTGTGGATATCTCTCACTATCCGATTAGGATCACTTTCTGTGTGTCTGCAAAAGAGAAAGGCAGTTATTGCACCATTGCCTTCGAAACTTGTCCTTCTTGCTATATCGGCCTATTACTCTTTGCACTTACTCTGTGTTCAGTTTCTTGTGGGAGAATCTAGTAAATATTCAGTTAATGAAAAAGGACTTGATGTATCTGTACCGATATCAAACCAGCACGTCAAAAAACAACATTAGAATTATTATCGGGACCTGTATAAGTAGAGCGGTAAAATAACGTGAACATTTGCAGATGATCACACCGACGATTGTATCGGTCGCAATAACATCCGTAAATTCAGTACAACTTGCTGTTTTTATGGACGTGAACGTTTCATATATATTAGCGGCAAGTGATGGTTATATCACTGACACGTATTCAGTCGAGACAAAATGCAGGATTTCAATAATGCATATGTGTGGTGCCATCAGATCATTTAATGGAATTAGATGAAATATAATTTACTTATCCAGAACGAATATGATGGCTCTGAAGCTGAGTTGACCGACGTGACTGATATATTTCTTGCAACAGACTAATGGCAATTGTCGGCGCAAAGCATAAAGGTGCTTGGGAAAAGAAAAGATGTACTTCTTCTTCCTGGTAGCATTTCACTAAACGTGCGACTCTTGGTCAAACTAAGCACTAAATCAATCTGGCAAATCTTGACCTGTCAGCTTCATCAATATAACACATCTAAAAGGATAAAAGGGGCAGCAGGGTTATATATTGCACTATTCTATGCTCAAGACAAATACACTGAATATTTAAATATATAAAAATAGTAAGAAATAAAGTCTGACGAAAAGGCGATATACGATGATGGACATCAAACGAAAACCAGAATTGTGGATATTAATAATTTGTAATTTTCACCCTTTGGCAGATAGGATGACGTTTACCTACGTAGATTTGTTCTAATTGAGGAACAAGACAACAGACAAATGAATATATGCATGTATGTACGTAAGTATGTAAGTATGTATGTATGTATGTATGTATGTATGTATGTATGTATGTATGTATGTATGTATGTATGTATGTATGTATGTATGTATGTATGTATGTATGTATGTATGTATGTATGTATGTATGTATGTATGTATGTATGTATGTATGTGTATGTATGTATGTATGTATGTATGTATGTATGTATGTATGTATATATGTATGTATGTATGTATGTATGTATGTATGTATGTATATGTATGTATGTATGTATGTATGTATGTATGTATGTATGTATGTATGTATGTATGTATGTATGTCTGTATGTATGTATGTATGTATGTATATGTATGTATGTATGTATGTATGTATGTATGTATGTATGTATGTATGCATGTATGTATCTATTATATATCTCTATCTATGTCTGCGTATGAGCTATTAAATAATAATAAAGCTGTAAGATGTTTTGCCACCATAGTTGAAATTGGTTTTGTTAAACCGATTCGATGAAATAAGGTTTATTGCCTCAGGTTACTGGTGCAAATGCAGTCTGCTGCGTGTCGCCGCTAATCGGTACCGAATAACTAATCTCTCATAGCGCTCAAGCGAGCATATACAGTTTTCAGTAATTGTCTTGGTACTAACCTTCTAACCACCAAAAGGAACTGAGTGGCACATATTTTATGAAATCGTTACGTTTCCATTACACTCTCAAACGAATACGACTAGCCCGAAGATGCCATAATTTTGTAGCATGTAATAAATAATGGTGGTTAAAGCAGGCGCTGCAGTGATAACCCTGGATACAGGTCGTAGTGTACATAAGGGAGTTATGAATCTATCACCAATGTGCATCATATGTAGCATTTTAGAATACGAAGTTAAGCAAATCGTGTATTATTACAGGACTATGTTGCCTATAAACTGTCTATAAATTGATACCTCCTTTGTACAAATTATAGCATGCAGCCAATGCTTTAAATGCAAGCTGACATATGCTTTCAGGTGTACCAGATATTGCATGCTTTGTCCAGAAGCATATTCAAGCTGATAAGTAGTTTTGTTCCCTACATAAATATATATATATATATAGATATATATATATATATATATATATATAGTATATATATAGATATATATATATATATATATATATATATATATATATATATATATATATATATATATATATATATATATATATATATATATATATATATATATATATATATATATATATATGCATCTCGTTCATTTGTTAACGACTCATTTTGAATTATTTTTCGATATTATGCATCTTCTCCCTTTTTTCATATTAATGTTGCATATATATCCAAGGTAAGGAAGACTTCGTTCCAGTGGTGATTTGGCATAATCACAATCATATCTTCCGATGCAACGTACCGCCACAATTCTACTCTGAAGTATCTAAACAATCAATTGTAACGTTTTCAAGGGCAACAAAATGCTAATCTGAAGCTGGCTGACATATGGCCCCAATATCCACGAATGCGTACCAATTTTAAAATCGAGTCATCCCCTAACAGCCTTATTCTATTGAGTACATTGTTTGGTAAATCCAACAGAATTCATAACTGAGAACCGTGAAAAACTGCAACAATATGCAAGAAAAAGTGTTTGCATAAAGTGTGCATTTTAGGCTTTCTTAGGTTCCCAAAAATTTTGTTGAATGATGCATTAAACATTGAGCATTTAGGCAAAGTCATAATCATCGGTAATTTTGATATCCATATTGTTCTGAAAGTGCTGAATATTGTTTACACTTTTAAAAGTAGAACCTTACGATACCACCTTTTCAAATTCAATGACTGCTTCACAAAATTTGATACATTCGCATTTTAACTGATTAAAAGTAACATTATATTCATCGGCAAATAGTTCGGATATATTCTGACTAGGACTGATAAGGGTAGTATCATCGGCATAACCATGAACATCCGTGGCCCATATGACAGCCCAGGCCAGACTTTTTAAAACTATGGATAATCCCATTAATGTATACTGTGAGTTATGTTGGTGATATGTTACCACCATACTTGACACTGTTTAATACATTACAAATATTCCAAACAGAATCTTGAAATTTCTATCAGTGCAATTAATTAACTCATTCTGAGGAACACGATTATAAACTATTTCGCGTGAACCCTTAAAGACGTTTGTGAAATCACGTCCCGTTACTTCCGGTTGTTTAGTATCGTTAGCTGTTAACTGTATGGATTGTGATCATCTGTGTCCCATTGCTATATCAAGATAGACAATTAGCCTCAATAGATTTATTATGTAATAATATAGCACAGATTGGCTTTCTATCGCTTTGATTTGGCTGTTGGGATTTGGGAATGTGATGCAATTCGTTTCAGGAATTAAAATTGATATTTTGTCACTCAATGTGAGTTGTTTTGGCTGAGATGGAAACATAACAATTTGATGGTTTTTCCCTTTATGAGCTATACACTTTATAAGGAACCGAAACGCCAGCTGCGCACTGGGTTCAGTTTGAAAGTAGCAGGACAATATACATAGTGCGATTTTGTAATCCTGAATCTTTTGTCCGAACGTATTTTGGAAATATAAAACTGTCCATTCCGGATTTGACCTTGAGGCTGGATTCGTCGAACGTTGAGTGCACTGCGGCCAAGAGGTACATATTTTCTTTCCCGAGGCACCTTTATGCTTTGCACCGTCAATTGCTTGTTGAAGTTGCAAGAAATATATCAGTCTCCTTGGTCAACGCAGCTTCAGAACGATCATATTCTTTCTGGATAAGTAAATTGTATTTAATCTAATTCCATCAAGTGATCTGATGGCATCACACAAATGCATTATTGAAATCCTGCATTTTGTCTCGACTGCATACATTTCAGTGATACAACCATCTCTTGCCGCTAATATATTTGTAACGTTAATGTCCATAAAAACGTCAGCTCTACTTATTTTACGGCTCTTATTGCGACCGCCGGTGTATCTGCAAATGTTAACCTTATTTTAGTAATCTTAGTACTCTACTAACACAGGTCCCCATAATAACTCTAATGATTTTTAATGACGTCTTAAGTTGCTGGTTTGATATAGGTACAGCTACATTATCTTATGTCCTTTAATATGAAGTGAATATTTACTAGGTACTATGAAACCAGATATATTCTTTCCATCTTGCCATAAACATTAACACCAAGTTTGATAGCTGCTGTATAGTAGGAGTGTGAGGTCGCTAGCAGGCAGCAGAGGTGGTTTTGATCAACCAAAACAGCCACGTTACCAGGTTCTATCAACACCAGCCATCAAACTTTGTCTTTGTAGACAATTATCTCTGGATACACCTTAATGGGCACCTCCTTGAGATATGACAGACACTTCCTACTCAATAGCACATTCACTGATAATGCGTCACCATCAGAGTGATATTAGGATAGACTTGGTTACTGAGCTTGCTCTGCACGCAATGGTCAATACTAACGCTGAATTAGACTTCACACATAATATTGTGAGCTGGTCAATCGATGGATTGTTACGAGCTAAACAATATCCGGGGCTCGGCTTCTATTGCAGCTTTGCATGCCAACATATACATCTTTTCGAAGCGCATGAAACCCTCTCAGGATCATCGGAGTTGGTAAGAATATGTTTTTTTTCCATATATATATTTATCACCTTGCTGTGATTCCACATACTTTAATTTACGCACTGTTCATAAAACGAACCCCATCACAAGTCTTCTTGTGCGATATAATAACATTCAACAAAACTTCTTTGTCACATTTTTTTCATTTGGTTTTATCCAGTTTGTGTCGGATAACGATTCGCGCAGACCAATAGCTCATCACGGATATACGTCCAACACGCATTGTTTCATAATGCCGTGATCTTACCAATTGCCTCTGACAAATTGTTCAAGAATCATGTATGTACTGTTAGAGAAAATATCTCTTCTTCAGTAAAATGCATAAAGCGGGATACTAGTGTCGTTGGGAATTAATCCTACGTGTGTTCTAACTCGATAACTAACCATTAATTTATATGATCGAGATTAATGTTGCAGCAATGAGACAAGACGACAGCCTCTTCGGGAGAGATTGCCTGCATTATTACACAGTAGACAGTAAGGATCGATGTAAACAATCAGGATTGTACTGACACACCAGACAATTAGCTCATGGTTATATTGACAACACATGAAACCATTATATGAACTTGTACATACCAAGTCCATCACTTACACAATATTAGATTACGTATCTATTTGCACTCACGGTCTCCAATCTTAGGCACGTCGGATATATATATATATGTATATTATTTTGAACACATTTTCTATTGAATCATCCATCTTGATATTAATGTATTTTCGAGTCGATTTGCTAGATTCACCATGGTGCTTCATCATGGTCAAGGGGTTCACAATCTAACAATAACAGTAAGTAATCTGCTTAAGCCCTATTTTGAACACAGAATCGAAATACGCAGCGAACCTTGGTGTATGCCTGAATTTTTAAAATCTGTAATATCTGACGCTCACAAGGAAATTTCTACTAGATATGTGACACTGGTATCATATGTCTATTACTGAATTCCCCGTGGTTCTTCTGTGCTGATATTTATTGACGTAATGGCGCCATGGTCAATTTGTTATACCGACGGGTAGGACAAAACCAAGGATCAACTATGTGTGAAAAGGCACAATGGTGCCCCGTATTATTGGTTAGATCGCTATGAAGACTTAGGATGACTATGCCAATAGAGACCGCATGCATCATTTCTAAATGGACTAAATACCAATAAAGGAAACATTTCACGAACGATAGTCAAATTAATTTAACATTGTGAAGATTACAATTTGTTAAGTGTGTAATTATACCATACATACTAACACAATAATAATAATCTAAGTTATAACCGGTTTTTTTTTAGCGAGTTTTGCGGGCAGTTGCATAACCATCTTCGTCTCATCGAGCTCGCATATTTGGCTGCGGAAATAATGATTGGAATGCAATTAGAATGAATCGTTAAGCATCTAAATGTTCACAGCATGACATTATCAAAGTTCCCTGGACCCCCATGGCAAAATGCCAAAGCATCCAAGCCGAATGTCAGTGGTATATAGTTAACTCGACTAATCCCACAACAAAGGGTTTGGAAGAAAGGGATATATAAGACAATCACATGTTCAAATTTCAAAATTTAGCACGGTATCCACACTGTGCGTATACACAACAGCATGGACGCACATTTTGGAACATAATGTACAACTTGGAGCCTTAACAGCCTCCCCTCAATGTTGTAGGGTGGTAAGCATTGCTACTGGGACGCACATGCTCAGCACTCAACCAATGAAGAACTTCTGAGCTAGTTCTGTATAGACTAGGCGCTCGGAAACATGGTGTCGGAAACCATGCCACAGTCCTCACGGCATGTTAAACACCTGTCCGTTCATCCATCGCCCCAAGTACCTCTGGTCTGCCTAAATTGGTGCTGAAATCACTTCACTGATAACCGCCTCACCAGACAATTAGCTCATGGTTATATTGACAACACATGAAACCATTATATGAACTTGTACATACCAAGTCCATCACTTACACAATATTAGATTACGTATCTATTTGCACTCACGGTCTCCAATCTTAGGCACGTCGGATATATATATATATGTATATTATTTTGAACACATTTTCTATTGAATCATCCATCTTGATATTAATGTATTTTCGAGTCGATTTGCTAGATTCACCATGGTGCTTCATCATGGTCAAGGGGTTCACAATCTAACAATAACAGTAAGTAATCTGCTTAAGCCCTATTTTGAACACAGAATCGAAATACGCAGCGAACCTTGGTGTATGCCTGAATTTTTAAAATCTGTAATATCTGACGCTCACAAGGAAATTTCTACTAGATATGTGACACTGGTATCATATGTCTATTACTGAATTCCCCGTGGTTCTTCTGTGCTGATATTTATTGACGTAATGGCGCCATGGTCAATTTGTTTATACCGACGGGTAGGACAAAACCAAGGATCAACTATGTGTGAAAAGGCACAATGGTGCCCCGTATTATTGGTTTAGATCGCTATGAAGACTTAGGATGACTATGCCAATAGAGACCGCATGCATCATTTCTAAATGGACTAAATACCAATAAAGGAAACATTTCACGAACGATAGTCAAATTAATTTAACATTGTGAAGATTACAATTTGTTAAGTGTGTAATTATACCATACATACTAACACAATAATAATAATCTAAGTTATAATTGCGGTTTTTTTAGCGAGTTTTGCGGGCAGTTGCATAACCATCTTCGTCTCATCGAGCTCGCATATTTGGCTGCGGAAATAATGATTGGAATGCAATTAGAATGAATCGTTAAGCATCTAAATGTTCACAGCATGACATTATCAAAGTTCCCTGGACCCCCATGGCAAAATGCCAAAGCATCCAAGCCGAATGTCAGTGGTATATAGTTAACTCGACTAATCCCACAACAAAGGGTTTGGAAGAAAGGGATATATAAGACAATCACATGTTCAAATTTCAAAATGTTAGCACGGTATCCACACTGTGCGTATACACAACAGCATGGACGCACATTTTGGAACATAATGTACAACTTGGAGCCTTAACAGCCTCCCCCCTCAATGTTGTAGGGTGGTAAGCATTGCTACTGGGACGCACAGGCTCAGCACTCAACCAATGAAGAACTTCTGAGCTAGTTCTGTATAGACTAGGCGCTCGGAAACATGGTGTCGGGAACCATGCCACAGTCCTCACGGCATGTTAAACACCTGTCCGTTCATCCATCGCCCCAAGTACCTCTGGTCTGCCTAAATTGGTGCTGAAATCACTTCACTGATAACCGCCTCACCAGACAATTAGCTCATGGTTATATTGACAACACATGAAACCATTATATGAACTTGTACATACCAAGTCCATCACTTACACAATATTAGATTACGTATCTATTTGCACTCACGGTCTCCAATCTTAGGCACGTCGGATATATATATATATGTATATTATTTTGAACACATTTTCTATTGAATCATCCATCTTGATATTAATGTATTTTCGAGTCGATTTGCTAGATTCACCATGGTGCTTCATCATGGTCAAGGGGTTCACAATCTAACAATAACAGTAAGTAATCTGCTTAAGCCCTATTTTGAACACAGAATCGAAATACGCAGCGAACCTTGGTGTATGCCTGAATCTTTAAAATCTGTAATATCTGACGCTCACAAGGAAATTTCTACTAGATATGTGACACTGGTATCATATGTCTATTACTGAATTCCCCGTGGTTCTTCTGTGCTGATATTTATTGACGTAATGGCGCCATGGTCAATTTGTTATACCGACGGGTAGGACAAAACCAAGGATCAACTATGTGTGAAAAGGCACAATGGTGCCCCGTATTATTGGTTTAGATCGCTATGAAAACTTAGGATGACTATGCCAATAGAGACCGCATGCATCATTTCTAAATGGACTAAATACCAATAAAGGAAACATTTCACGAACGATAGTCAAATTAATTTAACATTGTGAAGATTACAATTTGTTAAGTGTGTAATTATACCATACATACTAACACAATAATAATAATCTAAGTTATAACCGCGGTTTTTTTTAGCGAGTTTTGCGGGCAGTTGCATAACCATCTTCGTCTCATCGAGCTCGCATATTTGGCTGCGGAAATAATGATTGGAATGCAATTAGAATGAATCGTTAAGCATCTAAATGTTCACAGCATGACATTATCAAAGTTCCCTGGACCCCCATGGCAAAATGCCAAAGCATCCAAGCCGAATGTCAGTGGTATATAGTTAACTCGACTAATCCCACAACAAAGGGTTTGGAAGAAAGGGATATATAAGACAATCACATGTTCAAATTTCAAAATGTTAGCACGGTATCCACACTGTGCGTATACACAACAGCATGGACGCACATTTTGGAACATAATGTACAACTTGGAGCCTTAACAGCCTCCCCTCAATGTTGTAGGGTGGTAAGCATTGCTACTGGGACGCACAGGCTCAGCACTCAACCAATGAAGAACTTCTGAGCTAGTTCTGTATAGACTAGGCGCTCGGAAACATGGTGTCGGGAACCATGCCACAGTCCTCACGGCATGTTAAACACCTGTCCGTTCATCCATCGCCCCAAGTACCTCTGGTCTGCCTAAATTGGTGCTGAAGAAATCACTTCACTGATAACCGCCTCACCAGACAATTAGCTCATGGTTATATTGACAACACATGAAACCATTATATGAACTTGTACATACCAAGTCCATCACTTACACAATATTAGATTACGTATCTATTTGCACTCACGGTCTCCAATCTTAGGCACGTCGGATATATATATATATATATATATTATTTTGAACACATTTTCTATTGAATCATCCATCTTGATATTAATGTATTTTCGAGTCGATTTGCTAGATTCACCATGGTGCTTCATCATGGTCAAGCGGTTCACAACCTAACAATAACAGTAATTAATCTGCTTAAGCCCTATTTTGAACACAGAATCGAAATACGCAGCGAACCTTGGTGTATGCCTGAATTTTTAAAATCTGTAATATCTGACGCTCACAAGGAAATTTCTACTAGATATGTGACACTGGTATCATATGTCTATTACTGAATTCCCCGTGGTTCTTCTGTGCTGATATTTATTGACGTAATGGCGCCATGGTCAATTTGTTATACCGACGGGTAGGACAAAACCAAGGATCAACTATGTGTGAAAAGGCACAATGGTGCCCCGTATTATTGGTTTAGATCGCTATGAAGACTTAGGATGACAATGCCAATAGAGACCGCATGCATCATTTCTAAATGGACTAAATACCAATAAAGGAAACATTTCAGTAACGATAGTCAAATTAATTTAACATTGTGAGGATTACAATTTGTTAAGTGTGTAATTATACCATACATACTAACACAATAATAATAATCTTAGTTATAACCGCGTTTTTTTAGCGAGTTTTGCGGGCAGTTGCATAACCATCTTCGTCTCATCGAGCTCGCATATTTGGCTGCGGAAATAATGATTGGAATGCAATTAGAATGAATCGTTAAGCATCTAAATGTTCACAGCATGACATTATCAAAGTTCCCTGGACCCCCATGGCAAAATGCCAAAGCATCCAAGCCGAATGTCAGTGGTATATAGTTAACTCGACTAATCCCACAACAAAGGGATTGGAAGAAAGGGATATATAAGACAATCACATGTTCAAATTTCAAAATGTTAGCACGGTATCCACACTGTGCGTATACACAACAGCATGGACGCACATTTTGGAACATAATGTATAACTTGGAGCCTTAACAGCCTCCCCTCAATGTTGTAGGGTGGTAAGCATTGCTACTGGGACGCGCAGGCTCAGCACTCAACCATGAAGAACTTCTGAGCTAGTTCTGTATAGACTAGGCGCTCGGAAACATGGTGTCGGGAACCAAGCCACAGTCCTCACGGCATGTTAAACATCTGTCCGTTCATCCATCGCCCCAAGTACCTCTGGTCTGCCTAAATTGGTGCTGAAATCACTTCACTGATAACCGCCTCACTGTCCCCGGTAAAACAAACAATTCGACAGCGACCGCGGCGAGGACGCGTGAAGCTGCATTCCTTACAAGCTGATTGCACCTTTGAAAGTCGGCGCTCGCACTCTTCACCACTAATTATGGGACGCGTGGTCCAAGATCGACCGCGAGTTATTTGAGCACGCGTCCTCTGGCAATCAAGCGTGAGTCTCTAACCGGGAGCTCAGGTTTCCGAGAGCCCTGACAAACATAATCGTGTCAGTGTTTAACTGTATGTTCGTTAGGCACGATCGAAGCTCTAACCCCCCAATCAACGAGCCTCATGTTGACACTGACGCCAATATTCGGTTTAAACATATACATTAGCCTACATTAATCTAATCTTGGCTCCATAATTTATGTGGCCTTGCAGATGCTTAGATGGCACATAAAGCGACGTAGTACTTTTATGGTAACTGCGTCATTATTCAGTTAGAGCATATTAAGACAGCTTGGAAAATTTATTACTCACAGTGTGTTCACAGAGAAAGCATAAGTGATCAACGCTGTCCGTGTTAATGTGTTCTTTGGTGCTGACACCACGTGATAAACGACCAACATATAGCAGAGCATCAATCTACTCGATAAGGCAATCAATATAATACATGTAACGATGGAGTAGCTGCATCGTCCAGAACGAGCCATTTAGGGTCTGCCTTAATATGGCTACTTTGAGGGATGCATGTTTGAACAGATTTACTCAGAACAAATAGTAGGGTCTGCCTTATATGGCTACTTTGAGGGATGCATGTTTGAACAGATATACTCAGAACACCTCCATATACCTCCATATACCTCGAACGTACCGCTCTCATTGAGTTTTGAGTGTTCAACTCATTAAACGCATCCACACAGGAATATCTGCTGCTGTCAAGCGCAAAACATTGATAAAGAAACATTGATGACTCTTTCATTAATAAACTGAAAATACACTTGGCAGCAAAATAAAGCATGTGCTAAGATGTTTCGAGTGATTTTTTATCCATTGCTCAGCAAAGCAATTGATAACCGCGTCAGTAATCTTATTCTAACGGTAAATGAAGCACCATTTCTCCCTTTTTGTATATTTACTAAACGAAAGCGAATTCATAGAAAGGGCAAACATGCTAATCCTACCTACACACTTTACCTTCATAAACCTAGGAAAGCATATTGTATCAGTTAAAAATGTATTGTAGGCGAAAACCATTTCACCACGTGCTTTCATGAAATATATCGGGTCAACAATTTGCATTATGCCTTTAAGTTGCTTATCCCAGAGTGAATTTGTAGTGAGCACTGACCATGTTCAATCAATTTAAAAAAAATTTCTACAATGAAATACGATTTTCAGTACATGAGGTTTAGTAATTAGGTACTTTGTTCTCGGTATGTGAGCGTTAAAACGTTATTTGCATTTATCTAATTGGCCTTCGGATGTTACCAAAATATTACAAACATGATGATGTCAGCGCCTTATCTTACATAATATACACGGCTGATAGGCAAAGATAAAGAAAATTCGGCATTAGAAATCACATGATAATTGAATTAATGACATTCGATATAGCTTCGTCAAGCAAGAAATAAATAAAAGTGCAACACACGTACACGTATTAATGGCAATGATGCAATAATTTCCCGCCCTTTTCCAGACACACAGATTGGCCTTAACGGATGGAAAGGGATATCCAAAACATTGCTCATGGTTACTGCCAGGTAGGACGAATCGGTATGCGTCCAACATTTTTCAGCATGTACAGTCATGGGCAACTGGAGATAAATGCAACTGATGTGGCATTACATTCAGCTTGAAGGAGCCATTAGCCCATCCATAATGTATGTAATTTACAACGAAGCTGCTCTTCTTCGGTGTCCACCTGTTCCCTCAGCAACCCTTGCAAGCTCGACTTTTCGGTTCGGCATTCTTTCTCCTTCGCTCTGCTCGCGGCATCTAAACCATGTCATGCCCATTCCTCTCCATAAATCATTTTCCACCAGTCTTCATGAAGACTGGATCTCTCATCAGGTTGTTTCAATTGATCAAATACCTAAGAATGCCTCTGTAATTTATTTTTCGTTCAATTGCTATCTATTTGTTTTCTTCTATACTGCATCAACATTGCTTAAGATGCAAACCGAAACATGACTTCAGTGGCATTCAATTTCATTTCGTGTTCGTCCTCGGAATAGTTATTTCGACAGAAGACGTCTTATTTGTTTGATGTCACTTTGCTATCCGTAGTTGAGACCGGTGTTATCATGATACCCTCCGATAGAGGTCGCTATATTGTACACAAACAGGGCCATGAATTGCGTAAATAGGCCAACAAATAGGCAGTTTACAGGTCTTATATAATACTTTTGAATAAGATCATTCATTTCGTTATGCGTAAACAGGAGCAAGCATAAGTAGTAGGAGACGCATAGCTGAACACCAGAGAGGCTTGCATCAATCGAGATGGTGACCTTACCATGCATATTATATTTATCCCGCTCTGATAGTGATACACAACATATCACATAGCTGTATCATCCATCGTGTGCTCTGACTGGGAGCATAACCATGCTGAAGAATTGTCTCCATTCCATGCCAATGTCATTACTTACCCTCCAGTACCTTCAAACGACGGAAATGCTATACACGTCTTCGATATTTCATTTTATACGAATGATTAAATTAATCATCATATTTTACTATAAAATATTTCAGCTGAGCTAATTAGCACATAAGATGATAGTCGAATCGTGATGCATGTCCTTCAACTATAAACCACATAAATGTTGAGTTACTCTACTCAGGAATGCATAATATCCTTAGCCTTTCACAATACGTGCACAATATTCATCGGTGTTTCCATTTAGAATGTTACCCATGTCGGATTGATGGATGGTATTAATCAAAGATTATTAGAGCGTGTATTGAGTACTTCTGAATATCAAAGACAAAGCATTATCGAATCTGTGTCAGTTATAAACGGATTATGCATATGAGGCTGTCATGTTTATACCTAGAGGGCTTATATCTTAAGATGCTGCTTCTATAGCTTTGATTGGGAAGTAAGAACCTGGGATAACTAGGATTTGCGCTGACAAACCATAGAAATAGATCAATGATTTTATTCTAAGAATGTCAGAAATGCAGCATGATTTGGTGTACCATCCCTGTTCAGCTCTCCATTATCTTAATAAGTGTACCCACATATATCAGTACAGTGTAAAGTCATTATCTTAAAACTTATGTATCTTATTTTTCGGATATTTATAAACTATTCACGAATGTACTATCGATGTTCAACAAATACATGGTTGGCCGCAACTCAACAATGCAAACTGCCTGCAAATGGTATAGGTCAGTCTGTGCAATTAAATGGTATTTCAGGACCACTACTGCTATATCCCCACAGTGTAAGCAAGCTAACAGTAACACATAAACACACACACACACACACACACACACACACACACACACACACACACACACACACACACACACACACACACACACACACACACACACACACACACACACACACACACACACACACGCACACACATGATTATCCGCGGTATCTGCTCGTCAACAACAAATCTGAAGCACGCAAAAAACGACAAAGCATGCAAACACAATTGACGTTTAAGATACACAGTTTTTTGCAACAGTTACTTTTAAACTACGGCAAGATTACGTGACCAGCACATCTGCTCGCCATGTTAATTATCGACGCCTTTACCTGACGAACATAGAACCCGAATGTCTAGTTTAACATAGAACACGTATGCAGAAATCGGTTGCACAAACGGTCAGATTAAGAGGAGCTGAAGAAGGATGTATTTCAGTATATTCGGATATCTGAATGCTGCACGCGATGCGTCAACAGCGACAATTGCTCAATGCATTGCTCGTATGAGGAAAAATACATTGCGTCGTGTCATTGGCTTATATTCCTAATGTCATATAGGGCTTTATATGAAACTGGCCCACAAATTTACTGATGCAATTGCTGCAATCTTGATATTGCTTACCACCAATGAAAATGAGGATTACATTCTTAAATAAGTAGGTGATTCGGGATGACTTTCCCTCACTTTATCAATGATATGTGTGAAAACGATAAAACTGCACCTTCCATCGAGAACAAAGATACGACGCTATGATGATTGGTGAAAACAACGCGGCGCAGCCTACCATCATCTCACGCTGCACCACTGCACTCCGCATTGCATTACGCCATACAGTATTCTGTCGTTCTACGAATGCTCGCCTTTAAGCATCGAACACAGATGCATCGCACACAAATGTACTTGGTGATGGCGTTGATGTTTTAAAATAAAGTCAGGTGTCAGTGTGGATTTAACATGACGGATCGTTACACGCGATGGCGCTGATATCATGATCATTCAATCCGTATTCACAATCGATGTTGATAATTGCTTCTGAAATAAGCTCCCGTTTGTTGCCGGTCATATCATCACAGAGCTAATGGTAAAGATGAATCGAATCATGATTATAATGTACCAACCCTGCCCCTTCCCCCACCAACAACACCCAGCCCCCATCCTTCCTGTGTGCTTCGGCTTGCATGCAGCGTGTTACAGCGCGTAATTGCAGGATGGCAACATCAAAACATCACATTAATGGTACAATTTACATTGTTAATATTAGGATACAATCACTGCAATATATTCATTATATGCAGGTCAACACAATTGTGTCATATCTTATATCATATGCTAACGTAGCATCACTGTTAGATACATGACAATATGTCGATGTAAAACATATATTAACATGTAAAATGATGCTAAATTGTGGGTTGTAGAATCGCCATGTAATGCAGTAAGTATAGTAAACGAGACGAATACAAACCGTTGAGGGTGAACAATGATGGCATTTAGATTGCCCATAACAACACGGCTTCTTTGTCTCAGAACAAAGGCTTGCACTGTTTATTAATTGCTATCTAAATACCACGTCAATAAAAGCAGCGTTAATGAATTCTTTCGTGGCTTCTGTTTGTGATGTAAGACGAGTCACTGAGCTGCAATGGTTGACAGCTTCATGTATCAGAACTGATCCTGACACACTGTTAGCCAGATTTTTATGTTAAGTTAAAGTGGCAGAAATATGTATGGTTGCCTTTTCAAGGGCAATATATTTCATTGTCTTATTTTTATTCAAATATTACCCTAATGTGCTGGAGAGCTACACATCACTGGGGCCCTATCCTGGAGTCAATACTAAAGGCGGACAATTACGAATAATTTAATTCTATATTTAAGATGAATATTGTGTCCTGATCCAATTACAAACAATAAAACGAGCAGAATAGCAGAACCACGTTCGCACAAGTACAACAAAGGTAAGATAATTATCGGTGTTTCAACTGAAGTGGGGGTTTTCCCTGCGCCTACTTACATGTTAGATTCGCCATATGAGCAAATGAAATGAGATAATAACTTATAACCAGTCATAAAGACATACGTATGGTGACCTACATGTTACAGCCATCCATTCCTTAGGCAAGGAATATAAAATAATTTATCTGGTAGGGTTCTACTAGAGTATGGGGCTTTTTGCGTGTATGATAAATCCATGATAATACATTACGTTATCATTGCAATTGGATTGTGAGATCCTAAGAATAACTTTGTACTGCTGCTAGTGTCACGCATGACTAACATTTGCCAACATAAACCTCCCGAAGCCGTTGATTATGCTTCGAAACTATGAATTGTATGAAAACGAGATATCTCTCCGTTGACCATCTTATGCACTCTCAATGTCGCTGGTTAATTTTTAAATTGTTATTCCAGTCGTAGTAATTTAACAGCAAAACAAAGCATATACAGGGGCTCCTTTCATAAGCTTACATCGATAGATACATAGGTGAATTAAACGTGTTATGGCCTCATTGACGTCATTGGTCAAATCGATACAAGATAGAGTTAGTTATGTAGGATTTATTGGCAACATACCACGGCACATTGTCGTTATGTGCGCATGAGACACACACACACACACACACACACACACACACACACACACACACACACACACACACACACACACACACACACACACACACACACACACACACACACACACACACACACACACACACACACACACACACCATCTCCCATTCCCTTGCTCTGCTCAAGGACACTAAATATGCCCTGTACAGTTCAACGCTATTCCCATGTAACTGATGGTGAGTAATAAGTAAGCAGCCAATTTAGGATACAAAAGACAAAGTATGTTAATTCACAAAAACATAGAGGTTTTCTAGCAAATTGGTTGAGCAAACTGTCAGATAAAACTGAACTTAAGCAATAATGTATTTCAGTTGTGATGTGTAGATATCTAAATAATATGCGGGATGCATCAAAAGCAACAATTGTTCATTGCACTGCTCCGTAAAAGGAAAAACAAATTGCGTCTTGTCATTAGCCTATATTTCTGTTGTCACATGGGGATTTAGAAGAATAATCCATTGACTAATGCAACTGCTGCAGCCCTGATATTTCTTCATAATGTATCCGACCTACGAAATGAGGATTTTTATTCCAACTGATTTGGTGCATTTGGGTGACGTATGTCAAGAAATAAAAGAAGCCACAACGTACGTCAAAGCACCTTCCAAAAAGTCATGCAAATATATTTGAACTAATCTTCTTGGATGTGTCTGTATCACTGATTATATGATTCATCGGCACTATGAATAATTCGTGCATTAACTCGACATGTGAAAGTTTCGAGTTAATAAAGGTATAAAAGAAATACCATCGGCGACATTTCGTCACATTTGATCGTGTTCCGCGTATATTCAAAGAGACAGAAGCATATGAGAATATCGCTAGGCCTGAGATACATCTGGTTTATAATCTGAATTCCCCCATCGAAATGTCAACTTAAAACGGACCAATTGCTAAAGTTAGAACGTCATTGGAACTATCACATATTTTGGTTTATTACAAACAAGGCGTCTATGGTGACACGCCCCAGTCACTCGTACGGCGCAATATATGTCGAATAACGCATTACTCATTGTAACGCTGAATAACTAACTGGATTCGGTATTTTCTGATCGTACGATTTCAATATTCACAGATTATTGTTGCTCCCTGTCGAATGTTTTAAATTGTTTGGCGGCTTATTTGCGGCAGGGCCATGCTATTTTGCAAACTACTCATATAATTGCATTTAATCACAACTAGCCGTCCCTGTTAATTTAACAGCTACGCACTGAGGCAAGAGCTGTTTTCATTCACTTGTTTTGATAGCAAAAAGGTCAAGAAATCGGATCAGACAGAGTGTGTTCATTTGGGATCGATCGACAATTTACCTCATCCTCACGGGATATTGGTGTGATATACGAGTGTGTCGATTTAATTGTCAATCAAAAGCCAAGACGTTAATAGTAGTGCAGTGAGGAAGACCAATAACTGTTTGTTAGATTCCCTAAAAATTAACAAATGCTGATAAAGCATCATCTCACTTGCAAGTGAATATGTGATTTAGGAAGTAGTCCCATGGAATTCAGGACGCACTACATCGTGAACGACCCATCAATGCTTTGCCCCCTACGAATTTGTAGTCATTTATGCACCACAGGCACTAATACATCGCCCTCGTCGTAGGAATTAAGACCAGTCATTTGACTTTACAAAGTATTTGCAGTGCGTTAATAGTATACTTGTATGGGTAAGTATAGATTTAATCCAGTGCATCACTAGCAGCTCCTGACCCTTACCGCGCCTACATTGGATCTAACAATGAACGATGTTACTGTTAACAAATTTGTCTGTTTCAAGTAGCCATCTTGTATGATAAATAACGGCGGCAAAAACTTCTTTTGTTGACCAGCAAATACCACTGATTAATTGATTTAAGGGACAAATGAAAAATCCAATATGGTTCCGCTGGTTTTTCATTTAAAACGCCAGAAGCACATTGGGCAAACTCCAAACGGGCCGGATTGCGCTTGTGATTTGTAATAATGCTGGTTTGATCAGCCACAGCATTGTGACAGATTCAAGGGTGATTTTGGATAGTGACCGAATTATCAGGCGCTTCATATTACGAATTCGTGGAAACTGCGTTAGTGGCTGTGGAGACCATGCAAATCTTTTTCGTGCTGCAGACGCAATTGACCAATTTATGCAGTTGGTTCTCTCAATGGGCCATTTCTTCCGATTTTCTCAATTAACACATGTCCGCTTGATCTGCTTTTCGAAAACACCTCTCCCGACGCCGCGTATAGGCGAACAGAATGCTTATAAACCTTAAGCTAATCAGTACTAGCATAACACATACTGCATACACACTTCAATTATACTGTTGGAATGCTTTTCCTCGTTTTTTGTGCGCATTATGTGCAGTACGTTGCATACCACATTGTATATTATTCATTGGATAATGATAACGTTCATTATCCCGAGCAACACTAGTCATGAATATTGATCATTCTTGCTGAATGCTACGTGTGATTTGATCCTTTCCTCATTAATATCATACGCACTTGTTGTGGTAAATAATTTACAAACGCATACATATACACAGGCTGTTTCTGCAGTTACTCAACCAGATTGCGCAATATGTATAGTTAATAAGCATAACCACAAAAGTTCCTCCATTTGAAATTATTTCCGGGTTAACAATGAGAAAATGTATCATATTATGCATACCTTTCACGAACCAGAATAATTTCACTAACCGTCAACTAATCACTTTTGATTGTAACTTAGACCAACCAACGTGTACGCAATGGTACTAACGTTTCTAGGACCGCTTCCAACTTAACAATGGTTTACAAAGACGGCCATCCTAGCCTAGTTGGTGATGGGGGCAGCATCTCATATATAGAGATAGTGCTGGTGACGTAATAAAATGATGATCAGACTAATGTTATAATTGACTTCCAAACAATGTGTTTACACAAGTATGTGAGATACTGGTAGAATTTGCAAATCAGGTCTGGTAAAGCATATAGGCGTAGCCATATTGGTAAGGGTTCAAAGGCGAGCTACACAGCCCCGTAAGGGTTAGCCCGATATAAGTTACAAGCAACAATTTCACGTGTAATGACTGACATCTCATAAAACAAGTCGTTTGCGTAAGGATCACGTACAGTGAGAAGTATCTGCTCGCATTTAGTTGCAACCTCATGCGTAAGTTTGCCAACCAAGATTTATGTAGGTTTGACTTCACAGAATGTCAAATGAAGTTATTATTAGGCCTACGTTTATGTTGTCTGCCTTTATGAACATCTCACGTGAATGACGGTCGGGTTAGATAGAGGTAGGAGTCATTACCTGTGATCATGCTCAAGCAACAAGGATCATGGGTGGAAGTTTATAAGCGAAGGACTGCTGACGCCAATTAAAACATCAGTTATTCTTGGATAAATGAATTAAGTGCCTATAATCCAGCATTTGTTTCTAGCCTTCACCGCATATGCCGTCTTCTCATTTCGTATGCACAATCTACACGTCGGATGACCGGTCACCTCTAAGTGTGTTTTGGAATATATCACCTCATTGCCCCTGTGAGATGCCTTGGTCATCATAACATGCAGTGGTCTAAACATCTGAGCTATGAAGACGCTCTTACTTCCTTCGCAAATGAGGCCCAAAAATGATTATTCTAACGTAGTATAGCACGGAACCACGTACACTTTCTATGTCCAGGTAATGGTTCCCCGTAAGGAAGGTAAACACGTCATCATCAATGTATTTACTGACCCCATAGAAGATAATATACGTATCTGGGCTTTATGGTAAACACCGCTTAGAATATTTATTGCCCATGTTTACTTATGGACCGCAAAATCGCAGGGGATCAGAGAAAGACTAGCTTGTGATATTGAGTGATAGCATTGATTCAATATTGACCAGCTAAACGTATCTATGTAAGTGTCTTGATTGCTTACACCCATTCCTACTATATTGCAACACTTCATATCAAACTGCATCACACGATAGAAATCTAAAGAACAAAAACACATCTGTCATGCCTGTGTCTGCCTTGCCTCAAATTCAAACTAATCATTTTTGACCGTCTACAATAGCTTTATTAGAATATATTACAGCGATGGTTTTTGTTACATCAACCCTTGTTCGCTCTTTTGATCGTGACAAGTTATTCCTTAAACAAAATTCTTCCATTGAACAAAATTCTAAGGCGCATCATAAAGATCACTTAGCGCTTAGTGCCAAGGCGAGAGTGATTATTTTGTGTTGAGCTTCCAAACAAGCTGAAATAAAGCGCCTGTGTAAGTGGCTCACACATCAAAACAGCGGTGACGATTGAACGTGAAAGTAAATGAGAGTAATATACTCTGTCGCGTTACGTTATTAATGCATCCGTATTCACAAATGAAACAGTGTTTTCGGTGTTGTCTCGTGTCAATTGCACACATTATCATCATTTGGCAAATGGCGCTAAATAACTTCATCACTATTATATTATGCTAATCCTTACATCCCTCAATTAAGCTTCTATGCCTCCATTAATCGAACAATTAAAAAGATGGGTGATGTGAGTTGGTCTTTGGTTAAACGGAAATAAAATCTGAAGGAGTTCTTGCTGAGGTGTAAAAGATGAAGAATCTTGTTTTTGAAAAAGAAGTGCCATGGGATGAAATGGTTCATTATATCATGCTCTTTTGAAAAGCATCCCGTAAGCTGCGTTGAGAGCAGATCATTCCCTGGTATGTTCTTATTTACTTCTATATGCTCATGTTAAAACTTCTAAAATTTGTGATATAGGGTGTGTCACTGGCCGCCATGGGATGTACATTTTGTTATAAAACCATTCCCCGCACCCACCCGCCCCCTCCCTTCTAACCCACTCACTTCACTTTGGCCTATCCTCGAGTCCATACTTGAGGCTGAAAAAAAAAGAATAATTCAATTCGTCATTTATAATACAGATGATGGCCAGGTCCAAATAACAATCAATAATCTATGCCAAGCTGGGTTATAAGCGGAGTAGCAGAACCACATTTTGCATTCACGAATCAAAGTTGATTTCCCATGCTTCAACTGAGATGAGGATGGGGGTTACATCAGTTTCCCGACGCATATCTCACAGTTGGATTGGCAAAATTGAGCAAGTGAAATTGGATTTTAAAATCTATAGAATAACTTTTAACCTTTAACAAACTTATGGTTCAAAGATTTGATAGTGGTGCGTGAGTAGTACCAATTATTTATTGTTAGATTCCTTAATAGGTGCTGATAAAGCATTGGCCAACATCGGTCAATAAATATGTGATTGAGGAAGTACCCCTAGAATTCGGTATGCTTGGCTCTCCGGGGATGCGTGGTTATCAATGCACATCGCTACACATCAGAAGAGATAGACACATGTAAATCACCCTCGTCTATAGTATTTACACCAGTCATTTTACCTTACAAAGTATGTGTTCCACACGATGATATAATTGTACGGATAAGTAAAGATTTATTGGAGTGTATCCTTAGAAACTCTTGCCTCTTTATTTAAAGCAGTCTGATTTACTCGTCACGTTTCACAACCGGTCCAAGTCGCTTTAATCGTAAGTAATAAATGTGATAGACACGCATATATATGTTGCTCGTAACGCACTTGTACGGTAGACGCCACTTCTGGATCTACATGGAAATCTAATCGTTTTGATCTCAAAGATTCAATATGCCACATCATTAATCTAACTCTATGGTAGGGTTGCTATAGGGCGTAATATACTTGCTGATATTGAGACCAAACTTCATCTGTAAACTTTGCAGAAGCATGGAAATATCGTCCCATGCACATAATGCAGCTATGCAAAGTATAAACGAACACTATTGATTGTCTCATAGACAGAAAACAGCGAGGGCTCAGATTCGCTTAATGGTTACTCTTAATAAGTAATATTGGAGTGGAGGAAAGATCTAGACAAATATCTTTTAGAAATTCTTTTATGCTTTAAACAAGGCATCTAGCCAAGAAAACCCCAAGACAAGGAACTGGCAAATAATGGTGCTGCCGCTATTTAGTATCATCAAGCAGTCCATCCACTGAGGAAATGTTCAAACTGAGTGGCAATGTTCTAATGTAAATATTCCAAACCATCAATCGCATGTCACCAGCAAATTACCAGTTTGTCTGCTTTCAAGCCGTAGGTAACAAATTTCTGAAAAAGCTAACTCAAGCATGCCTTTCTGAATGCATCTCAACAGGGTATCTACACAAACAATGCTATCACACTAATCCTTTTGAATTCGAAATGTTATTCGCAAGGGATGCAGTAGGTGGGTGAGTATTATTTGGACAAAAAGTTCCATTAAATTCCCATGCTATGCTATATCAGTAGATACAGAGATAGCTCAGTGAAAGTCTGTCAAAGTCCAGATATAATACGTATGTAGTACTGTTTACGTAATAATATGATCATTACACGAATGTTACATTTGTCGTCCCAACGAAGATTTTACTATATCAGACACTTGTAGAACATGCAAATGAGGAGTCGTACCGTCATCTAGACTTAAACATATTTGAAAGGGTGCAAAGCTCTCAAAGGGTTAGCCTGAAGTTACAAACACAAATTACAGAACAAGCCGTCTCCATAGCGATCACATTCAGTGATGAGCTTTTTTTGAAACCAACTTTTCGTATTTAGTTGTGACCTCTTAACACAGTTTGCCAGCCAAAGTTGATGTCGGTTTGTATTCACAGAACCAGCAATGAAGGGTCCAAAGTTCATAATAGGCCTGGCTTTTCCATTGGGCTTTATTTCAAATACACCCAGAGAAAGAAGTAACACAGTTCTTGGGTGGAAGTTTCGCTTGTATATCACCCGTTGGATCCATAATAACAACTTGAAACGTTTAGTGCTATTCTCCACTTAATGAAGGCTTAAGAGCGAAAAACTGCTGACGACAATTGAAACATCTGTTAATCATGAAGACCTTCTGGGATCTAAGATGTAAGTACTAATAAACCAGTATATGGTTTTCATTTCAGATGCACAGTCGACACGTCAGCTGACAGGCCAACTCGGAGCATTTGTTTCGAAACACCAACTCATCTCCCCTGCGATCTCTTGGTCATCAGAATATATAGTGGTGCATATATCTGAGCTGTAAAGAATATCTTATTTCCTTCCACAACGGATGGCCCAAAAAACATCACGTAATGGTTCCCTGTGAGGAAGTAAACGTCATCAACCGTGTGTTTTCTGGGACAATATAACACGATATACGTCTCCATGATATATGATTAAAACCGCTTGGAATATTGAGAGTCCATACATACTAATAGACCGCAAAACACCAGGGTATGAGAGAACGATATTGTGATATTGAGTGATAGCATAGATTCAATATAAACCAGCTACACGCATGTATGTACACGTATAAATTGCATTCCTACTACATTGCACCGCTTCATATCTTACTGCATGACACGATAGAAATCTCGTGAACAAGAACCACCAATTACGCTTGTCTGCTCTAACTAACATTCAAATTAGTCAATGCTGACTGTCTACAGAGACTTAATTGAATATAGCACAGCAAAATTTATATCGTTCCATTAGTGCTCAGTGCCTCCTTTGATCACGACAAGTTTATCCTTTTATTCTTTCAGAAAAAAAACAATTCCAAGCCGTCTCATAAAAGACACTTAGAGCTGAACGCCAAGACAGGAGCGCTGATTGACCCGGAGCAATACTACAGTGGTGTAATGTGCTTTCACAAATATGAACCAGGAAATCGTATCATTTCACATCAACTTCTCGACCCAGTTCCATAATATACTGATGATACAAAAACAGTTGGTGAAGAGCAATCGTGTTTCATTCATTAAGATTGACCATACATAGACGGCGTCTTTGTTTCAGAGCAGTGGATGATAATTCAAAGCTGAAGCACAATTCTTATCTCGTCAATCAAGATATGAGCAGTATCGACAAACCATTCAAAGACATCATCAACGGATAAAAATGAATAGCCTACTTTAAAACAAGGACACTATGCAACTTCATTCCAATTTATCGCCCAAATAACGTTATTTACTGCTGACCATAAAAACAGTTGACGGAGAGCAATGACATTGACATTGCCCATTATAGGGACAGAGAATTGGCCACAGAACAAAGACTGCCAGTTTAACGCTGTACCTTAAATCATATCAAGTCAGCTTACTAGCACCAGTAAACTTGCTCAGTTTATCTATTTCCCATTCGAAATACAACGTCATCTTTGCAATGACTGCTACAATTGTGCCCTATGGGATATTGTTACATTATTATCAAGTTGGGATTGATAATTGAGGTGATGATGAACGAGATAATGTCGAGTTGGAGACACTTTCTAAACATCGCTGTCATCTTCATCTCTTCTTTGACAGCAACAGTAAACCTCATTGACTTGGTATTGTCCACCCATAGAAAAGGTTTACAATCTACGTTGCCCTGTGCGGCAATCAATAGCCAGTTAAAAGGATGATAACCTGTCATTATTGACAGATATATATATATATATATATATATATATATATATATATATATATATATATATATATATATATATATATATATATATATATAGATATATATATATATATATATATATATATATAGATATATATATAAATAATATATATATATATATATATATATACCTGAATTTCGGATCTCTAACAACCATACATTCTGCGTACAAACACACAAAACGCTAAGCGTCTATGAAAATGTAGTCCGGACATTCCGTCAGGTGACGCTAAGACTGTGAAGTTCAGGAGAACCCTGTTAGGCATAAGAGGATGTTAAGGTTAACGCCTACCGACAGTACAGATGTTAAACATCATTATTAGTTATCTATCTAACCATGTTATCTATACAGATGTGTGTGGTGTGTGTGTGTGTGTGTGTGTGTGTGTGTGTTTTCTTTGGTGTGTGTGTGACCGTGTGTGTGTTTAACATTGTGTATACCTGAATGCATAGAATTTTTTGCTTTCACTGCTATGTGCTGTTTAGTTGTGCCATAAGACGTGCATCTTGCGGCACTAGAATGACAGCAACATTGATTAAAGATGCCCGCACACCGTATTAGCCAGACTTGTGTGTAATTTAAGATTAGGTATGAAAATGCTATTTGTTTCCTGGCTAAAATGGTTGTGTATCTTCATAAAACCATTCCCCGAAGTCTGTCCACTTAAATTCCCATGCCCATAGATGACTGTAAGTGTATTGTCAGCATTACTATCCCTTGATCCAATCATGGACGTTTAGCATAATAATTTAGCACGTCAGTGGTTCGACGAAAGCTTTGCTCGCGCTTATGTCATATATTTAGTTTTATTACAAAAATGGCGTCCATGGTTATATGTCACACTCACACAGAAAAATCTAATAACAGTTACGCAACCTTTTACATAACACTGTATTGCTTACTTGGTTCGTTTTTTCTTGACCGAACGATTTCCAAATCAACAGATGGTTTTCAATTTAAGTAAATTTAACAGCTGCACATTTAGGGGAGATTTCTTTTAATTCGCTTTTGTGATGGAAAAAAAGTCAAGTAATTGAATGATTTGTGGCAAAATCAATCTAAGGCCGAATGTGTTAATTTGGGATTGATCGACAATTTACTAACATCCCTGGGATATTTGTGTGATATATGCGAGTGTGTTATGCCAGAAGATGAATTGTCGTTCAATGAAAGGTTAAGCCTTAAATATGGGTGTCTTGGGATTCGGTGCTCACAACACCGTAAACCACATATCACTGATTGGCTTCCCATGGATGTTTATTAATCAATGCACATCACTGCTGGCACAAATACACCGCCCTCATCTATTAAATCTTTACGATTCTATTAACCTTACCAAGCATTTGCTGCGTAAATAAAATATAATTTTATGAGGAAAAGGATAAGTGTTGCTTTGGTAGATCACTAGAACCTCCTGTTGCGCTTCATACGGATCTCATCATACGTTAGGGTTGTGACCAATCACATGGCTTAACTTAGCGCCGTCTGTTTAACAGCCGGTCCAAGTCGCTTTAATGATTAGTAATGCATGCGATTGACGTGATATTCAGGTAGCTGTAAAAGTTAAAGCAGCTTTTTTATAGTCACCGCTATCCTTAAACGGATTGCCAGGGCTTTGAAGTATCACAACTTAGTAAGGCTTTATCGATATTTCATCAGCAAACTCTTTACTCCTTGATTCATATATCTAATGGTATGTCCAATATGACAGGTACATTAGTGGTAAGCCACATAACATTCGCTGATCCTCAAATAATAGCCTATGCATAAATTTACCACAATGTCATTGCTTTACGTCAGAACCTGCCGCCTACTGCGGCATTTACTACATATCTCTCCAACCCTTCTATTTTCTTCACTCCAACTGATGAATATGAAATTCAGCAAATAATATTTCCATCAAAGTCTCCAGCGCTACAGGTAATGGCATTCTTAGTTCGAAACACATTACATCTTCATTCCACTTTATTCTCATTCCGCTGTGTGTAATTTCCAATAAAGTACTTGAAGGAGAAACTTCCCCCGAGGAGCTTAAGATAACACAAATTGTGTCGTTTTAAAAACTAAAAGATTCACAATCTTGCAAGTATTTTTGAAAGTCCATGAATGATTTATTTATAAACGTCTTCATGCCTTTTTATAGGTTAATAATACATTACATGATAGCCGATATGGCTTATTGGCCAAACATTGTACCACTGACGCAATAAGTTTACTGAATGCATTGAATGATAATAAACAAGGCGTAGATGCCTTTCTCGATCGCGCCTAGGTATTTGACACGATTGGTCCTAAAATACTTTAGGCAAAGATACATCACTGTTGCATTAGAGGCTTACCCCTTCAATGGTTCTAAAGTTTCCTGGATAAAAGGTCGCACTATGTTACATGGAAGTAAGCTTCTTCGAGTGCACAAGCAAAGGTGGTGCTCCCCAGGTCTCAGTAATTTGTCCTCTTCGTTCTTATAAAAAGTGAATGATATGTAATCTTCTCCAGTACACCCCTATGCGAAACTGTTTGCGGATGAGTGTATTCTTTTATGCACAGATAAAGATTAGCACACCTTTTATTCTAATATGAATACTGACCAACATAACACCAATAAGCGGTTTGCAGCAAATAGACTCTGTCGCAATACATCCAAATAACCCATGATTCAGTTTCTATTCGACCAATCATTGAATAAATAAACCTGCCATTATTGTCGACATTAGTGACTGTCATATAAATCGTCATCACCGCATATCATAAAAGGCTCTTATTATTACGAACAAACATCCGAGCACACTGACATCGGGTGAATCGGATGACTTCACATCTATCCCGTAAATAGGCACCTTCATTATGCAATCTTCAAACCGTGACTGAAGCTTCATGGTAAATCTAGTCGTTTTTGTGATATTAAGGATATTCACGTCGTTTCGGTCTCCTTGAAACAGGCGATCGTCTGTTGCCAGCAAATCAGCGACTTGTCTGCTTTGCATCCGTAGTTAATCAGCATAACTTATATAGATGGTGCTGTGTGGGTAATGATAACCAAAAGCAGATGGCACTTAGCTTACAAGAAAGCCTGCACAACGCTTTAGTATAGGGCAATGAACACATTTTTACTGAGGTCGACTGAGGATATAAAATGCCTAGTATTAATTTGATGTGGTGCTGCCAAGGTTTGTTTCTGTACTTCCATCCCTTGGGTGCGAAAATCAATGTCAATACATAACCTTCACGAATACTTTATCTAGCGACTCGTCATCTAATGGGATTGTTCGCGTTCTATCATGGATGACATGTCAACCTATTCGAAATAAACTCATCAATAACCATGACATTCCCTCATATCAGTGATTAGCGACGAACGAAAGCACGTCCACTCTGAACAAAGTCTGAATTTTTATCACGTCAACTGATTACCGTAACGTAATAGATTAGCATTCCTGCAAAATGTAAGTAGTCTTAGATGCAACGAATAACCCAACATTTGAGCAGTTTATAGTGCATCATGACGTGCGCAGTAAGGTGTCGCCCTCTGTTGGACTTTGTTATCATTGTAACATGTGCTTCGTATGTATTAAATGCGTAACAGCGCCAAATGGAAGTCGCTCCTATTTATGATAACAAAGTCAGGGCAACAAGAGCCCCACCCACGTAAATGAGCATTCGACGCTGCTGACAGGACCGCCTCAAGACGGTGCAGCGTGAGCCATAGTCAACTACCCTATTATCTCCCACACAGTTAACCACAACAAACGGACCAGTTGAGGTCAGTCGAACTTTCTAGACATTTAGTGACTGTTGCCCGACAGTGGGATCACTGCAAAATGGTTAAAGTGAAATGCCCCCTCCCCGGTTGTGACTTTGAGACTGCTGAGGTCGATGATGGTGCTGTAATCGCTGCCCGTCTCAACATACATGCCCAAGTTCATGCCACATCTGCCGCCGGACCCGCAAAGGGGGAGAAGTTGAAACGCCCATATATCTCGCCTGCTGGAACCAGCGAGGAATGGGCCTACTTCGTTACACGATGGAATGAATACCGTGAAGGGACGAAACTGACGGGCCCAGAAGTCGTCTCTCAACTCCTTGAGTGCTGCGACGATCAGCTCCGTAAGGGAGGTTCGCTCACAGCCAAGACCGAAAGGGAGGCACTCACAGCAATGGAAGCACTGGCGATGCGGCGAGAAAATATCATGGTCGCCCGCGTCACGCTACACCACATGTCACAAGACCGCGATGAGCCCATCCGGTCATTTGGTGCTCGAATCAAAGGACAGGCCGGCACATGCAAATATGTGACAATATGCTCGTCCGATGGCTGTGGGGCTGACGTAGACTTCACGGAGGCGATACTACGCGATGTGCTCGTCCGTGGCATTGCAGAGCAGGAGATCCAGCTGGATCTGCTTGGCGATAAAAACCGGGACATGTCGCTGGAAGAAATGCTCTCGTTCGTTGAGGTCAAAGAGTCCGGGAAGAGATCTGCGTCCAGACTGCTCGATGCGCAGGGAGCCAACGCGATGCACAGTGCCTTCCGCCGCTCCAAAATGCAAGAATTGAGTGGGAAAAGACGAATTCATAGGGGAGCCAGCTTGAGAGGCAGTTAGCCAGATGTTCGTATTGCTGAGGCCGGGGCCATGGCAAGCGTGCGCCACCTCAAATCAGGGCCAAGGAGTGTCCTGCGTATAACCACAGATGCCTGTGTCGCAGCAAGGATAATCCAAAGCCTAGCAGCAAAGCTACTGATGCCTACGACCAGGAGGCAGCGGCCTTCAGTGAGTTATGCACCGTCAAGGCCATTGGTCGTCACCATGGAAGCCCCATTGCCATGGGCCACCACCTATACAGTAACCTGCGCGACGTCCGGTTGAGAAGACCATCAAAGGCCCAGCCCTACATTCGCCTGAATGTCGCAGCCTACAAACAGGACTATAAGGACCTTGGCTTTGATCTGCTAACCCCAACGAAATCCGTATCTCTGCCGGTAATGGCAGACACGGGTTGCCAGAGCTGCCTCGTCGGGCTGCAGGCAATCTACCAACTAGGTCTACGGAGCCATGACCTGATACCAGTCACCATGCGAATGCATGCTGCCAACGAGAAGGGCATTAACATCCTTGGAGCCATCATCCTCCGATTCTCTGGATTGGACAAGCCAGGTCATCCGCTCGAGACACGGCAAATCACGTATGTAACGACAAAATCTTCCTCAGTCGCAAGGCTTGCAAACAGTTAGGGATGATCTCCAAATAATTTCCTTCCATCGGGGAGGTCCATCATGCTTGTACTACCCGACAATTCACTGATGTATCGATGAGCACCGCATGCCCCAAGGGCACAACCGTCCCATGTGACTGTCCCAAGCGCAGGCCGCCACCACTCGTGCCGACCGAAGTACCGTTCCCAGCAACGCCTGCCAACAGGATGAGATTACAAACATTCCTGATCAACCACTACAGGGGTAGCACGTTCAACACATGCGAACATCAACCTCTATCCATGATGACAGGTCCCCCAATCAGGCTCATGATCGACCCTGACGCCAAACCTGTAGCCCACCACACCCGATCCCAGTCCCGCTTCACTGGCAAGACGACGTGAAAGCTGGACTCGAGCAGGACGTGAGACTAGCCTTGATTGTACCTGTCCCGACAGAGACACCAGTCAGATGGTGTCATCGCATGGTGATCTGTCCTAAGAAAACGGGGAAGCCACGGCGTACGGTTGACTTGCAGCCCCTCAATGCTCACGCCACCCGAGAAACCCATCATACGCAATCCCCCTTCCACCAGGTCCGTGCCGTCCCACATGGGAAATGAATAACCGTCTTCGACGCCTGGAATGGATACCACAGTGTTGCATTCCACCCTGACGACAGGCACCTCACCACATTCATACCACCATGGGGCCGCTACCGATACTGCACGGCACCCTAAGGCTACATTGCTTCTGGAGATGGATACTCCCGCCGTTATGATGAGATTGTATCAGACATCCCGCAGAAGACAAAGTGCATCGACGATGCCCTGCTGTGGGCCGATACGATCGAAAGCAGCTTTCACCAGGCCGCACAGTGGCTGGACATCTGTGCAGAAAAGGAATCACTCTGAACCCTGACAAGTTTGTGTTCTGCCAAGAGGAAGTGGAGTTCGCTGGCTTCACAGTGACTATGGACAGTGCGCGCCCTTGCTCGAAGTACCTGAGAGCCACAAAGGACTTCCCAACGCCTCGCAACCTCACTGACATTCGATCTTGGTTCGGTCTTGTAAACCAGGTGTCTTATGCCTTCAGCATGGCTGACCACATGCTGCCCATCCGCCAGCTCCTCAAGCCAGATAACACCTTCACCTGGAACACAAGCCTCGAGGAGGCCTTCCAGGAATCGAAGGACGTGATTACGAAGGAGGTTGAGACTGGGGTGAAAATCTTTGACAAAACCGTACCGACCTCCATCGCCACCAACTGGTCAACGGATGGAATCGGCTTCTGGATGTTCCAAAACACTGCAAATGCCTGGGCACGACCCCATTCTGTTGCCAGGAAGGATGGAAGATCACGCTGGTGGGAAGCCGCTTCACTCACTCAGCCGAATCCAGATACGCCCCGATTGAGGGGGAGGCCCTTGCAGTGGCGGATGCCCTCGACAAAGCCAGATTCTTCACCCTTGGTTGTACGGACCTTATCGTGGCAGTCGACCACAAGCCACTACTCAAGATCCTCAGAGACCGCTTACTTGAGGTGATATCCAACGGCCGTCTCAGGAACCTCAAAAAGAGAACCCTCCGATACAGGTTTAGAATGGTCCACATTCCTGGCGTTCGGAACAGAGTGGCCGATGTAGTTTCCCGCAACCCATCTGTTGAAAAGGAACCACAGATGCTCCACTTGCCCGACGATGTTGCCTGCGCTTTTGACACGATTTATTGGCCGGCATACGGCCCCTGAACATTAACCACGAGGGTCTCGACCCCAAGACTAGGCCCGGGATAGCAGCAATCTCCTCCCTCGCTTCTCTGCAATGCGTCACCTGGGACCGGGTTCGGGAGGTCACAGCCAGTAATGGGGATATGCACCTACTCGCGACGCTCGTCGAGGACGGCCTTCCCCAGCCTCGCCACGAACTGCCACCACTACTTCGACCCTACTACCAATACCGTGGCGACTTAGACACAGCAGACGGCGTGGTCCTGTACTCCGCCCATCAAGGCACGACGTCGATAATCGCGCAAGCCGAGTCATCAGTCTTCTGACCCAGGATCACCAAAGCCATCCACCAGACCCACACTGATTGCTCGCACCGCAACCGCATGGCACCGTCCAAACCCAACGCACCGCCAGCACCCCGCACCCCACCAACATACTCCTTCCAATGCGTTTGTGCTGACTTCTTCAGTTACAAGGGAACGGTATATCTCGCCATTGTAGACTGCTATTCCAACTGGCCCATCGTCGAGAGAACCAAAGGCGGAGCTGAAGGCCTGATCGACAGCTTGAGGAGGTGCTTCGCCACGTACGGTATCCCCGATGAACTCTCCTCGAACGGTGGCCCTGAGTTCATCGCCTCAGGCACTCGCCAATTCCTGCATACGTGGGGTGTCCACCATCGCCTCTCATTGGTGGCATTACCCCACAGCAACTGCCGGGCCGAGATAGGGGTCAAAACTGTCAAACGTCTCATCACTGACAATACTGACGCTAATGGCACCCTCGACACAGATGCCACTCAACGAGCCATCCTGCAGTACCGGAACACCCCCGATCCAGACACCAAACTGTCACCTGCTACATGTGTCTTTGGCCGCCCCATCAAAGACTTCGTCTCCATCCTACCAGGCAAATACAAACCCCACACTACTTGGAAGGAAACTCTGGCGGTCCGCGAGGAGGCGCTTCGCAACAGGCACATGCGTGTGCTGAACGGTGGTCTGAACACACACGACAGCTTGCCCCCTGTCAGTAGGCGACTTCGTCCGAGTCCAAAACCAGTGTTGGCCGCATCCCAACAAGTGGGACAAAGCTGGGCGAGTGATTTAAGTTAAGCAGTTTGACCAGTACATAATCAAGGTGGACGGCTCCGGGAGAATGACACTTCGAAATAGGAAATTCCCTGCTGCTCGCCGCACAATCCTCGAGGACCTCACCCGTCGACCCCAACGTGATGGGCCGACCCCCACTCGGCCAGGACTAGCTATCCCGGCGACTCTGACTCCTCCCCCGACCACGTCAGTGACAGACACGCCAGTGACGAGAGCTCGATCTCCCCCGCCGCCTGCCTCCCCATCAGCTCAAGCATCGCCTCCCTCCAGGCACGTGCCGCCGATTACCGCTGACCCCATCCTGCCCGAGGCCCATGGGACGGAGACCAGCCCTAAACGTCCACCACGAGCAACCGAAACTTGTCATCCACGACCCCCATCCCCGAGACGCATCCTGGCCACACCAGACCTGATGACTCCCAAATCGACAGGCAAGGAGGAGTGCCCTCCTACCTCCCGCAGCGGCCGTGCTCTCAACCGCCCAGCCTGGCACTCGGACTATCAAATGGTGTAAATCATAGAATGACCTGAGCTCTTAACTTTTCAAGCCTTCACCTTATAGTGTAACTTCCAGGCAAAGACTTAGGGGGGATAGTGCATCATGACGTGCGCAGTAAGGTGTCGCCCTCTGTTGGACTTTGTTATCATTGTAACATGTGCTTCGTATGTATTAAATGCGTAACAGCGCTAAATGGAAGTCGCTCCTATTTAGTTTATATCTATGCCAATCTAATTACCACATAAAAGCAAACAGTGGTTGCGTCGTGTGTGGCCAACACATTGCCACAGATGACTTGGTTATATTAATGAACATTGGAATAAATACTATTAAAAAAGAAAGGATATGGGCATTTGAGTTTGACTGACATCATATGAAATCACTCAGATAAAAAGCAACGATAAATTCGGAATTATCAAACTGTATTATATTACTCAACTGCACAGAAAGACTAACGCTGCCAGGAACCAGAATGTGTGGAAATTGAAACGTGTTTTCGACAACTGTTAAAAATGATGGTGTCACCGATATAAGGCTGAAGGAATAAAATATTCCTTTCAGCGCAGTTGGTCATATGAATCTCATTTATATATATTGATGCTAAAAGTCCATGCCACAGGACTTATTTTTATATGTGGGTGGGGATTCAATTCATGCAATTCAAAAGTTCTTTGCGTTGGTAAGGATAAGAACCAGAAGCTAGGTTGGTTAGGGTCAAAGATGCCCAGTTATGAAGTTTGCAAAACAGCAACTTATAAAAGCAAAATCGTTTTTACGTAGGTTTGAACGTCTTATTTCAAGAAGGTTTCGAATCAGAAGGGTTCGAATCAGAATATTTTCACGACAAGAGAGTAATAAAACAAGAAGTAATTATCGGAAGACGATGTACTGCAGTGTTGTGGTGTTTTGGGCCCCTCGCGCATTTAATAAAAAGAGAGTTTGATATCTTCGTGCTTCACGCATCAATATTTGAAATGAGGCTGGTTGTCGGACGCTATCAGCGCTTGTTAAAACTGCCAATTGGTCGGTTACTTTAAACGGTCGTGATCAAGCTGGTTGTATATGATAATTGGCTGGTTACTTTACTCAGTCGTGATCAACGCTTGTTGTTACGATTAGTTGGCTAGGTACTTAGCCCGGTCGTGATCAACGCTTGTTGTGACTGATAATTGCCTGGTTATCTAACTCGCTTGTGATAACTTGTGCACGCCAGGTTATTTAACTCGGTATATCCACTTCATTAGGTTAATTGGTACACATTGAAGCATCTTGCGTAACTCGGTATAATTACGACAACTGTCTATGAATAAGTTTGCCTTGACGAATCGCTCTCCTTGGAAATGGCTGATGTAAGCTCAGTGCCATGTTCAGATGTCGCGACGATAGCATGCATTATGGACTTAATAAATAAGTAACGTGTGGGTAAAAAATAAGTCATTTGACATCTTGGCAACACTGCTATACTTAGAAATAAAAGCAAAAATCTCAGAACAGCGATAACCGATGAAGTTCGGAGAATGCTTACAGCAGACACCACTTCATGTAAAGACATTTGCCTCGCAATGGATCGATTGGGTTCAGCATTGCAGCTCAACCAGAAACATTAGATACGCGATGGCATAAGTGGAGCATTAGTCACTTTGGGAATCGATATATAACATTATATTTCTGAAAGCTCCGGGTAAACAACCAAAGCCCATTGGGAGTGTTGTGACGATTAAAATTCAGCATCAAATGACGGTTCATCGATCTAATTAGTTTACATTGCATATGGCACGGTGCGGCACCCAACACTAGTTATTCTTGACGTGACAATATTTAAAGTGTATGTGTTTAATTGACACTACATTGTCGTAAAGGCAGATAAATGAATGAGAACGATCAAGAGTGTTCTCTTACTTCAGTTCGAATCAAGGCTATCCTACAAGTAATATTAACCGTACCTTATATTTCATTAATCATGCTTGAGTTATTACACGTCAAGCAAAGCGAATGAATGCAGCAACACTGCTGACTGCTTAATCTACAGCCACGGCGCAAGCGGACGGAAAACGTTGGTAGTTGTGGTTTAGGCAGCGGCAATGAAATGCAATAGGTATATCGTATCCCACAAACTGGATAATTAATCTCTTCCAAAAATATCTCACTATTCATATCCTCTATCTCCATGCACAAGAATTCGTGCTGGCTTTCAATTTAATTACTTCTCTTGTACAAAAGACCACGACACGGCCAATTAAGCAGGAATGGTATGATACAAAACACACTTAGATGTTCATATAAATATGAAAAGGTCACTGAAATAAGTTGTAATATTGTTATGAGATCAAGTAAGCTTGATTAGCAGTTATTGTTCTACTGTCTTGGACAAATTGCTCATACACCAATGCAGATATAACTGAGGGTGTAATACATTAGGCGTATAGGTGACACTGCCAGGTTTATACCGGCACTACATACAACCTAGAACGCCAAAAAACAATAGAAGATCACATCGCTCTCAAACGAGTAGTTGTAATCTGGTTAAAGATCGAATGGGTATTCGATTTTTTATTTATTCAAAGTAGTAGATGATGAAATATTTAACCAATGCATAGAACGACGAATAGTCAGGTAAGGGTGCATTCGATGTTTATGCAATGTATTATGTAAACGGATTGCTTAAAAGGAATTCCGCTTGGGTTAATTCCATGTGTCTTTCGAACCATTGCTTATTCGAGGACTTAATGTTGTTCGTTCATATCCCTGACGACATTTCTAATGCCTCTAATGATAAGTACATGGATATAGGCAATATAAAATCCTAGTCAAACATATGGTTCACCAACAACATATGTGTCATTAATGTATGGTCTCTAATGATTAACGTATCGTTAATGCATATGATATCCATAGCGTGGCTACGTGCAGATCAGTAGGATTTTTCTATCTTATTGTCCTACTCTCATATACACAAACTCGGTTATGATAGAGTGTAGGAATCGGACAGCATGTTTTTCCAAGACATGACACAAGGCAAGTACCATTCATGGTTGCAAACAGATCTTCTGCTTTAGTCTAAAGACGGTTTTGCCGCGGTGCTAGTGGCGGTAGAAGGCAATCGCTTTAACGGCTTTTCCGGCCAATGTATTAGCTATGCGACAGCATCCCAGAAAACGTGTCATCAATTAATGTTTGTTTGAAATTTACCTATATATTAATTCTTGTCAGGGTAAAGCCCACGACATTGGTGTGTGCCAGCCAACTGGCCCTCTACATAGTTACTGTGTTTTAGTACTATTCCATTGCCGCATAAACAGGCTAAATATACCACATTTTGCAAGAGCTCATAAATGCTACTACTTCTGTATACTTGTAATAGACCAGACGTTTATGCATAAATTAGTTTGGGCCCGTTTATAGTTACGATTCACTGTTAGTGTATGTTATGTGGACGTTTTAGCCTTTCAAAAATACTTAAACCAACGCACCGAGATGTGAAATAGAATCTCAGTTTTATATTTATTCGACTAATTTCGCCTGTGCATCATCCACATATACTTGTGTAGAAGTAAATGTTATATATATCTGAGTATCATCGGCATATTGGTGGTAATGCAATCTGCTTCAATTTATTAAATTGCACAATTATGTATGACAATTGCTTACATCTCACATGCAACCCTTTTTGACAAATAACTTACTAAGTTACTAATGCTCACAATTCAGTCGCAACGAGACAGCAACATTTTTAGGAGGAACAGTTGTTAGATATGTATGGTATGTGTTGTTTATTTCGAGATGTAACCTTTTTCCAGAATGTATTGATTAGTATAGTATTGCATTAATATACGAGAAAGCGCTGCAAGGAGCAAATGAATCCAAACAATGAGGAGTCTAAGCTCCCCCACCATTCTGACAGTGTTGTGACATTGATATAAAAATGATTATATCAGCAGATCTCAAATCCTATTTTCCCTATGTAAACCAGCATGGATATCAAAACTGGCAGAACCCGCTGAATTTTTTGGAAATACGTAGAACATCATCGTGTCCATGAAATCATATCCTGTATATCCGCTCAAAAGTGATACAAACCAGCACAGAACTAGTCCATGTTTCTTAGCGCAGAAGTAATGCAATCTATGACCCTTTTGTATCCATTTACACTTTTGGATGGTAACCTGATCGATCGCAGCTGTTCTGCTGATATGAGAATTCCCATTATGGAGCAATCAATGACGTTTGGAAATGCGTCGCTTTGCATTTGTCATAAAATGGCGCAATCTGTTTTGAAACTTAACTTAAATTGCTTTGGCCGTTTATATTGCAATGTATACACCACAGCGTCTCATTGACCCACCCAATGATACACCGTTGGTTCGCAGCAATGGTATTAAAGCAAAGAATGGCGTGCTGTTTCGACTGTTAATCATATTCTGTATGGCCTGTATGTTAATCATAACGACAT
>CM067346.1:35809109-35894681 GCA_034190875.2 Urechis unicinctus
GCTACCTGCAGTCATCCATGCAAATAATTGCACATTAGGAAGGACAAGCATCAAATATGCACCGTCGTCGATATTACTAAAACAAATAAATAACAATATAACCGCATTTGTTGCGCACAACTAATATAACCTGTCGAGGACATGGATACGTTCACCATGAAGGTGTGCATAGCCAGAAAATGTCTGATCTGCTGGTCACTAACGACAACAACAAAAAAACATGGAAACTGATGCAACTGTGAATTAGGCGAGGAAGTATATTACTTCGTGACAAATACTTCAGATGACAGGATAACAAAGGTGCTTAAAATGGCTTCTTGGGTAAAGCTGGGTTGGTGGTTTTAAAAGCCATATAACATCTTTAATTACCAGGGCCACAAATTTAATCTAAAAGAGGCATCTCTTACGACTTATTAAGTAACACATTTCCACACGGCATATCCGACATAGAAGGATAAATGGCAATGTATTAAACCATTGTCTATAGTCAGTAAGCAATCTTCACACCAAATTAAAAATCTTAATTATCGTCCCTCATGGCGAAGATTATACTAAGTCAAATTTACTATTACCAGTAGCAGTATCGAATAAAGATACACACAATAGACCGAGGATATTGCAGACATATTAACTAGAGAAATTGCTTAAACAAAGCCAACCATATGTCTACATGATCAAACCTTCAACCATCGGCCCCACTTACCAGGGGACAATCTACTCCTGTTCCGTAGCATATGCCTTTTTATTCATAATCAAATGTTATCCTTATATCAGCAGAAATCATTGCTTGAATATTTATATCCATTTTTATCCTCTATGTTGTGTAAAAACCAGTGGGGTGTATTATTATCCTTCGGTAAGTTTACCGGATCAACACACTTAAGTCATGCTATGAATTACTACTGTTGCCTCTTTCAATTTTCGATGTAACAGAAAAACTTTGAACTGGAATGGTCAGATTCGAATCTATATCAACATCAGTTCCCACACTGAATAAATAGAGATGTAGACGATGGTTTTCACCGAATTGGACGAATAGTCAATTACAACGACATTGATGCACAACACGGTGTCAATGTTTAGGTGACACATTCTTACTGAATGCCTAATAATTAAGAGAATGCAACGCAAATACTTTTGACTTTCCGGTCATCCATCATTCCCTAAGAATAAATGAATGTTGAACTAAAATTGGATATCTTATTCAGTAGTGATTTTTATTTATCGCTAGTTGTAATGTGACTCTTTTTCAACGCGAGGAAATACGTCGAGTGCGACTTTGAAGTATAACAGTTGGTCTATATCGAATTAATATGCATCCTTGCCGCTAATCATGTATGGCGGTGAGCACCAGAGAAGAATGAAGATGAAATAAAGACTGACAACACAAGTTAGTGGATAATAAGTGCACTTGGAGTATTAGTACATTCTGATTGGATACGCCTATTTGTATACGTAAGTGATAGGTTGCAAGATAAAAGATTGACAACTTCGCTCGTATTTACAGCATAACGTCATTAAAGGGGTTTTATTTTTGGTTCCATTCAATTTGCTTTGGATTACACACAAAATGAACTTGCTATTAGATTTATGTGGATTAAATTATAAGATGATAACACACGTCTTCCACTAAATGGCTTCAAGGTGCGAGAAGTTTGGTGGATGATTATCGTGCTCGCGCTATTTAAGTCACTCGTTATGTAAAGTCAGGAATGGAAACAAACATCAACTGCTTCGAGAAGAAAAGTGCGACATTAACCACAGACATGTAAGATTTGTATCAGCATGCTACCAAACTAATATGTTCCTTCTTGATGAAACACACACACAAAGGGTAATATAAACTGGCGAGTTGTGATTTGTGTGAAAAGTATTCGGATTATATACAAGTGTAGCACGTCTTGTAATGGACTGGCATATTTGGCTATCGTGTGTTTCCCACAAATTTACACATATTCGTTAACTATCAACCTATTCTGTTCATGTGTTTAACATATGCAGTGTCATTATCAATGTCCTGATTAAGTCACCATGCATTAGACACTTTCCTTTTATCCGACGAAGACGATTGAGTTATTTCTGGACGGCACTATATTGCCATCCTTAACTACATCCGCCAAATCTGCCTTACCTTATGTACATGCGTTTTTATTCAGTTGAACACTGACCTGGAAGAATTTGCCATATAAGGACTAGTAATATTGTTTTATTTGAAATATTGAGCACCAATCTGTAAAGTCACAATCATCCCTATTATCATCCTACCTACCTAAATTAATTTGCTCACAGTATGTTCAAATATATTGAGGCTAAAACACGGTTGCAATAATTCAATAATTCCATGAAGCACATTGTCAATTGAAGCAAATTTATAGGTATGTCTGCCAAAGGTGGAGAGGAAGTGGCTGCATTTGGAATTTACAAATTAGTTGAATGCACACACATAATGTGTTAAACATTTAACCATATTACTTATCACAGCGCCAAATCAATAACCAGATGGTCACATGTTGACATCGGATCCCTATTTTGGGTTGGTTATGGGTAAATAGTGTTAAGGAAACTCTCAGTCTGCGGACGTAGCCTGCGAGAAAAAAAATTGATGTAATGACCATCCGGTTGTTGCTTGCTGCATAGTTGTTTTATATATCCACACATCTAGTTCACATTTAAAGTAAAGATGGAAATCTAAGTAAAGAAAGTGAATAACCATAAAGAAATTGGCATGGCATTTAATTACATGGCAAGGATAATTTATATCTTCACTACATTTTGTTCTTTTCATATAATTTCTTAGGGAGAACAGAAACTTTGCTGTGTTTCGGTGCAAAATTTGAAAAGGAATATTTGCTAAGTATGTATTTGAAGTCATCGCTTTATTTTCCAGTCATCCTAAGGTATGTACAAAAATTATATGATGACTCACAAGCACGATATGTTAATCTATCATCAAAATCTTATATATGTGCCTTGGAATAGGCTGTTACACAGTTGAATAGTTGCGATTATCAAGACCTAGAGGGCATATCATATCCCTTGTATATTTTTCTTTTTTAACATTGTTGTGAAATGAATTACAGCATCATGCTATTTTACTAATCGGTAAAATATATCCGTTCCTTGCATAGTCTTGTATCCTTTGTGTGAACAGGCCAGGCATCTACACCAACGATGAAAAAGAACACCCTTCTCTTCCTTCCATGATCCTTCGGAATTTAATGATAACCAGCTACATTAAACCTGTTATATGATGCAATTTGTGCATCTTATTACGTTTTGAATGGCATTTTTTTTGCTGTCAATGATAACGTAGTGAGAAGGTAACATACAGGTTCCCAGATATTTAATAGTTAAAACGTCTCTGGTAGTCCATACATTTACGTATCATTGCGTAGAACACTAGGCAGTCACAACCAAACAACTACGTTGTCACAACGAATACAGTACGTACACCGTCTGCTGGTATCGACGTGGTGATGGCGTCGCAGTAACTTATTGGATGTACCTGGCTAAACCGTTAGAGTTACATTTTTCTATTCGCAATCATATTGCAATTGGACTAAATCTTTCGATTTAGCTTTGTCAAGCAGGAATATTGACAAATGCAGACGAACATGTATAGATTTAGTGGTTTGAAAGTTTGATCTTCTTCATTTCCTATCTCCTTGGACACACAAATCGGAACGGAAGGAAAAAGAGATCCAATATATTTATCATGCGAATTGGTAGATGGAACATAGCTTGCAGTACTCGATATGCTCCAGTATTGTGCAGACACGCAAAGACGCTCAAAACAGTACATAAGGTGACTAAAGTCAAGTCAGTTTGCGAAGATTCCATATCCATGGACAACTTGAAAAATGCGAATAATATGTGATATCATTCGCCATCAATCCTTGCTAATCATTATGGAGATGACTTTTGAAGCTTATGTTATTTACGGTAGAAGGAATGTTGTCCTCACTCCCCAAAAGGTGTGTTTGTACGGCCAACACACACACATACCCCCCCCCACACACACACACACACACATCTGCCATTTCCTTGCTCTGCTCAAGGACACTAAAGTATGCCATGTACAGTTCAATGCTATTCCCATGTAACTGATGGTGAGTAATAAGTGAGCAGCCAATTTAGGATACAAAAGACAAAGTATGTTAATTCACAAAACATAGAGGTTTCTAGCAAATTGGTGGAGCAAACTGTCAGATAAAACTGAACTTAAGCAATAATGTATTTCAGTTGTGATGTGCAGATATCTAAATAATATGCGGGATGCATCAAAAGCAACAATTGTTCATCGCACCGCTCCGTAAAAGGAAAAGAAAATCGCGTCTTGTCATTAGCCTATATTTCTGTTGTCACATGGGGTTTTATAAGAATAATCCATTGACTAATGAAACTGTTGCAGCCCTGATATTTCTTCATAATTTATCCGGCCCTAAGAAATGAGGATTTTTATTCCAACTGATTTGGTGCATTTGGGTGACGGATGTCAAGAAATAAAAGCAGCCACAACGTACGTCAAAGCACCTTCCAAAAAGTCATGCAAATATATTTGAGCTAATCTTCTTGGATGTGTCTGATTTCACTGATTATATGATGCATCGGCACTATGAAAAATTCGTGCATTAACTCGACATGTGATAGTTTCGAGTTAATAAAGGTATAAAAGAAATACCATCGGCGACATTTCGTCACATTTGATCGTGATCCGAGTATATTCAAAGAGACAGAAGCATATGAGAATATCGCTAGGCCTGAGATACATCTGGTTTATAATCTGAATTCCACCATCGAAATGTCAACTTAAAACGGACCAATTGCTAAAGGTGGAACGTCATTAGAACGACGGGAGCTCTACTTTCGCAACTATCACACATTTTGGTTTATTACAAACAAGGCGTCTATGATGACACGTCCCACTCACTCGTACAGCGCAATATATGTCGAATAACGCAATACTCATTGTAACGCTGAATAACTAACTGGATTCGGTATTTTCTGATCGTACGATTTCCAAATTCACAGATTATTTTTGCTCCCTGTCCAATGTTTCAAATTGTTTGGCGGCTTATTTGCGGCAGGGCCATGCTATTTTGCAAACTGCTCATATAATTGCATTTCATCACAACTAGCCGTCCCTGTTAATTTAACAGCTACACACTGAGGCAAGAGCTGTTTTCATTCACTTGTTTTGATAGCAAAAAGGTCTAGAAATCGGATCAGACAGAGTGTGTTCATTTGAGATCGATCGACAATTTACCTCATCCCCACGGGATATTGGTGTGATATATGAGTGTGTCAACTGAATTGTCATTCAAAAGCCAAGACTTTAATAGTAGTGCAGTGAGGAAGAGCAATAACTGTTTGTTAGATTCCCTAAAAAATTAACAAATGCTGATAAAGCATCATCTCACTTGCAAGTTAATATGTGATTTAGGAAGTAATCCCATGGAATTCAGGACGCACTACATCGTGCACGAACCATCAATGCTTTGCTCCCTACGAATTTGTAGTCATCTATGCACCACAGGCACTAATACATCGCCCTCGTCGTAGGAATTAAGACCAGTCATTTGACTTTACAAAGTATTTGCAGTGCGTTAATAGTATACTTGTATGGATAAGTATAGATGTAATGCAGTGCATCACTAGCAGCTCCTGACCCTTACCGCGCCTACATTGGATCTGACAATGAACAATGTTACTGTTAACAAATTTGTCTGTTTCAAGTAGCCATCTTGTATGATAAACAACGGCGGCAAAAACTTCTTTTGCTGACCAGCAAATACCACTCATTAATTGATTTAAGGGACAAATGAAAAATCCAATGTGGTTCCGCTGGTTTTTCATTTAAAACGCCAGAAGCACATTGGGCAAACTCCAAGCGGGCCGGATTGCGCTTGTGATTTGTAACAATGCTGGTTTGATCAGCCACAGCATTGTGACAGATTCAAGAGTGATTTTGGATAGTGACCGAATTACCAGGTGCTTCATATTACGAATTCGTGGAAACTGCGTTAGTGACTTAAAAGGCTGTGGAAACCATGCAATTCTTTTTCGTGCTGCAGACGCAATTGACCAGTTTAAGCAGTTGGTTCTCTCAATGGGCCATTTCTTCTGATTTATTAAATTTATACATGTCCGCTTGATCTGGTTTTTGAAAACAGCTCTCCCGACACCGCGTATAGGCGAACAGAATGCTTATAAATCTTAAGCTAATCAGTACTAGCATAACACATACTACATACACACTTCGATTATACTAATCACTTTTGATTTATAACTTCAACCAATCAACATGTACGCAATGGTACTAACGTTTCTAGGACCGCTTCACTTTACAAAAGTTTACAAAGACGGCCATCCTAGCCTAGTTGGTGATGGGGGCAGCATCTCATATATAGAGATAGCGCTGTTGACGTAATACAATGATGATCAGACTAATGTTATAATTGACGTCCAAACAATGTATTTACACAAGTATGTGAGATACTGGTAGAATTTGCAAATCAGGTCTGGTAAACCATACAGGCATAGACATATTGGTAAGGGTTCAAAGGCGAGCTACACAGCTCCGTAAGGGTTACAAGCAACAATTCCACGTGTAATGACTGACATCTCTCAAAACAAGTCGTTTACGTAGGGATCACGTACAGTGAGAATTATCTGCTCGTATTTACTTGCAACCTCATGCATAAGTTTGCCAACCAAGATTTATGTAGGTTTGACTTCACAGAATGATGAATGAAGTTTTAATTAGGCCTACGTTTATGTTGTCTGCATTTATGAACATCTCACTTGAATGACGATCGGGTTACATAGTCATTTCCTTTTATCTTGCCAAAGCAACAAGGATCATGGGTTGAAGTTTCGCTCAATCATCATATCATCCGCTGGATCCAGAACAACGGCATAAAACTTTAAGTGTTATTAAAAAAATGGGTAATGAGCGAAGGACTGATGACGCCAATTAAAACATCAGTTATTCTTGGATAAATGAATTAAGTGCCTATAATTCAGCATTTGTTTCTAGCCTTCACCACATATGCCGTCTTCTCATTTCGTATGCACAATCTACTCGTCGGATGACAGGTCACCACTAAGTGTGTTTTGGAATATACCACCTCATTGCCCCTGTTAGATGCCTTGGTCATCATTACATGCAGTGGTCTAAATATCTGAGCTATAAAGACGCTCTTACTTCCTTCGCAACTAGAGGCCCAAAAATGATTATTCTAACGTAGTATAGCATGGAACCACGTACACTTTCTATGTCCAGGTAATGGTTCCCCGTAAGGAAGGTACACATGTCATCATCAATGTATTTACTGACCCCATAGAAGAAAATATACGTAACTGAGCTTTATGGTAAACACCGCTTCGAATATTTAATGCCCAAGAGACCGCAAAATCGCAGGGGATCAGAGAAAGACTAGCTTGTGATATTGAGTGATAGCATTGATTCAATATTGACCAGCTACACCCATTCGTACTATATTGCAACACTTCATATCAAACTACATCACACGATAGAAATCTAAAGAACAACAAACACCTGTCATGCCTGTGTCTGCCTTGCCTCAAATTCAAGTCTACAAGAGCTTGATTTGAATATATTAAAGCAATGTTTATTGTTACATCAACGATTGGTTGCTCTTTTGATCAAGACAAGTTATTCCTTAAACAAAATTCTTCCATTGAACAAAATTCTAAGGCGCATCATAAAGATCACTTAGCGCTTAGTGCCAAGGCGAGAGTGATTATTTTGTATTGAGCTTCCAAACAAGCTGAAATGAAGCGCCTGCGTTAGTGGCTCACACATCAAAACAGCGGTGACGATTGAACGTGAAAGTAAATGAGAGTAATACACTCTGTCGCGTTACGTTATTAATACATCCGTATTCACAATTGATACAGTGTTTTCGGTGTTGTCTCGTGTCAATTGTACACATCATCATCATTTGGCAAATGGCGCTAAATAACTTCATCACTATTATATTATGCTAATCCTTACATCCCTCAATTAAGCTTCTATGCCTCCATTAATCGAACAATTAAAAAGATGGGTGATGTGAGTTGGTCTTTGGTTAAACGGAAATAAAATCTGAAGGAGTTCTTGCTGAGGTGTAAAAGATGAAGAATCTTGTTTTTGAAAAAGAAGTGCCATGGGATGAAATGGTTAATTATATCATGCTCTTTTGAAAAGCACCGCGTAAGCTGCGTTGAGAGCAGATCATTCCCCGGTATGTTCTTATTTACTTCTATATGCTCATGTTAAAACTTCTAAAATTTGTGATATAAGGTGTGTCACTGGCCGCCATGGGATGTACATTTTGTTATAAAACCATTCCATGCACCCACCCGCCCCCTCCCATCTAACCCACAACGTTCACTTCACTTTGGCCTATCGTCGAGTCCATACTTGAGGCTGAAAAAAAAAAGAATAATTCAATTCGTCATTTATAATACAGATGATGGCCAGGTGCAAATAACAATCAATAATCTATGCCAAGCTGGATACTAAGCGGAGTAGCAGAACCACATTTTGCATTCATGAATCAAAGTTGATTTCCCATGCTTCAACTGAGATGAGGATGGGTGTTACATCAGTTTCCCGACGCATATCTCGCAGTTGGATTGGCAAAAATTGAGCAAGTGAAATTGGATTTTTAAAGTCTATAGAATAACTTTTAACCTGTCGTTTTAGCAACTTATGGTTCAAAGATTTGATAGTGGTGCCGTGAGTAATACCAATTATTTATTGTTAGATTCCTTAAAAGGTGCTGATAAAGCCTCGGCCAACATCGGTCAATAAATATGTGATTGAGGAAGTACCCTTATAGAATTTAGTATGCTTGGCTCTCCGGGGATGAGTGGTTATCAATGCACATCGCTACACATCAGAAGAGATAGACACATGTAAATCACCCTCGTCTATAGTATTTACACCAAACTTCATCTGTAAACTTCGCAGAAGCATGGAAATATCGTCCCATGCACATAATGCAGCTATGCATAGTATAAACGGAACACTATTGATTGTCTCATAGACAGAAAACAGCGAGGGCTCAGATTCGCTTAATGGTTACTCTTAATAAGTAATATTGGAGTGGAGGAAAGATCTAGACAAATATCTTTTTCTCGTTGAGATTTTTAGAAATTCTTTATTGCTTTAAACAAGGCATCTACCCCAGAAAACCCCAAGACAAGGAACTGGCAAATAATGGTGCTGCCGCTATTTATTATAATCAAGCAGTCCATCCACTGAGGAAATGTTCAAACTGAGTGGCAATGTTCTAATGTAAATATTCCAAACCATCAATTGCATGTCACCCGCAAATTACCGGTTTGTCTGCTTTCAAGCCGTAGGTAACAAAATTCTGAAAAAGCTAACTCAAACATGCCTTTCTGAATGCATCTCAACTGGGTATCTACACAAACAATGCTATCACACTAATCCTTTTGAATTTGAAATGTTATTCGCAAGGGATGCATTGGTGAATATTATTTGGACAAAAAAGTTCCATGCTATGCTATATCAGTGGATACAGAGATAGCTCAGTGAAAGTCTGTCAAAGTCCAGATATAATAAATATGTAGTACTGTTTACGTAATAATATGATCATTACACGAATGTTACATTTGTCGTTCCAACGAAGATTTTACAATATCAGACACTTGTAGAACATGCAAATGAGGAGCGGTACCGTCATCTAGACTTAAACATATTTGAAAGGGTTCAAAGACGAGCTGCAAAGCTCCCAAAGGGTTAGCCTGAAGTTACATGCACAAATTACACTTGTAAAGACAGACATCTGTTAAAACAAGCCGTCTCCAAAGCGATCACATTCAGTAATGAGCAGTTTTTGAAACCAACTTTTCGTATTTAGTTGTGACCTCGTAATACAGTTTGCCAGCCAAAGTTGATGTCGGTTTGTATTCACAGAATCAGCAATGAAGGGTCCAAAGTTCATAATAGGCCTACGTTAACGCTGTGCGCCTGCCTTTTATATATATATAAGTATACCTGAATTTCGGATCTATAACAACCATACACATTCTGCGTACAAACACAAAACGCTGAGCGTCTATGAAAATGTAGTCCGGACATTCCGTCAGGTGAAGTAATTGAATAGTTTGTGGCAAAATCAATCCAATGCCGAATGTGTTAATTTGGGATTGATCGACAATGTACTGAGGATATTGGTGTGATATATGCGAGTGTGTCATGCCAGATGATGAATTGTCGTTCAATCAAAGGTTAGCCTTTAATAAGGGTGTCTTGGAATACGGTGCGCACTACACGGTAAACCACATATCACTGCTTGGCTCCCAATGGATGTTTATTCATCAATACACATCACTGCTGGCACAAATACACTGCCCTCATCTATTGAATTTTTTGCGATTCGATTAACCTTACAAAGTATTTGATGCGCAAATTAAATATAATTTTACGAGGAAAAGGGTAAGTGTTGCTTCGGTAGATCACTAGAAACTCCTGATGAGCTTCGTACGGATCTTACCATACGTTAGGGTAGTGACCAATCACATGGCGCCGTCTGTTTTACAGCCGGTCCAAGTCGCTTAATGGTTGGTAATACATGCGATTGACGTGATGTTCAGGTAGCTGTTAAAGTTAAAGCTTCTTTTTTCTAGTCACTGCTATCCTTAAACGGATAGCCAAGGCTTTGAATTACCATAACATAGTTAGGCTTACATAAGCAAACTCTTTACTCCTTGACTCATATATCTAATGGTATGTCCAATATGACAGGTACATTTGTGGTAAGCGACATAACAATCGCTGATCCTCAAATAATAGCCTATGCATTTATTTACCACAATGACAGTGCTTTACGTCAAAACCGGCCGCCTACTGCCGCATTTACTACATATCTCTCCAACCCTGTCGCGGCTTCTATTTTCTTCACTCCAACTGATGAATATAAAATTTAGCAAATAACTATTTCTATCAAAGTCCCCAGATCTACTGGTAATGGCATTCTTACTTCGAAACACATTACATCTTCATTCCTCTTTATTCTCATTCCGCTGTGTGATATTTCCAATAAAGTACTTCAAGGAGAAACTTCCCCCGAGGAACTTAATTGACCAATATCGATCTTGCAAGTATTTTTGAAAGTCCATGAATGATTTATTAATAAAAGTCTTCATGCATTTTTATAGGTTAATAATACATTACATGATGGCCCATATTGTTATTGGCTAAACATTGTACCACTGACGCAATAAGTTTACTGAATGCATTGAATGATAATAAAAAAGGCGTAGATGCCTTGCTCGCTCGCGCCTAGGTATTTGACACGATTGGTCCTAAAATACTTTAGGCAAAGATACATCACTGTTGCATTAGAGGCTTACCCCTTCAATGGTTCTAAAGTTACCTGGATAAAAGGTCGCACTATGTTACATGGAAGTAAGCTTCTTCGAGTGCACAAGCAAAGATGATGCTCCCCATGTCTCTGTACTTTTCCTCTTCGTTCTTATTATAAGTGAATGATATGTCATCTTCTCCAGTGCGCCCTCATGCGAAACTTTTTGTGGATGAGTGTACTCTTTTATGCACAGATGAAGATTAGCACACCTTATTTTCTAATATGAATACTGACCTTGAAAACACCAATACGCCAGTTTGCAGCGAATAGACCCTTTTGCAATACATCTAAATAACCAATGATTCAGTTTCTATTCGACCAATCATTGAATAAATAAACTTGCCACTATTGACGACATTAGTGACTGTCACATAAATCGTCATCACCGCACATCATAAAAGGCTCTTATTATTACAAACAAACATCCGAGCACACTGACATTGGGTGAATCGGATGACTTCATATCTATCCCGTAAATAGGCACCTTCATTATGCAATCTTCAAACCATGACTGAAGCTTCGGGGTAAATCTAATCGTATTTGTGATAATTAGGATATTCACGTCGTTCGATCTCCTTGAAACAGGCGATCGTCTGTTGCCAGCAAATCAGCGACTTGTCTGCTTTACATCCGTAATTAATCAGCATAACATATATAGATGGTGCAGAGTGAGTAATGATAACCAAAAGAAGATGGCTCTTGACTTCAGATTCGGCTCATAGCTTACAAGAAAGCCTGCACAACGCTTTAGTATAGGTAATAAACACATTTTTACTGAGGTCGACTGAGGTTATTAAATACCTAGTATCAATATAATGTGGCGCTGCCAAGGTTTGTTCCCATGTATTTTGCGAAAATCAATGTCAACCTATAACCTTCACGAATGCTTTATCTAGCGGCTCGACATCAAATGTCGGGATTGTTTGCGTTCTATCATCGATGTCATGTCAACCTATTCGAAATAAACTCATCAATAACCATGACATTCCCTCATATCTGTGATTAACGACGAAAGAAAGCACTGTCCGCTCTGTACAAAGTCTGAATTTTTATCACGTCAACTGATTACCGTAACGTAATTGATTAGCACTCATGGAAAAGAATGTAAGTAGTCTTTAAAGCAACGAATAACACAACATTTGAGCAGTTTATATTTATGCCAATCTAATTTCCACATCAAAGCTAACAGTGGTTGCGTTGTGTGTGGCCAACACATTGCCGCAGATGACTTGATTATATTAATGAACATAGGAATAAATACTATTAAAAATAGAAAGGATTGGGACATGAGAGATTGCCTGACATCGTATGAAATTCCTCAGAAAAAACGCCACGATACATTCGGAATTATCAAACTGTATTATATTAGTCAACTGTACACAAAGACATACGCTTCCAGGAACCAGAATGTGTGGAAATTGAAACGTGCTTTCGACAACTGTTTAAAATGATGGTTTTTCCGATATAAAAGCTGAAGGAATGAAATATCCCTTTTCAGCGCAATGGGTCATTTGAATCTAATTTCCATATATTGATACTGAAAATCCATGCCACAGGACTTATGTTAATATGTGGGTAGGGAATCCTTTCATGCAACTCGTAAGTTCCTTGCGTTGGTAAGGATAAAAACCCGAAGCTACGTTGGTTAGGGTTAAAAGTGCCCAACGCAGCAACTTATAAAAGGAAAATCGTTTGTACGTAGGTTTGAACGTCTTATTTCAAGAAGGTTTCGAATCAGAATATTTTCTCGACAAGAGAGTAATACAACAAAAAGTAAATACCGGAAGACAATTTATTGCAGTTTGTGGTGTTTTGGGCCCCACGCGCATGTAATTAAGAGAGTTTGATATCTTCGTGCTTCGCGCATCAATATTTGAAATAAGGCTGGTTGTCGGATGCTATCAGCGCTTGTTTAAAAACTGCTAATAGGCCGGTTACTTTAATCGGTCGTGATTTAAGCTTGTTGTATATGCTAATTTGCTGGTTACTTTACTCAGTGGTAATCAACGCTTGTTGTTACGGTTAGTTGGCTAATTTCTTTGCCCGGTCGTGATCAACGCTTGTTGTAACTGATAATTGCCTGGTTATCTAACTCGGAAGTGATCCACTCTTGTGATTAATTGTGCATGCCAGGTTATTTAACTCGGTATATCCACGCTTTGATAACTTCTGCTAGTTATCTTACTCGGTAGTGATCCACACTCGTGATAACTTCTGATTGGCTAGTTATCTTACACGGTCATGATCCAATCTTGTGATAACTTTCTGCATGTCTAGTTATCTTAGTTCGGTAGCGATCCACGCTTGTGAAAACCGCTATTGGCTGTGTCATATGACCGGCCTAGTGGATATACTAATTCTATTATTTTCTGCAGCATGAGGACAGTAACAATAGATTCCTTGAACACTATGACATCATCACGCTTTGGAAGTTTTCCTTCCTTCGGCAACATTCAACCACATTGACACATTGATGTAATACATCTTCATGTTGGATCTACTAGCTTGATTCACGTTTAGCTGATGTAGCATGCACGCCGACCCGATAGAAGTGTGTATAATCTATCCGATGCAATCAAATCCATTGATTGGTCCTTTTGTAGTTACTTTTAATACCGACAAAATGCGTCTTAATTAAGTGTTGAATGGACAATGCCGTATTTTTTGACAATTATCAAGTGCAACCGATTAAAATGGTGTAAGATACGACGCGTCGGCATATATGAGGCGGTATAATTATACACCATTACCACAGAAACAATTAGTAAAGCTTGCACTGTTTACATCGAAGTCGAGAAAGCAATCAGTTCGTTGCATTGGTCATATTAAAGACACACAACGTTGTGTTATTATAGTTTACAGACGTGGGGCACAACGTTTAAGGATACTACTATCTTAAGTATCCATTAATGTATAACATTACGTCATGTGGAAAAATTAGGGAAACTGACGGAGCATGGAGAGAAGAAATAGGACAGTCGTGAAATACCAGGATTAGACGAACTGCCCCACTATAGATTCATCCATTGCTGATATATATGTCAGCAAACCCCGCTGTGTATTGTTGCACCCTATCTGGGATTAACTTCGCCATAGCTGGTACCTGGTGGCAAATAAACGCAAGGGCTAGTGTTCGGTTCACCATAGTCATAGAATTAGGTCAAAAGTGCATATGACGAATAACTCTAATGGCTAATACAGGTAAAAATATCCAAAGATCCATGGAACAATATATTGTCCATAGTAAAGGTTCGTCATGATTTTATAACTTACGCAACAGCACCTACCTCCCACCCCCCGTTGGACGGAATAACCCATCTGGGCCGTTAGGCTTTGCAAATTTAATAATTGTCATACTGGGTATAGAATCCGGGAATAAAGATCAACGTGCGACTTCCCGATCCTTTATGCAATGCCAGACCTCGGATATGCTAATACTTAATTGTTTGAACAGCAGCTCGGTCAAATATACCATCCTAGTCTAATTCTTTCAGTCACGATAGAGCGATGGTGCGTTGAGTGGTCGCAGGGTAATATCGAAACTAATCAGTAGTAATCACCCACTATGGTTTGTCTCTCGTTCTTAACGAAGTAATACTTTACTCGTAAGCGGCATTTGTTTGGCACTATAACAATATAATGTCTGACAGCCTTGAATATGTCTTTCAATTTTCATCGGTAACTTATGGATCTACATGAATCATTCAATAATAAGAGGCCTCTACGTCGTATGCATGTCAAAACATTGATGACGTACAAAAACCTGCTCGGGGAATGCTTATAGCAGACACCACTTCATGTAAAGACCTTTGCCTAGTAATAAAAGTACCGTGTGAGAGTTGAAAAATTTTAAGAAATCAAGCACCCACCAAAGTTCGGTTCTGTTTTCGGTTCTGAGAACAAAGAATCCTCAGCAAAATTAGTTCTACTACCATGAGGTTTTGAACCCCTTACCACGAAGAAGAGTGGTGAATCTGCGAGATCGACTTCAAAACTGCGTAAACATTAACATGGAATCTGTTCAAAATGGCTCAAAAAGCGCAGCATGTCTTAAAAATAAAAAATCAAGCCGCATTGTTAGAATGGGTTGACATATATCTTCCTAATCTGTGAAACACAATCCACCCCAGTTGCGAAGCCAATCCCTCTGCACATGTCAGTCAACGTATGTCGCAAAGTAAAAGAGCTGTTCTACTTCCGTTGACAATATACCGGCAATATGCTATACTCGCATTCCATCATCCGATCTGTGATATGTGTTCGCCATGAAACGAGTTGCCTGCTATCCAAACGGAAGATAAGCACCATTTTTACTCGAAGATATGCTAAATAACGTTAACTAACATGTATTGACTTGTTTATTTATACAATCCGCATACACACAACCGTGCAATACCTATACCCGTCCCGTGACTATGACACGCAGCGTTTATAGTTACTACACTGCCTTGCTCAACATTACATTAAGCCATCCTAAAGAGTTAATTAAAGAGTAACCTTAGTATTAATATATGTGCCAATCATGTTGATGAATCGTTGCAAATGTCCCGTATTGTGCTATCCTGATAAGTTTTCACATTGGTGACAGAATGAACGATAGTTTCGACTGTACCATACATGATTTGGGTAACTAGGTCCCTTTTTGTAACCAGGCAAACATCTCATGTTACACTCCTCGGCAACGAAAACAAATACAAACCCTACCTCTTTTAGTAGGGCTGACAGAGTCACACCACCAAACTTATGCTGCTGATAACATGATACGCTAATGTCGGTTGAAACGTTGTATAATATTGCAATCATAACGTTTACATAATGGCGAACTCTTAATCAAGTTAATCAACTTGTATAAAGTATAGTTTGCATTCCGCAGTTCAATTTCATCCCCCTTCCCTTCACAAGGGACAAATCCCCGTTTTTATTATCAAAAGTCAAGCCCTATTCACAATTGTTCTACTGACGGCGTCATTGTATTCCGTGTCCGTAAATGCCAGCTTTGGTCTTTAGGTTCAATAACCTTTATTCAGTACCCATGTTTACACCATAATCTTTTGTAGCATTGCATCAAATAATCATTTACAATATATCTTCAGCATGTGCTTCTCCCAGAAGCAAGGTATTTATGTTTGCACATAAGTGGATTCAATCATAATCACTCAGCGCGAGATCGTACAATAACCCCCCCCTCCACCCCCCTCTTGGCATACCACACGTACACCATCAGTGATTTTGCAATGGAGTAGGCAGTCAAACCGCCATATCTCAAGCAGGTGCTCATTAAGGTGTATCAAGAATCAATTAGATCCAAAAAGAAGTTCGGTGAAAGAGTTGGTCTGTGACTTTGTTGGAGGAGGTTACTCACATTGACTCTGTCATCAGTGATGATCTGCTCTTTTAGAACTTGGCTAAGTGGCTGTTTAGGATGATCACTGCCACATATGCTGTGCACTAGCCACATCTCATCGAACAGATTGGCAAGCGCAGCACAGAACGTCATAGTATAGAAATGCGCTGATGAATGCCTTGTCTAGATGTTGGATTACTATGACTGACATAACAATTAGATTGTCAACGGAAAATCATCTCAATCATAAACAATTCATAGGTTCGATACATCATCAACGGCTTTGAGAAATTTATGTTACCACATGACGTCTTGTCCTGAGTTAATGTGCGCAATCAAATGGCAAACTTAATTAATGGTGGGGGGGGAGGGGTTGAAAAGAAAGGTCGCATTGCAAATTGACAGTATGTAAATGTGAAGCATAATTTCGTCTGATCATATCACACAATACTAGCAATCTCTGGTACACTCATGTCGGTACGAATTGCTCACTCGTGTTTTCGTTGTCAATGGATAGATTGTTGTGATAGGTAGGTCATCATACGAATGTTTTCAAGTTATTCTGTATACCATGGATGTGTCATAAGCTCGTACAATCAAAAGCACCATACTCCTCTACACCCAAATCGGATGAATCCCACTGACTTATACATGGTGCTTTGGTTGTCGAGGGAATACAAACCGATGTAAAATTGTTCTTCGAGATCACAACCAAATACGAGAACGCAAAAAATCCCGACATTTGATGACGAGCCTCTAGCATTCGTGAAGGTTATATATTGACATTGATTTTCGCACCCAAGGGATGAACGTAGAGAAACACACCTTAACTGCGCCACATTATATTGATACTAGGCATTTTATACCCTCGGTCGACCTCAGTAAAAATGGGTTCATTCCCCTATACAAATGCGTTTTGCAGGCTTTCTTGTAAGCTATGAGCCAAGTCTGAAGTCGAGTGTCATCTGCTTTTGGTTATCATTACGCCCCCCGCACCATCTATATATGTTATGCTGATTAACTACGGATGTTAGGCAGACTTTTTCAAGAAGATTGAAACGTCCTTGCTTGAAGATTGCGTAATAAAGGTACTTATTTACGGAATTTATGTGAAGTCATACGATTCCCCCAATGTCAATGTGCTCGAATGTTTGTTTGTAATAATAAGAGCCATTTATGATATGCAGATGCTGATGAAGTTAAATATGCGAGTCACTAATGTCGCCAATAATGGCAGGTTTGCTTATTTAGTAATTGGTGGAATAGAAACCGAAACATGGGTTGGTTGGATGTATTTCGACAGAATCTATTTGCTGCAAACCGCGTATTGGTGTTATCTGGGTCAGCATTCATATTAGAAAAAAAGGTGTGCTGATTTATATCTGCATAATGTGTTTCGAATTAAGAATGCTATTACCAGTAGCGATGGAGCCTTTGATAGAAATAATTATTTGCTGAATTTCATATTCGTCGGTAGGAATGAAGAAAACAGAAGCCGCGACAGGGTTGGAGAGATATGTAGTAAATGCATTGGTAGAGGGCAGGTTTTGACGTAAAGCACTGGCATTGTGGTAAATAAATGCATAGGCTATTAATTTAGGATCAGCCAGTGTTATGTCGCTTACCACAAATGTACCTGTCATATTGGACATACCATTAGATATATGAGTCAAGGAGTAAAGAGTTTGCTTATGTAATATCGGTGAAGCCTAACTATGTTATGGTAATTCAAGGCCTTGGCTATCCGTCTAAGGATAGCGGTGACTAGAATCGCATGTATTACCAATCATGAAAGCGATTTGGACCGGCAGCGAAACAGACGGCGCAAAGTTAAGCTATGTGATTGGTCACAACCCTTACGTATGGTAAGATCCGTGCGAAGCACAAATGGAGTTTCTAGTTATGTACTAATGCAACACTTATCCTTTTCCTCGTAAGATTATATTTTATTTTCGCAGCAAATACCTTGTAGGGTTAATTGAATCGTAAAAATACCATAGATGAAGGCGCTGTATTTGTGCCAGCAGTGATGTGCATTGATGACTAAACATCCACATGGAGACAAGCAGAGATATGTGGTTTACGGTGTAGTGCGCACCGAATTCAATGGTATTACATCCTCAATCACACATATGCTGGCAAGTGAGCCAATGCTTAATCAGCATATGCGTTTTTCTAAGGAATGTAATAATGAGTAATTGGTATTCCTCAAGACACCCTTATTAAAGGCTTGACCTTTAATTGAACGACAATTCATCTTCTGGCATGACACACTCGCATATATCACACCAATATCCCCACGGATGTTAGTAAATTGTCGATCAATCCAAAATTAACACATTCGGCCTTGCATCGATTTGGCCACAAACCATCAAATACTTGACCTTTTCTCCATCACAAAAGCGAATTAAAGGATGTCTCCCCTAAATGTGCATCTGTTAAATTTACTAAAAATATATTTTCTTGTATGGGGTCAGTAAACACATTAATGATGACGTGTTTACCTTCCTTAAGGGAAACCATTACCTGTACATTGTAAGTGTACGTGGTTCTATAGTACACCACATAAGAATAATCATTTTGGGGCCGTCCATTTGCGAAGAATGTAAGATCGTCGTAATAGCTCAGATATCAAGGCCTCTGTACATTATGATGACCAAGGCATCTCACAGGGGCAATGAGGTATTATCTTCAAAATAAAAACACACTTAGAGTTGGCCTGTCATATGACGTGTAGAATGCTGGATTATTTGCACTTAATTCATTGATCTAAGAATAACTGATATTTAAATTGGCGTCAGCAGTCTTTCGCTCATAACCCTTTTTCTGAATAACACTTAGAGTTTTAGGCTGTTGTTCTGGATCCAGCGGGTGATGAATCAGCGATACATCCACCCATGATACTTGTTGCTTGGGCAAGATCAAAGGAAATGACTCCTACCTCTATCTAACCCGACCGTCATTCAAGTGAGATGTTCATAAAGGCAGACAACATTAACGTAGGCCTAATATTATCTTCATTTTCGTCAAAGTCAGAGGGAACATTGTTAAACGCAGTGGAGCATCAAGGGATATATCAGACGCGTTGATAAACTTATAACTGAGTTCGACTCGAGCATACAAATGCTTTACCTTTATCAATGTTATGTACGAAATTATGTGAGCTTAGAACTGTTTTCAGGCTTCAGAAAATAAATGTGAACAAAGATAAGACGTTATGATGATAGATCGCCCAGGTGATACAGGTGAAAAAGTAAAACCTACATAAACCTTCAGTAACTGCTGAAACAGCCTTGGTATATGTATGCGTTTGTAAATTATTAACAACTACACCTGCGTATGATATTAAAATGGAAAGGAACAAAGCCCACAGAGCACGTCCCACTGTAAGAAGGATTAAAATTCATGACTGGTTTTGCTCGGAGCAGGAACATTATTATTATCCAATGAACAATATACTGTGTGGTATGCAACGCTCAGCACAATGTAAGCACAAAAAACGAGGAAAAGCATTCCAACAGAATAATCGAACTGTGTATGTTGAATGTGTTATGCTAGGTATTGATCAGCTAGAAATTTATAAGCATTCTGTTCGCCAATACGTGGCGTCGGGAGTGGTGTTTTCGAAAAGCAGATATGTGTTAATTGAGTTAACCGGAAGAATTGGCCCACTGAGAGAACCAACTGCTTAAACTGGTCCGTGATTCAATTGAGTCCGTGCCACAAAAAGGATTTGCATGGTTTACACAGCCTATTAAGCCACCAAAGCAGTTTCAACGAATTCGCAATATAAAGCACCTGGTAATTTGGTCACTATCTGAATTCAACATTAAATCCGTCACAATGCTGTGGCTGCTCAAAAAAACATTACCACAAATCACAAATGCAGTACGGACCGTTAGGAATTTGGCCAATGTGCTTCAGGCATTTTAAATAAAAACCGAGCAGAACCACATTAAATTATTCATTTGACCCATGAATCAATACATTAAATGCAAGCTGTTGTTTATCTTACAAGATGGCTACTCTATCGCATTTATTACAAACGGGAAAAGCGACTTAGACCGGCTGTAAAAAGTGACGAGTAAATCAGACGGCGTTCATTTTAGCGGCGGGATTGGTCGCAAACATCGCCCGTGTTAAGATCCATTCAAGGCGCGGTAAGGGACATTAGTTTCTAGTGATGTACGCCGTTAAATCTATAATTATCCATCCAAGTATACCATTTACTCGCCAAAAATACTTTGAAATGTTGAATGACTGGTCTGAATACTTAAGACCAGGGCGATGTATTTGTTCCTGTGGTTCATTGATGACCGCGTACGCATCCGCAGGGAGCCAATCAATTACATATTTACTGGCAAGTGAGCCGATGCTTTATCAAAGGAATCTAACAAACAGTAATTGGTATTAACAATTAATCTTCTGTCATGACACACTCGTATATCACACCAATATCCCGTGGGAAGTAGGTAATTTGTCGATCGATCCCAAATAAACACACTCTGCCTGATTCAATACTTTGACCTTTTTTCTATCATCACAAGTGAATAAAAAGAGCTCGTGCCTCAATGTGTAGCTGTTAAATAAACAGGGACGACCTGTTGTGTTGAAATGCAATTCTAACAGTAGTTTGTAAAATGGCATGGCCGTGCCGCAAATAAGCGCCAAACAATCTGTCATTGAACAGGGAGCGGAAATAATATGTTAATTTCGAAATCGTACGATATGAAAAAACCCATCCAGTTAGCTATACAGTGTTACAATGAAGATTGCGTTATTCGACATATATTGTGCAGTACGAGTGAGTGGGACGTGTCATCATAGACGCCTTGTTTGTATTAAACCAAAATGTGTGTAAATTGCAAAAGCAGAGCTCCCGTCGAACCACTGACGTTCTACCTTTAGCAATTGATGGTGAATATCCAAAATTGGATTAAGTTAAGGGGTCAGACCGAATTAGTGATCACATAATGAACGGCTTTGTTGTTCGATTACATTACAACGAAAAACAGACCAATTCAACACTTTATCAGCTATAAGAGGAACGCATAAGACTATCAACGAGAGGCATCTTGCTTATATACAATCCATAGGTTGAAGGCATCGTCAAGGGTTCCAAGGAAGAGTTTGTATATGAATTCATGGGTGCTATGACTCGGCAAGCTAATTAATGGGGATAAATCGAAAATGAAATGTTCAAATTAGATTAGATATGGGTGTAAAGCACCATCTTCATGACAACAGAATTTGATCATATCTTGAATGCGACATGAGTTCATGCACTCAATGTGAGCCTTCTCTAGTACACCCATGTCGGAATGAACTGCTGATTTATATACGATGTGACGCTGTCTATGGATCGATGACTGTAGCATGCAGGTAACAATAACAATGCTAAGACGGCCGGTTCAAAGTTTTTTTTGATCTTAAAATTACTACCAAACTGATATGACCCATCCCCCTCAATACAGGGAAGCATGTTTCGTCAATGCTAAATGTGGTTCTTCTATTCCGTTCCATGCATTACCGGCAGTTATTTGGACCAGGCCACCATCGGCATTGTAAATATAGAATGGAATTGTTCTTTATCTTTAGCCTTCAGTATTGTCTGGAGGATAGGCCCAAGTAATGTGAAGGGAATGGTTGTTTGAAAATGAACAGAGCAATTATATTAGAGAAGTGAAATATATTTCAAATGAATATGCTATCCTTAATCCTACTACTGAACCTTTCTGACAAGTCTTGCAACTAAGGTGTGAGGGCCACTCTAACAAATGAAACTGTCATCCAATGGCGATCAGTGGCACGCCGTTTGTCACATTTAAAGAGCATATAGAAATGAAGGAAGAAAAGCTGATGCATGATCCGCTCTCAACACAGCTAAAATGGCGCTTTTCTCAAGAGCATGATATTTTTCACCATTTAAATCTCACTCAGAACACTTTCATGCTTTTCATGGCATTTTTGTTCTCGATATAATAGACTCTTCAATATTTACATCTCAGCAGAAACCCATTTAGATGTTCATTTCGTTAAACCAACATCTACTCATGTAACCCCTCAAACCCTAAGTATCGGTTTAAGCGTGCACTATTCTGCGGCATATCTAGGGAACCTTATATCCCCTCGTGGCTGAATTTACCTCACGCTCATTTAATAAATACTTCAAATCCAGGTTTCGCGGGAATATATGGTATGACGAGATAGTCAAATTGGAGAATATCGACCACACATCACCTAGTTAGGTAATTCAGGTAATTCTTCTTCACAATCGCCATTATATATTACAGTAATATAGAGAAGGAAGATCAATTGCTTCGTTATCTCTATTTAGCGATTAATATTTGCCATAAAGGGATTCTTATCCTTTATGTGTCATTAGCCAAAGCAAGAAATATTGTTAGTCTTTTTTAGTGGGAGGTGATTGCAGTAGAGAATTCTACGTTATAATGCAATGTGTTGTACAGCAGTGCAGTGCAGCGTGAGATGGTGGGAAGCCACGCCTGGCAGAACAGCTTATTCACCTGTATAACTTGGCAGTCTATCATCATAGCGTCATATCTTTGTTCACATTTTTTTTTCTGCAGCCTGATGGTAGAGAGCAGTTTGTAGCTCATATAATTTCGTACATAACATTGATAAAGTTAAAGCATGTTAATGCTCGAGTCGAACTCAGTTATAAGTTTATCAACGCGTCTGATATACCCCTGAATGTTCCACTGCGTTTAACGATACTCCCTTTCTCCGTTTGTAGTTGCCATTTCTATTGTGGAATTCCGGCTACAAACAAGATATATCTCAGGCTTAGCGAGAAAATCACATGCTTCTGTCTCTTCAAATATACTCGGGACACGACCAAATGTGACAACATGTTGCCGATGGTATTTCTTTTATACCAGTATTAACTCGAAACTATCGAATTAATGCACGAATTATTCATAGTGCTGATGCAACATATATAAGTAATACAGACACATCCTAGAAGATTAGCTCAAATATATTTGCATGACTTTTTGGTAGGTGCTTTGACGTACGTTATGGCCGTTTCCTGCTTTAATTTCCTGACATCGGTCACCTAAATGCACAAACAGTAGTTAGAATAAAAATCCTCATTTCTTTGGTCGGATAAATTGGGAAGAAAAACCAAGGCTGCAGCAGTTGCATTATCAATGGATTATTCTCCTTAATCCCCATATGACAACCGATATATAGGCTAATGACACGTACGGAGCAGTGAAATGAACAATTATCGCTGTTGATGCATTCCCCATATTATTCAAATATCTGCACATCGCAACTGAAATACATTATTGCTTTAGTTTCGTTTAAGCCCGATAGTTTGCTCAACCAATTTGCTAAAAAAACTCTCTGTTTATGTGAATTGCTATACTTTGTCTTTTATATCCCGAATTGGCTGCTTACTTATTCCTCACCATCAGTTACATGAGAATAGCGTTGAACTGTACAAGACATGGTTTAGTGACCTTGAGCAGAGCGAGATAGTGGGGGGATGTTGGCCGTACAGACAAGTCTTTCTTGCAGGGGTGGAGGGGGGGGGAGGATTACATTCCTTCCGCGGTAGCTAACATGCATAAGCTTCGAAAGTTATTACCATAATAATAAGCAAGGATTAATGGCGGATTCAAGCTGAATGTTATCACATATTATCAAGATGCCCATGGATATGGAATCTTCACAAACTGACTTGACTTTAGCAACCTGATGTTTTTTTTTGGAGGATCTTTGCCTGTCTGCACAATACTGGATCATATTGAGCACAGACAGCTATGTGCCATCTGCAATTTACATGATAAATGTATTGGATATCCTTTTCCATCCGTTCCGATTTGGTTTAGTGTATCAAAAGCGATAGGAAATGAAGAAGATCAAACTTGCAAACCACTGCGTCTATACATGTTCGTCTGTATATGTTTATGTCTCGGCTTGACAAAGCTAAATCGTAAGTTTTTAATCCAATTGACATATGATTGCGAAAAGTAAAATGGAACTCCAATTTTGATTTTATTTGACGTTTTAGCCAGGTACATCAAATAAGATACTGCGACGGCATCACCACGTCGATCCCAGCACTCAATATACGTACTTTATACGTTGTGATGAAGTAGTTGTTTGGTAGTGATTGCATAGTGTTTCTACCAGAAACGTTTGACCTAAGTATTAAAGAAACGTAGTAAAGTTATCATTCCATGACCTATTTGGGTACCTGTATGTTACCTTTTCACTACATTATTATTGACAGCAAACATGCCATTTAAAACCGAATAAGATGAGCAAAATATTTTTTATTGATCATATAACAGGATAATGTAGATGGGTATCTTCAAAATCCGAAGGATCAGTGGCAGGAAGAGAGGGGTGGGTTCTTTTCATCGTTGGTGTAGAAGTCGGGCCTGTCAACACATAGGATACAAGATTATGCGAGGAGTGGATATTTTTTACGTATATATTAGTAAAGTAGCATGATGCGAACAATATACAAGGGGTATGATATGTCCACCAGGTCTTGATAATCTCAACTGTTCAACTGAATAACAGCCAATTCCAAGGAACGTATATAAAGTTTTGATGATTGATTAACATATCGTGCATGTGAATCATTATATTTTTTCAATACATACCTTAGGATGACGGGAATATAAAGCGATGACTTCAGATACATACTTTGCAAATACTCATTTTCAAATTTGGCATAGAAACACAACAAAGGTTCTGTTCTCCCTATATCATATGAAAAGAAACAAAACGTATTGAAGATATAAGTTATCCTAGCTTTGTAATTAAATGTTATGCCAATTTGTTTATTGTAAGTCAATTCCCATCTTTACTTTAAATGTGAACTAGATGTGTGGATATACAAAACCATTCTGCAGCAAGCAACAACCTGATGGTCATTACTTTAATTTTGATCGCACAGGCAACGCTATGACCGAATACATGATATAGATAACGTCCGTGATAAATAACTTGAGTTACGTAGCAGAATGATACATATATAAGACGTGTTGTCGTTATGTATTTATTACGTAGAGGCCTTACGTAAATGCTGCGTAATTAGTACGTTTTAACTACGTAATTACCTGACATTACCGAGCCATTATCTACGAACTACTTCGCTCTAAGTAGTTTGTATGTAGTGTGTTTGCTGGGATTTCATCTGTGTTAACATTCAACGCAGGTCATTCTAATACACACAAATGACGACCGCCGAGGAAGTAGCGATCAAGTAACATTGGAAGTTAATATGATTCAGCTAATTCATCACTACTCGTCGGCAGTTGAAGTATTTGTCCCAATAGAATGCCGAAATAACACGTATGTCCTTGACACTCTTGACGGTTACGACGATGTAAAAAACTGATAGCAGGGCCATAAAATCGCCTGGGGCTAAGACCAATATCAACGAATATACGAATCCGTCTTATCCTTACCGGGAATTAACTAGCTTTTTTGTTCATCATTGTAGGTTTGCCATAGAAGAATAAAGATTCATGATTATGACTGTTATTCTGCATCCTACATAGAAGTGCAACGAGTAGTTCTTTTGCACATCACAGTAAGATAATAATCTGAAATTGAAAGTGCAACGGACTAGTTTAATTGCCATAGATAAAGTTCGCTTCAAAATGTGAATGGTTGTCAACAGTGTTTGGTGTATCCATATTATATAAGCAGTTCCGATGATTTACAGCATCTCATGCCAAACACGATAAGTTTGCGAGCTTTATGTCTCGCTCCTTGTAGGCCGCGCGAAATGGTAAGATAATTCAGACAGATCAACCATGAAAATATACTTGGTTAATCAGTGTTAATCATGAAAGTGTTAATTTATCCGAAATTGTTAAAATGTTTAGATATGACAGTTTGTATTGATTGAAATAAGGGCACCAGATCAATTTCTATCAACAAAAGGTAGAAGCTAACCTAATATTAGTACTTATTAGTACGGATTACCATGAAGACTTTGCATAATGACGTACATCATAGCATTTTGAAAAATGGCAGTAAATGATTGAGGACAAATAGAAATTAGTGTATCTGACAGACAGTAGTCATCATAGAATTCTTTGTAATAGACGTAGTAACAAAATCAGAAACAATTCAACATGGGATGATCGAATTCATCAAAGATGGGCATGACAATTTATGTAGTGTGTACATAATTTATCAATAATAACACGATTATATCCTACAGAATATCTGAGTTATGGCAAGGATTCAGTTTTTCGGGCTTTCGTATAACCTTTCTGTTCTCATTAAGCTCTAACACATGTCTCAATTCTTAAGAGAATGTCATGCGAGTAATCTGTTGAGCATATACTGCATTACAATACAATCGTCTTTACAAACGTAATTGCCAAGACTGCTCGAATTCATCAAAGTTTGGTGTGACAAAAATCTATGTAGTTTGTAATTAATATATAAATGATATCACGTATATATCCTACAGAGTTATGGCAAGGATTCAGTTTATCGGGCTTTCGTATAAACTTGCTGTTCTCAATAAGCTCTAACACATGTCTTGATGCTAATTAGGATGTCATGCGAGTAATTTATTGAGCATATATTGCATCACTATACAATCTGCTTTTCAAACCTAATTGCAAGATAATCCAGATTGACAAGTTCTTTAACACTTTTTACCCATATCCTACTCAAAATAGGGATCCGACATCAACATACGACCATGAAGTTATTTATTTGGTGCAGTGACAAGCAATACAGTTAAATGTTAAACACATTTTGTCTGTGTATTTTACGAATTTCTCAATTCCAAATTTCGTCATTTTCTTCCCACCTTAGGCAGACATTTGCATAAATTGGCTTCAAATGAAAATGTGCATCATAGAATATGTTGCAACCGTGGCCTTGATTGAAAAGATGAACATAGCCTCAATCAATTTGGACATGCTGTAAGTGAAATACTAAATTAATTTAGAAAAATTGCCTTCGAACTTAGTTTCCAGCCGAAGTACGTAGGATTACAATATGGATGATTATGACTTTAAAGCTTAGTGCTCAATATTTGAAATAAAGCAATATTACTAGTCATTATATGGCAAATTCTATCAGGTCAGTGTTCAACTGAATAAAAAAACATGTACATTCAGTAAGGCAGATTTGGCGGATGAGGTTAAGGGTGGTAACATAATGTCGTCCAGAAATAACTCTGTCGTCTTCGTCGGATGAAAGTGACTCATGCATGGTGACGTAATCAGGACATTGATATTGGCACAGCATTAATAACACATGAACAGAATATCTTATATGTATGCAGTTAATGTCGCACTTTTCTTCTCGAAGCATTTTTTTGTTTCCATTACTGACATTGCATAAAAAGAGACGTACTCCAAGCGAACAAGGTAATCATCTACCAAACTCGCACCTTGAAGCTATTTAGTAGAAAATGAGTGTTATCATTTAATTATTTGATCGACATGAATGGAATATTAAGTTCATTTTGGGGGACAGTTGTTGAAGATTTTCAGAGATTAGTTATTAACCAAAGTTTGCTACGTAGTTTGGTTCTGTATTAAAAGTAGTAATCCAAAGCACGATCAGCAAAATGATATTGCATCAAATAGGGTATCCGTTGAAATGACGTTATGCGCGGAAACACGAGCGAAGTTATCAATCTTTTACCTTGTTACCTATCACTTACGTATACAAGGAGACATATCCGATGAACATGAAGATATACTATAACTCAGAGTAGCCCTAATTATCCACCAAACTGTGTCGTCAGTCCTTAGTTCATCTGAATGATTCTGATGCTCACCGCGCATACATGATTACCTGCAAAGAGGCATAGTGATTCGATATGGACCAGCTGGTGTACTTAAGACTGGCCGTCGACGAATTTTCTCGCGTTGAACAGGAGTCACATTACAACGGTAAAAAAATCGCTACTGAGTAAGATATCCAATTTTAGTTCAACATTCATTTACTCTTAATGATAAATAACTGATAATCAAAAGTATTTGCTTAGCATTCACTTAATTATTACATATACCAATACGAATGTGTCACCTTAACATTGACACCGTGTTCATCACTGCCATCGTGATCGTTCATTGAAGACAATTATCTACATCTCTCTGCATTTAGCGTCTGGGACCGATGTTTATGTGGATTTTCATCTGACCATTCCACAGCAGATATAAGGTTTTCTGTTCCTTCGAATATTGAAACAAAAGAGGCAACGATGTAATTCATATCAAAAGTTTTAAGGTTAATCCGGTAAACCTAATAAAGGCTATTAGTAACCTTCACTGGCTTTTACAGAACAAAAAAAGACGCAGGTGAAAGAAATATTTAAACCAACGATTTCCGCTTATATAAGGATAACATGTAATTATGAATGAAAAGGTATATGCTACGGGGTAGGAATAGATTGTCCTCTTGTAAGTGGGTCCGATGGTTGGAGGTATGATTATGTAGCCATAGGGTTGGCTTTGTTCAGGAAATTTCTCAAGTTAATATTTCTGCAATATCCTCGGACTATTGTACGCATTTTCATTCGGTACTGTAACTGGTAATGGTAAATATGGCGTAGCGTAACCTTCGCAATGAAGGACGACGAATAAGATTTGTTTCCTCCATTTTAACATGTCATGAAGGCTGGTTACTAGCTGTAGACAATCGTTTAGTTCAGAAGGTCATTGCTTTGTTAACAATACATCGTCATATAACGCTCTGTTGTGAGAATATGCACATGGTATTATTCTTTGAAGCATTGACTCGAGGATAGGGCACCGGGGACTTGAAGCACGTTGGGGGCTTCTGGGAATACTTTTGTAACAACAGACAGAGCAATGATATTATAGCACCTGAATATACAATCCTAAATCCTGAATCTAGCACGCAGTTCTAGCTAATAAGGTGTGGGTGTCAGTACCAATATATTTGGCTGTCACCCCATGGCAGCTCAGCGACAGTTCACAAACAGAAGTCACAGCTGAATTGGAGACGTCTAAACGTGAGAAAACAGGAGTGAAGTATAACATCAAGTGAAATGATCTACATCCAACGCAGACTTTTAATGGCAATTAACTCTCGAACAAATTGATTCGTTTCCAATAACACCTCAGCACGAACTCAATCGGATGGTCAATTATGTTGAACCAACGCCGGCTCCTGTAACCCATCAAACGCTAAAAGTATATGGTTGAGCGTTATCAAACACTTATTATTCAACTGCACATCCTGGGAAACCCTCATGGCTGAAATTAGCACTCAGGCAGTTAAGAACTTCTTAAAGTCAGGGGACTGATATGGCTTGTTGAGATAATCACGTTGGAGATAATCGGCTGCTCACCTCGTATTTATTCCTCGATAGAATCGCCATCATATATAGCAGTATCACAGGTGATGAACACCTGCCGTTTGATGAAAGAGTTGTAGGGAGTCCGCTTTGACAAAGTTTTTACAAGCCTTCAATCAAGATTACGGACAAACTTGCTGACAATCCTGTTGTTCCTATCGGGTGGCGTCCAGTTCCTCTGCTAATCGGGGGCTCCGCTGAACGGCCCAGATTTTAACAGGTGCTTCCGATTGGCTTTCTCACCATTAACTGAGAAATGACGTAAAATGAAGCTACCGTTCTTATTATGTTCCTAGATTCCATATCATCAACTTGGTGAGATGCTTATGAGTGCAGTAGAGAATAAATTGTAAGGTTGTCTTTTAGACTGTCTTTATTTCTTGGGAGATCCTGCAATATCCTTGGTATAGAATTAAAAAATATACTTAACATGCAATTGGTCTTACCAGATATCATTCTTTTACAGTGTCATATAAATGTGTCATCTGTCATTTACCCTTCGTTGTCGGATATGCCGTGTGGAAATGTGTGACTCAATAAGGCAGAAGAGATGTCTCTTTTAGATAGCAAACTGTTTAAACTGGTAGGTGATTCAATTTGTGGCCCTGGCAATGACAAATGTTATATGGCTTCTAAAAAGTATTTAACCACCAACCCAGCTTCACCCAAAATACCATTTCAAGTACCTTGTTATCCTGTCATCTGAAGTAATTGCCGCGAAGTGACATACTTCCTCGCGTAATTCACAGTTGCATCAGCTTTTTTATTGTCATTCGTGAGCAGCAGATCAGACATTTTATGGCTTTGCACACTGTCCTCGTTAAATTATATAAGTTCTACGCAACAAGTACCGTGATATTTTTACATGACTTGTTTTAGTTCTATCGATGACGGTGCTTTATTGGTGCTTGTCCTTTCTAATGTGCAATTATTTGTATGGATGACTGCACATCCGCAGGTAGCCGAGTAAAATGGCACTGTTGACGACGTAGCACTCCCTGAACTCAATGGAACTATGTCCGCAATCAAATATTTACTGATGCTTTATCAGCATATTCCTTGGAATGAAATAATGAATAATTGGTATTGCTCACTGCACAACTATTAAGAGCTAGATCTTCAAAAGAACGACAGTTGATCTTTCGACATGACACGCGCGCAGGACATTGGGCCGTGGTGTGTTGCCAATCAATCATACATGACTAACTCTATCGATTTGACCAATGACGTCAATGAGGCCATAACATATTTAATTCACCTATGTTTCTATCGATATAAGCTATTGAAGGAGCTCTTCCCTGAGTGAGGAAGTTATATCGGCAAGAATTCGTTAATTAAATCCTGTCTGAGATACTAATTAATAAAATTCGGTTATTCGCAACAAATAATTCAGTCAGCGCGTTTCGCCGATTTTATGGGAATTACACGCGGAGTGGTCAGGTCAGACCGATGTAGGTTATCCATAATACATTGCCTCGTTGCAGATTGATTTGATTCACCGAACGTCAGCCTTTAGTTTCATCGTACTTCATTTGTCATGGTATGCAAATGCCCCGATGGATGTCTGGTCATGCTGTTGAACCACTACGACTGGCATGACAATTAAACACTTAACCAGCGATATGGGGAGCGCATAGGATGGTCAACGGAGAAATATATCGCTGGTATGCAATTCTAGTTTCGAAGCAGATTCAACGGCCTTGGAAGGTTTATGTTGGCAAATGATAGCCTTGCTTGGCACTTGCAGCTGTACAATGTTATTTTAAGAGCTTCACAATCCAATTGCAATGATAACGTAATATATTATCATGGATTTATCAATCACTGAAAAAAAACAATACTCTAGTAGAACCCTTTCAGATGAATTCTTATATATGGTGCTTTCGTGGCTTAGTGATAGATGGCTGTAACATGTAGGTCACCATACGCATATCATGATGAGTGTTTAAAAGTTATTCTGTCGACTTTACACTCTCATTTCATTTTCTCAATATGGCGAATCCAACATGTAAGATATGCCCACCACTTTGTTTATCTTGTGCGAACATGGTTCTGCTATTCTGCTCGTTTTATTGGTTGTTAATTAGATTAGGACACCATCTACATCTTGAATATAGAATGAAATAATTCTTAATTGTCCGCCTTTAGTATTGATATCAGAATAGGGCCCCGGTGATGTGTAGCTCGCCAGCACATTAGGGGAATATTTGAATAAAGATAAGGCAATGACATATATTGCCCTTGAAAAGGCAATCATACTTATTCCTGCCACGTAATTTAACATGTAAGTCTGGCAGTTGTAATACTTGTAGCTTTCAACCATTGGCAGAAACAGAAGCCACGACTGAATTCGTTGACGCAGCTTTCACTGACGTGGTATTTAGATAGCATTTAATAAACTGTGCAAGCCTTTGCTCTAAGACAAAAAGCCGTCTTGTTATTGACATTCTCAATGCGTGCAAAACCATCATCCTAATCCTCATCAGTTTGTATTCGTCTCATTCACTATACTTACTGTATTTCATGGCGATTCGACGACCCACAATTTAGCATCACTTTACATGTTAATATATGTTTTACATCGACATATTGTCATGTATCAGACATTGATGCTACGTGTACATATGGTATAATATTTGTGTTGACCTGCATATGATCAATATATTGCAGTGATTGTACCCTAATATTAACAATGTAAATTGTACCATTAATGTGATGTTTTGATGTTGCCACGCGCTGTAACATGATGTATGCAAGCAGATAAGTACCATTGCACAACTCAATTAATGCAGACATAGAAGCACCCTGTGGTTGGTTGTTGTTGGTGGGGGAAGGGTTAAGGTTGGTACATTATAATCGTGATTCGATTCATCTTCGCCATTAGCTCTGTGCTGACATGACCGGCACTTTGCATTTGCAGGCACTTTGCATTACTGAGTTGCGGCCAATAATTTATTAATGCGGCCAATAATGAATTTATATAAAATTGATGTTACATTCGTAAATAGTTTATAAATATTCAAAAATTAAGATACGGAAGTTCTAAGATAAAGACATTACACTGTACTTATTATATGTGGGTAAACTTATTAAGATATTGGAGAGCAGAACAGGGATGGTAAATCAATTCATGCTTAGAATCAAATCAAATACGGTATGTCTGGGCAAATCCTAGTTATCCCAGGTTCTTACTTCCCAATCGAAGCTATAGAAGCAGCGTATTAAGATACAAGCCCCTAGGTATAAACACGAAATTTTCAAATGCAGAATCCGTTTATAACTGACACAGAACCGTTAATGCATTGTCTTTGATGCTAGAGGTTCTCAATACACGCTCTAATAATTCTTGATTAATACCATCCATCAACTCGACATGGGTAACATTCCTGGTACTTATGTTCGCTCTCGTTTACACATAACGAAATGAATGATCTAATAAAGAAGTAATATATAAGACTTGTAAACTGAGCATATAATCGAGGAAATTATTGCCAAGAAAAGATGCTATGGGATATGATTTCAGCGATAGTATTTTCTCGAAAATGTTCAAATAGAGTGAAGTAATGCTGTTTGCAGGACATGTGTCCAACCTGTGTTATCTAACCATTGTCTATACAGTGTATATTTGATTTCCAAGATCTAGGTAGTTCAATCGTCTCAATACACGCTCTAATAATTCTTGATTAATATCATCCATCAACTCGACATGGGTAACATTCCTGCTACTTATGTTTGCTCTCGTTTACACATAACGAAATGAATGATCTAATAAAGAAGTACTATATAAGACTTGTAAACCGAGCATATAATAGAGGAAATTATTGCCAAGAAAAGATGCTATAGGATATGATTTCAGCGATAGTATTTTCTCGAAAATGTTCAAATAGAGTGAAGTAATGCTGTTTGCAGGACATATGTCCACCCTGTGTTATCTAACCATTATCTAAACAGTGTATATTTGATTTCCGAGATCTAGGTAGTTCAATCGTCTGCGACATGTGTGTGTGTGCATGTGAATATTAGAACGTTGTTTAAAAGAAATTTAATTACAAATTAATGACAGATCCTGCGCTGGCACAAACATGACTTCGCGTCGATATGGTATTTCACCGGTTTGCAATTTGTGAGCTTCATTCCTTTTACAACTCTGGCTAGGACCCTGAGTTGAATACTCAAAACTACCTGAGAGCGATACGTTCGTGGTAATAGGAAGTGTTAAATGTACCTCGGCGGCAAAAACAAAGCTTGATTCTTGATACAATCGCATCTAGACAAGCATTATTTTAGTTGGATATGTTAGATTATATATTGCCAACTAACCGCTTGGAACGAATTCATATGAAGACCTTCGATACGACTGTCCGAGGGTGTTACATTCCATATGAAGTGCTGAGCCATATTTGGTATGGCAGTGATGAAATCGGAACTTATGCATGAGTTGTTTGCATTCCACTATTTGTTCTGAGTATATCTGTTCAAACATGCATCCCTCAAAGTAGCCATATAAGGCAGACCCTAACTGGCTCGTTCTGGACGATGCAGCTACTCCATCATTACATTTATTATATTGATTGCCTTATCGAGTAGATTGATGCTCTGCTGTATGTTGGTCGTTAATCACGTGGTGTCAGCACCAAAGAACACATTAACACGGACAGCGTTGATCACTTATGCTTTCTCTGTGAACACACTGTGAGTAATAAATTTTCCAAGCTGTCTTTATATGCTCTAACCGAATAATGACGCAGTTACCATAAAAGTACTACGTCTCTTTATGTGCCATCTAAGCATCTGCAAGGCCACATAAATTATGGAGCCAAGATTAATGTAGGCTAATGTATATGTTTAAACCGAATATTGGCGTCAGTGTCAACATGAGGCTCGTTGATAGGGGGTTAGAGCTTCGATCGTGCCTAACGAACATACAGTTAAACACTGACACGATTATGTTTGTCAGGGCTCTCGGAAACCTGAGCTCCCCGGTTAGAGACTCACGCTTGATTGCCAGAGGACGCGTGCTCAAATAACTCGCGGTCGATCTTGGACCACGCGTCCCATAATTAGGGGCGAAAGGAGCGAGCTCCGATTTCAAAGGTGCAATTAGCTTTTAAGGGATGCAGCTTCGTGCGTCTTCGCCGCGGTCGCTGTCGGATTGTTTGTTTTACCGGGGACAGTGAAGCAGTTATCAGTGAAGTGATTTCAGCACCAATTTAAACAGATCAGAGGTATTTGGGGCGATGGATGAACGGACAGATGTTTAACATGCCGCGAGGACTGTGGCTTGGTTCCCGACACCATGTTTCCGAGCGCCGAGTCGTTTGATCTATATAGAACTAGCTCAGAAGTTCTTCATCGGTTGAGTGCTGAGCCTGCGCGTCCCAGTAGCCATTCTTACCACCCTACAACTTTGAGGGGAGGCTGTTAAGGCTCCAAGTTATACATTATGTTCCAAACTCTGCGTCCATGCTGTTGTGTATAAGCACAGTGTGGATACCGTGCTAACATTTCGAAATTTGAACATGTGATTGTTTTATATTTCCCTTTCTTCCAATCTCTTTGTTGTGGGATTAGTCGAGTTTACTAGAGACCCCTGACATTCGGCTTGGAAGCTCTAGCATTTTACTTTGGGGGTCCTGGGAACTTTGATAATTTCATGCTGTGAACATTTAGATGCTCAACGACTAATTCTAATTGCATTCCAATCAGTATTTCCGCAGCCAAATATGCGAGCTCGATGAGACGAACATGGTTATGCAAATGCCCGCGAAACTCGCTCAAGAGACCGTGAGTGCAAATAGATACGTAATCTAATATTGTGTAAGTGATGCACTTGGTATGTACAAGTGCATATAATGGTTTCATGTGTTGTCAATATAACCATGAGCTAATTGTCTGGTGTGTCAGTACAATCCTGATTCATCGATCCTTACTGTATGCTGTGTAATAATGCAGGCAATCTCTCCCGAAGAGGCTGTCGTCTTGTCTCCTTGCTGCAACATTAATCTCGATCATAGAAATTAATGGTTAGTTATCGAGTTAGAACACACGTAGGATTAATTCCCAACGACACTAGTATCCTGCTCTCCCGTTTTATGTATGTTGCTGAAGAAGAGATATTTTCTCTAACAGTACATACATGATTCTTGAACAATTTGTCAGAGGCAAATTCTATGATCATGGCATTATGAAACGATGCGTGTTGGACGTATATCCGTGATGAGCTATTGGTCTGCGTGAATCGTTATCCGACACAAACTGGATAAAACCAAATGAAACAATGTGACAAAGAAGTTTTTGTGGAGTGTTATTATATCGCACAAGAAGACTTATGATGGAGTTCGTTTTATGAACAGTGCTTAAATTAAAGTAGGTGGAATCACCGCAAGGTGATCAATATATACACAAAAACCAAAGGGGGTTTTTCATGCTCTTCGGAAAAATGTATATGTTGGCATGCAAAGCTGCAATAGAAAACGAGTCCCGGATATTTTTTAGCTCGTAACAATCCATCGATTGACCAGCTTACAATATTATGTGTGAAGTCTGCTTCAGCGTTAGTATTGACCATTGTGTGCAGAGCAAGCTCAGTAACCAAGTCTATCCTAATATCACTCTGATGGTGACGCATGATAAGTTAATGTGCTATTGAGTAGGAAGTGTCAGACCGTCATATCTCAAGGAGGTGCCCATTAAGGTGTGTCCAGAGATAACTTGGTGTTAATGTTTATGGCAAGATGGAAAGAAGATATCTGGTTTCATATTAGAGTATCTAGTAAATATTCACTTTATATTAAAGGACATAATATAATGTAGCTGTACCTATATCAAACCAGCAACTTAACACGTCATTACAAATCATTAGAGTTATTATGGGGACCTGTATAAGTAGAGTACTAAGAGTACTACATTAAGGTGAACATTTGCAGATACTCAAGAAGAGCCATAAAATAAGTAGAACTGGAGTTTTTATGGACATGAACGTTACATATATATTAGCGGCAAGAGATGGTTATATCACTGACACGTATGCAGTCGAGACAAAATGCAGGATTTCAATAATGCATATGTGTGATGCCATCAGATCACTTGATGGAATTAGATGAAATATAATTTACTTATCCAGAACGAATATGATGGCTCTGAAGCTGAGTTGACCAACGTGACTGATATATTTCTTGCAACAGCAAATGGCAATTGTCGGCGCAAAGCATAAAAGTGCTTGGGAAAAGAAAAGATGTACTTCCTGGTAGCATTGCACTAAACGTGCGACTCCTGGTCAAATTATGCACTAAATCAATCTGGCAAATCTTGATATGTGTATGTAGGGAGCAGAGCTACTTTTCAGCTTGAATATGCTTCCGGTGAAAGCATGCAATATCTGGTACATCTGAAAGGATATGTCAGCTTGCATTTAAAGCATTGGTTGTATTTTATAATTTGTACAAAGGAGTTCTCAATGCATAGACAGTTTATAGGCATTATAGTGCTGTAATAATAAACGATTTGCTTAACTTCGTATTCTAAAATGCGACATATGATGCACATTGGTGATACATTCATAATTCCTTTGTGTACACTACGACCAGTATCCAGGGTTATCACTAAAGCGCCTGCTTCAACCTCCAATATTTATTACATGCTACAAAATTATGGCATCTTCAGGCTAGTCGAATTCGTTAGAGAGTGTAATTGAAACGTAACGATGTCATTAAATTTGTGCCGCTCAGTTCCTTTCGGTGGTTACAAGGTTAGTACCAAGACAATAACTGAAAACTGAATATGCTCGCTTAAGCGCTATGAGGCATTAGTTGTTTGGTACCTATTAGCGGCAACACGCAGCAGATTGCATTTCTACCAGTAACCTGAGGCAATGAACCTTATTTCATCTACGCGGTTTAATAAAACCTATTTCAACTATGGTGGCAAAACATCTCAGTTTTATTGACTATTTAATTACTCATACGCAGATAGATCGATAGATAGATCGATAGATAGATCGATAGATAGATAGATAGATAGATAGATAGAGAGATAGATAGATAGATAGATAGATAGATAGATAGATAGATAGATAGATAGATAGATAGATAGATAGATAGATAGATAGATAGATAGATAGATAGATAGATAGATAGATAGATAGATAGATAGATAGATAGATAGATAGATAGATAGATAGATAGCTAGATGGAGATCGATGGATCGCTGGCTAGATAGATAGATATAGATAGATAGATAGATAGATAGATAGATAGATAGATAGATAGATCGATAGATAGATAGATAGATAGATAGATAGATAGATAGATCGATAGATAGATAGATAGATAGATAGATAGATAGATAGATAGATAGATAGATACTCGCTCGCTAGATAGAGAGAGAGATAGAGAGAGATAGATAGAGACATGCATACATACATACATACATACATACATACATACATACATACATACATACATACATACATACACATACATACATACATACATACATACATACATACATACATACATACATACATACATACATACATACATACATACATACATACTACATACATACATACATACATACATACATACATACATACATACATACATACATACATACATACATACATACATACATACATACATACATACATACATACATACATACATACATACATACATACATACATACATACATACAGACATGCATATATACATGCATGCAAGCGTATATGCGTGCCTACATACATATGCATTTATGCATACATACATGCATACATAGATACATACATACATACATACATACATACATACATACATACATACATACATACATACATACATACATACATACATACATACATACATACATACATACATACATACATACATACATACATACATACATACATACATACATACATACATACATACATACATACATACATACATACATACATACATACATACATACATACATACATACATACATATAAAATACATACATACATACATACATGCATGCATGCATACATGCATACATAGACGCATACATACGAACACACATACATACATAGACGCATACAACGAACATACATACGAAAATACATACATACATTCATACATTCATACATTTACGCATAAATACATACATACATACATCCATACGTACATACATCCATACATACATGCATACTTACATACTTACTTACGTACAAACATGCATATATTCATTTGTCTGTCGCCTTGTTCCTCAAATAGAACAAAACTACATAGGTTAACGTCATCCAATCTGCCAACCGGTGAAAATTACAAATTATTAATATCCACAATTCTGGTTTTCGTTTGATGTTGTCTTCTTCTTCTGAGATGTGATTCGATCATACCCATCATCGTATATCGCCTTTTCGTCAGACGACCTTATTTGTTACTATTTTTAAATATTTAAATAATCAGTGTATTTGTCTTGAGCATAGAATAGTGCAATATATAACACTACTGCCCCCCTTTTATCTTTTTAGATGCGTTATATTGATGTAGCATATATAACTAAGGTAAGCAAGACTTCGTCCCAGGGGTGATTTGGCATAATCACAATCATATATTCCGATGCAACGTACCACTGCAATTCTACTCTGGAGCATCTAAACAATCAATTGTAACGTTCCCAAGAGCATCAACATGCTAATATGAAGCTGGCCAACATATGGCCCCAATATCAGAATGCGTACCGATTTGGAGATCGAGTCATCTCCTAACAGTCTTATCCTATTAAGAACATAGTTTGTTAAAACCAACATATTTAATTATCCATAACTGAGAACCGTACAAAGCTGCAACATTAGGCGCGAAAAAGGTTTACATAAAGTGTGCATTTTAAGCTATCTTAGGTTCCCAAACGTTTTGTAAAAATTGATATTTTTCACTCAATGTGAGTTGTTTTGGCTGAGATGGAAATAACAATTTGATGTTTTTTTTCTTTTGACAGTGATTTCATGAACGTATGTTGATATATTTTATAAATTATACCGCGACGTTTCTATTGGCTGGTCGACGTAGCTGCTTATGCACGAAATGACGCGATATGCTGTTCACGAGTACAATGAAAAGCCATAGATACAAAAACATAACATTTTATGAGCGATACACTTTATAAGGAACCGAAACGCCAGCTGCGCTCTGGGCTCAGTTTGTAACTAGCAGGACAGTCAACATAGTGTGATGGTGTGGACTAATACTGAATAGTTTGACCGAATATATTTTGGAAGCATAAAACGGTCCCACCCGGATCGCCAGTTTTATTTAGTGCATAGTTTTACCAGTAGTATATTGACGTGCCCCTACTTACCACGTTTTTGACATCGAACGCTGGACGAAGTGGATTGCGCAATATATTTTTCGCTGACGATCGCATGCGGATTCGGTGCGGTATTTTGATGACCTCATTCTATTTTTGGAAAGTGATTTCACCATCTGTTCCGTTATTTTCCGCCCTTGAAATCTTTGCGACCTTGGTGACCTCATGGAGGGGCGCTATTTTGGATGAGGTCATTCTATTTTTGGAAAGTGATTTCACAATTTTCGTCGGATATGTCGTCATAGTTTGCTGAGCTAAGCTAAGTGATGGGATAGAGGGTGTATATAAAACGGGAGAGTGTCTCAGTTCTGCGTTCAGTTATAATCATGGCTGGGAAACGGATGAGCGACGCGGACTTGTTAAAAGCGGTAGAACAAATCGAGATGGAAAGCAGTGAGTATGATTTTATTTCTATACCTGAATTATAGAATTACCACGTATACGTCATTTATTTATTTATTTTTGTTACGCGTGTGTGGTTTAGTGTTGACGGGAGACTAAGATATTTTACACGCCGCTATGGACACTTATGCAATAGAACAGGCCAATGCAGCCCTGAATTTGTTAAACAACGCTCAACACAGCCCCTCGACACAAACTGGAAATGGCGCTACAGTCGACAACGCTAAGGGTAGGTCTATTAAAGGATAGGTCTATTACCGGTAGAATTGAGGAATGACGTAATGGAAAGCTTTATGATTTTGGGTGATATTTATATTGACAGATTATCGATGATTATGTCGACAGAAGCTGTGTTGGCTGCGAATGAACGAGCTAAACGGACTCATACGCGATTTGGAAGCCTGCAAACTGTTTACAATTATAGTTTATCAGAAGATGTGCCCAACCTCAACCAGTTATATTTTGAGGAATGCGATTCAGCCTTTAAAATCAACGGGAGTTATGGATTCTTATTACGTCACAAAGAATCAGATGAATTGCGGTACTTTCATTCGTCCGTCAATAACCATCGTATGCTACCAACCCTTCTAGTCGTACGGAATGCCGATGATTTTGAGAGGGCTATAGATGCAATAACACAAACAGACATTTTAACCTACGCCCAGAACCAACGACCGGATTCGAAATGGAGTGTAGAGGAAGTGACTAATTTGACCATCTTTGTGAACCCAATCGAAGATCACGTGATCGGCTACCCACCACCTGTTATACCGGAACACCTGAAAACAAACAGAGCCATCAACTTGTTAGACCGAAAGAAAAGCACGGGTAAACCGTATCAAGACCGATTGTGCTTTTTCAGGGCACTGGCCTTACACAGAGGAGCGAAGATCAGGAGTCTAGAGAACGCAGCAAAAACATTGTTAAAGACTGCTTACCCCAAACAAAAAAAAAAAAACATTTGCGGGTGTACCTCTTGAAGACGTCGAAAGACTAGCAAAACAATTCGAAGTGAATATCACCGTGTATACGCTAGACGAGAATCAAGTAAGTGTGTCTTGTAGTGATTAAACAGAAGTAACAACATAAACGATGTAATCATTTGATATCGAAATGGAAATATGAGATGTGATCGATTTGTTATATGTGTTTCAGGTAGCTACTTTGGTCAAGCGAACGCGTACAAATTTCGCCTCGACCTTGAAATTGAACCTGTACAAAAATCACTTTAGTTACATAAAAAAACTTTGACCTTTATAGCAAATCATATATTTGTGGTACCTGTCAGAAGCTGTGGAAAAGTGAGAAAAAACTACATCGCCACGAAAACATATGTACTGTGGAAACCAAATACAAGTACCCAGGCGGTGTTTTTCATCTACCACCCACTATCTTTGAAGCGTTACGGGACGAAGGAATCGAAATAGAAGACGGTATTTACCCTTACAGAGCCACCTATGATTTTGAAAGTTATTTTGGAGAAGACAAACTACCCGTCAATTCACCCAAAGTCACCTGGGACCAAAAACACGTACCGTTATCAGTGAGTGTATGTAGCAATGTACCTGATTATACAGAACCAAAATGCTTTGTAACGGAAGGAAACGCACAAACATTGATTGACAGGATGATGATGTATATAGAGGAGATATCAAACGCTGCCTATCTACTGATGCTTGCTCAATACGAAGCTGCCCTAACCCAGTTACAAGAGAAAATCAATGAAGCGTATCAACTTGATCCGGTCGTCAAGGGAGAACATCCATTGCAGAAATTACAGAAAAAATTCGACAACTATTTACATGTATTACCGTTAGTCGGATTCAACTCATCGAATTATGACCTCAACGTTGTGGTTGTGAAAATACCGTTGACAACTTACCTGCAAGAACATTCATCGATCAAGTATACCATCAAACGAAATAACTCATTCATGTGCATTGAAACGGACCATGTACGGTTTTTGGATATCACCAACTTTATTGCACCTGGATATACATACGACAAATACCTACGAGCCTTTCAATGCGAACAGAAAAAGGGATATTTCCCGTATGAATGGGTGACACTCGATCGTTTGAACCACACAGAATTACCACCCCATGCAGCTTTTTACAGTACGTTAAAACAAGAAAACATTACAGCTGACCAATACGCTGAATGTCAAGATGCGTGGGAAGCAGGTCATATGCAGACTTTTAAAGACTTTTTGATATATTACAACAATTTAGATGTCGAACCGTTTCTGGAAGCCATAGAGAAACAGAGTAGTTTTTACAGTGAGAGAGGTATAGATATGTTGATGGATGGAGTATCAGTGCCCGGATTAACCATGCGATATTTATTTCAAGACTTGGAAGATTATTTTACCTTACCTGACGAAAAGAACAACGACATCTATTGGTTGATTAAAAATGGAATTGTGGGCGTACCCTCAATCATCTTTCATCGTTACCACGAAAAAGGAAAAACTTACATCAGGCGTGAACAGAACGGAAATGAAGCGAAGTTGTGTGAAGGAATCGTAGGTTACGATGCCAATGCGCTGTATCTGTGGGCGTTATCTCAACCCATGCCAGCCAACTTTCCGAGCCGACGTCACGCGCCTGAGTTTAAACCAATTCAGACCCGAAAACGTGGTGTAGCGGATGAATGGTTGGCTTGGATAGCACACAGCTCACAAAATCAAATACAACATCGTCTAAACAGAGGGGAAAAACGAATTGGCGCCCGGCGATTACCCGTAGACGGTTGGTGCAAAGAAACGCAAACAGTATATCAGTTTCACGGATGTGTATGGCATGGCTGTCCGTGCCTGAAATTGACCCATAGCCCCATCAGTGGAAAACTAATGAGTGATTTATATACCGAAACAGAAAGAAATACCCAGTATTTGAGAGGATTAGGTTATGATGTCGTAGCTGTGTGGGAATGTGAATGGACGAAAAAACGAAAAACAGACCCTCAGATCAAAGCGTTCACGTACAGTCGACCGCAACCACTAAGAACCGGTTTGACGGAAAAACAGCTCATAGCCAATATACGTGACGGAACCTTTTTTGGAATGGCTGAAGTAGATATACACGTACCAGAAACCCTTAAAGACTATTTTAGTGAAATGACCCCTATATTCAAAAACACTGAACTGACCCGAGATGAAATCGGACCCTTTATGCGAGACTATGCTGAACAACGGGACATTATGAAAGTAAGTACACAAGGTGACAAGGGGCGTGGGATCATAATGTATTTTGTTGCGATCACTATGATGTCATAACGATTTTCATAATTTATTTTCAAATAGACGGAATGGCGGACGTTGATAGGGAGCTACAAAGGTGTGAAAATATTGCTTGCTAGCCCACTACTGAAATGGTACTTGGAACATGGCCTGGTGATCACAAAGATATACCAAACACTGGAGTATGAACCCACAGCCTGTTTCAAACGATCTGCCGAGAACGTATCAGAAGCCAGGTATGTACGAATATATATATATATATATATATATGATATACTCTTATAGTTATATATGATATACTCTTATAGTTATATATGATATACTCTTTCAAGTGTTGAATTTTATTTTTGATAATGTTCTTGTTTGTGTGTAGACGTGGGGGTGATGTCGACCCGAGTCAGACTGTTATAGCCGAAACTTTTAAGCTACTTGGAAATTCGGCCTATGGTAAATATACTAAAATGTATTATTGTAAAATATATTGATTTAATTGTTACTTTCAAATTTATTTCAAATTTATGATTTAAAAAAAACAAAAAAAATACCCGTCATGTGCTGTTGATTTATACTAATTTGTCTATGTTTGTAGGTAAATGCGTCACGGATAAAACTAAACACCGTGATGTCAGATACGCCGACTACCGAGAGGGTCAGAAATTGATCAACGACAAAAGATTTAGAGCCTTGAACGAATTAACCCCCAACCTATTTGAAATCGACATGGCCAAAACCACCATTAATCTCAACTTACCCCAACAAATAGGCTATTTTGTTTATCAATACGCCAAATTAAGAATGCTGGAATTTTACTATGATTTTATTGATAAGTATGTCGCGAGATGTGATTTTGCCTATGTACAGATGGACACTGATAGTAGTTATATCGCTCTTAGTAGTAGTCATCTAACAGATGTCATCAAACCCAACATGAAAGAACAATTTTACAGAGAATACCCTCAGTGGTTGCCAGCTGTAGCGTGTGATGATCACAACAAAGACTTTATACAGTGTAAAACGAACGGAACCCCGTGGGTACCTCAACCGTGCTGTGTGACCCGCCAAAAAAATATGATAAACGTACCCCGGGGTTATTTAAAGAGGAGTGGAGTGGAGATGGTTTTATCGGACTGTGCAGTAAAACCTATTACTGTTATGGAACTACCGATAAAGCCTCGTGTAAAGGACTCAATAAGCGTCAAAACCACCTGAACAAGGAGAAATATATGAATGTGCTGAGAGAACAAAAAATCAGGTCGCGGTGTCAACCGTGGCTTTCGCATTAACAATAACACAATGTATTCGTATACGCAAATTAGAGATGGATTAAGTTATTTTTACCCCAAGAGAATTGTGAATGCAGACGGTGTAAGCACTAAACCTTTAGATGTGTGATACATTAATATGCTATTTAAGAAATTGATATGTGTTATTATGTAATAAATTGAAGTGAAGGTGTTATGTAATCGATGGATGTGCGCTCTGTAAGAAATTGATGTTTAAAGGCTGTGAGAGAAACTAAGAATAAAAACGTCGTACATTTTCAACACGCGTTGTTTATTTGCCTTGAATTAAACATGTCACCAGCTTATCATTGGTTGAATAATCGTCGGTAAATACAGCCAGCAATTGGTTCAAACTTATTCCACGACATCGTCATTTTAAATAATACAAACAATAAAGTCCACAAGTATTGGAATTAAAGTCTTGTAATGGCTTTGTATTATAAGTCCAGTTCACACAATGCTTGGTCAAGAACTTCACAAATACGTTATGAATAGGAGGTAGTCCGTAAGAATCAAAATATTCGCCTCGTTCATTATGATCAATGAAAATAGCAATCCAGTGTTTCCCTTTTTTTGGAAGCTGGATCCGTATTACAAACGAAACCGCTGGGGTAGTTGACATGGCGGGGTAATTTATTCCGCGCAAACACTCCGCGCACAGTAGCTCGAGTGAAAGCGTCTTTTTGTAAGAGCTCGTGTAATTGCCTGGTATCCATTGTTAGGCAGCGTAATCAAACAGAACGTTACGGTTTCGGTCAATTTGAATCATATTTTCAAATTCGGCATACACAATGACATTAATGGTACGTTCTAGGGCCGTACCAAAACGCATTTCCAAGCGCACGTTTCCTTGTTTCAACAAATTAAAATGAGTGCCGCTATCACCCAGGTCGGGGGTCAGATCAAAAGCGAATAGTGTATAGCCATTGGGATAATCACTCCAACTTATGGCATTGCCTTCGTCTTGATAGAGTTGTCCAGTGCTAATGAATAAATTAGCATAACTGCGGGTGTATATATGGTGATTAAAATCGGGCTGTAATGGTTTTGCGGTCACTTGTTGTCCGTCAATGTACAGAGCTAAAAATATGAGGTTGTTATGCTTAAAGTTGAAGGGTTTCTCAGTATAATCACCGTTGAACGCCCTATTATCAACACTTCCGACTACAATTCGTTTGGGTAACTGTCCCAAAAATAAATTTTCTTGATTGATCGTCATAGCTCCATGAGATGCAGAAAACACTTTGGTTTCTATGCGTCTTATGGGGAATTTAGTCGAGAGACATCGACTTGGGAAAAGAGTGAGTGTAACCAGAGGTTAACGGGTGTTACAGCACTATCAACCTCCAAAACCTCCCCATCCTTTTTCACCACTTTGGCATTAACTTGTAAATACGTGTCGTTCAGATATAATCATCACCCGAGCCACTGATTAAGAATTCGACTGGACCCGAACCTAAAGCAGCTACCGGATGGAATTCGATCCACTATCCATGATCGACACTGCTTTGAGTTGGGGGAATCGAAAATAGGTCTAATTCACTTTTGACACAGGGACAAGATTGGGGGTGTACCAGTGCCATGATCTAACCGAAAATATCCTTTGGCAACCTCCGAGTTGTTCCACGACGACGGCGTGAATTACTGTTCCTACTTCGTGCGAGTCATTTTATAGAGACTGGTGGTCGGCGACGTGGTTGTTTTGGTTGAACTATTTGATCGAACACTTCCTCGCCGGTTTGTAACAATCATTTCTTAGCCGACTGTTTCAGAGACTTCCCTCCCAACAAATCTCCAACCACCCTCACTCTTGTTTTCAAGGCGTGTTTGTTAATGACAGGTAAAACTTTTCAAACCAGCGGTAACACCATTTTAGCCAGACCACCAACCACATTACCAAGGCCATGCCCACGCTGACTTCTGGCACCGGAAAACACAGGAAGCCCTCCACCAGCTTGGTTCAGGAAATAAGGGGTGTAAATATCAGCCATGGGTTTCAAAATATAGCTTTCTTGGTTTTACGGAAATGTAACATCACTGTCACTTTACCAGATTCGAATGGAATGGGTCGACCCATGTCATCTCTTATATTGATTTCTATAGTAGAAAAAGTCTTGGTGGCTATTGGTTAATAAAATATCTTTTTATACGTGGAGTTGATCAACTGCCCGCGACGATCGTGATCGATTGGAATAATACGCAGAAGGGGAACCACGATGTCTCCTACCACCTGAGCTTCGATGAGATTACAATAGACATAAAGTCCGTACAAGCCTCGATCAGGGTCAACAACGTGCTGACCAACTTGACTGTTCTCAAAAATCCCCATTTCAAAGCCGAGTCTTTAGCGCAACCCCTCGTCCATGTAAACTACAACTGACGCATTGTCTAGGATCATACTTGCTGTCTGTCGTGCTTGATTGTAGGTGAGACGCACTCGCTCCTCATTTTGCTCCTTTTACTTGTCTGCAAAGGCTTTTATCAACGATCCGGTCGTATAAAAACCAGGGGTAATGTGAAAATATTTGGGATGGCCCTCTGCAAATTTACTCACAATGTCATATCGCTCACTGCAACAGATATCCGGGGGGAGATTGAGCGCACCATCCACGCGATCCATGGCGACCAACCCCTCGTCCTCAGTAACATTGTACCACGTGTTAGGGTACTGAATTTCCGCTAATCCCACTTCCCCAGCCCCTTCAAACTGTACAGATTTGGGGAGTCAAGTTAAGTAACGTGTCAACGTGTTGTTGGGGTGATAATTCATTGAACTGTTGGAAGGTAGGGTCAGAAAGAAACTCATGATGGTGATGCCATGAGACTCAAATTAAGTTCTTCTTGGTTTCACGGAAATGTAAAGTCACCATCACATGTCCGTCTTCGAATGCCACGGACTGACCCGTGTCGTCTCTTATATCAATTTCTATGGTACAAAAGGTTTTGGTGCCCACAGGGTAATAAAATATCTGTTCGTATGTGTGGGTCACCATTTTGTGCACCCGGTCGTAGTCCACAGGAACTGTGCGTAGCAAGGGAGCCATCATGTCACCGACCACTTGTGATTCAATTATACTACAATAAACGTACAGTGCGTACAACCCTCGAAATACATTAGGCTTGTAATCAGTTTGAGAATCGTAAAGCGAAAGACATTCCTCACACCTCAATATTTGACGAAGACCTTCGGTCATGACAACTTGAAGTTTGGGATCAGTTATTTTTACATTCACGGTCTGTGAGTGGGAATTGAATTGAAATCGAACCACGCCTCTGAGATGCGATTTGCGGATGTGCATATTGATCCTGTCTATCAATTGTTCAGCACTGTAGGAACCGGGGGTCAGGCGAACGACCAAGGACTCGACCAAAGGATCCCCTTCCAAGTGTCTGTCTATCGTATGGTATCCAGCTCGCTCATCCACTATGACAAAACCGACATTGTCCCCGATGTTGTACCAGGAAACAGGGTACTGAATTTCTGCTAATCCCACCTACCAATTACCTTTTAACTGTATGGGTTTAGGCAATTGAGTAAAGTAACGTGTCAGCGTGTTGTTGGGGTGATAATTCATTGAACTGTTGGAAGGCAGGGTCAGAAAGAAACTCATGACGTCGCTTTATGTTTCAAAGTGGGGTTGGGAAGAATGTACCCTAAGCTACTGCTTAACAGAGCAGTCCACAAATTACTATCTCCTTTACCCGCCGTTAGATTGTAGATGCTGACGATGATTACGGTATATAAAATGAGGATTTGTGTGATTTTGGCTTTCGGAATTTCCCGACCAAATATGGTCCACACCCGATCACTTCTCTGATCTTCCATCCTAATGACGCTTCTGTTCCAAATCTCAGTTTTTATACAGCTCCACACCACTGACCCAACTATTAAAACTGGCAGGGTAGCCAAACCCACTTGACAAAGTATTGTTTTTGTCCTTTCCGTTTACGTTCTTTGATAATTTTTTCAACCCTATACCATGCTTTGTCATTCACTTTCTGTAATTCTTCCGCGTAAAATGTTCCCTCTAACACTTCGTCATTATCATCCTTTATCGTATACACATTAGGGGAGCCTAAGTGAACGTTCTCCACCCGAAACAACTCCTCGCTCCAATTGGAAGTGTAACCCTTTTTAAATTTACCCCGTGCTTGACTGATGCGGACACGATCCCCGATATCATACCGTGGTCGTTTAACCTCATCAGAGCGTTCCCCGTATAATGTCATCCACGTGTCTTCTTGATTACGCACCGAGACTGATATCGGGGGGCGCTTAATGCTGCGGTGATAACTGACGTTGTATCCTTTCACCAGCGAAGCCAGAACCGGTAGATAAACACTGGTGTTGTGTTTGGTAAAATAACGCCACATTTTAGTTTTTAACGTACGATTAAACCGTTCGACTATGCTAGCTTTGGTTTCTTTGTTGTGGGTGGTAAAAAAGCGAATCTCCTGCTGCTTAAGAAATGTCTGAAATTTACGGTTAATAAATTCTCCACCCTTATTGGTCTGTAAACACAGGGGCTTCCGCCCTTGTTTTAATATACTCTCAAAGGCTCGAATCAAACTGTCACCATTTTTATTTTTTAGTGGTATCACCCACGCATATTTCGAGAATACATCGATACAGATCAAGAGAAATTTCATGTCTTGGTTCTGTTTGGCTAAGCGAGCTATGTCCACTAAATCGGCTTGCCATTGATGGTCAATCCCCCCGACTATGACGCGTCGTCTTCGAAATCGCCGGATCGGTTTATGTAATGTATACGCATCTTGTTCACCCAACCATTGTCTGACCGCCTTTGTTTTGAGTTTCGTAGCTCTAACCAATGGCTGCACCCCTCCATACGCGGCCGGTGCCTCGGGGTCGAAATACACACTTAACTTTTCCATGACGTCCAAGCTTGTGTCATGGCGTGCTCCTCACCAGGTCTTTTATCTATTCGCATCGCACCCTGTCGGATATAGTTCCATCGATCGGGGTGACCTACTAAATCTTGAGGAATGTTGGAGTCTCGCAACGCTTCAGCAAATCTTTTCCAACCCTCTGGTTCAAAGTGTTTACGTCGTCTCAACACATCGTTAACCAAATCCGCCACGTTAGTCCCACTAACGGCTTGTCCTTTAATCGTTAATTCCCCTCGTTCATTCCAACCCACGTCTGGGTTTTTTCGAAGACGTTCTAATAGCAAACGCCCTTTTTTCTGAAATTTATCAGGGATGGTTTCTACAGCTTCCGCAATAGACACATCTTCTTGTTTGGGTGTGTGGGGCGGGGTATTAGCTAAGGCTGTGTGAGGTGTCGGGGTTCTGTGCTGGCGGTAATACTCGCGGTGTTTTGTTAAAATTTGGTTATAAGATTCTACTTTAGCCTCCTCCGATAAATCACTACGGTTCAGGACATCCCTCATCTCCGCATCCAAGTTGGATAACACGTCGACAGTGGGAGCTTGATCATAACGCCCACTTGACAGTACCCGGGGATCAACCAACATCATTTTCTTAGCCATAATTTTAGCCCAATAGTTTGCCTAACAACGGACCAGCGATACCTGAAATAGGTCCTAATAACGCCGGGAGAAAACCACCGGTTTGTAATACTCTTTTCTTTTTCTTGACGTTAGTTTTAGGTGAGATCAAAGCGCGCAGACCTTGTTTGTATTGGGCTAATTTACGCTTCTGAACTGAAGTCAAGGATATTAAAACATTGAGTGCACATTCACATAGACTATTTATCAATTCTTTGTCAGCCGTGTGAATCAAAGCCCTATTGACAGGGGGTTTGGCTTTAGCCATCACTCGTAATGTATCAGCGTGTTTTCTGAGACGCTCTGCCATGATCTATGTCTAACGATAAGAATGGCGTCGTCCGACGATCGACGGTATTTATTTCTGTAGGTATACAACTTGATTGGGTCGTAGTATGTCAGTTTCGTAGCCGTAAGTGATCTGGTGTTGCCTGTTTCAAATCGATAAACAAATAACCGTGAGGTTGCGAAGTAGCATCCGAAAAGGCTTCTTGTACATACTTGATGTTTCGCGGGTACATTTGTTTGGCTAAATGCATGATTTGTGAAGCGTCCCGAGGGTTCTTAAATACCACTAAATAATGAGCGTTCAAACTGATTGTTCGATGTTCTTTATTCTTTCCGAATAAATTTTGTACTAAATACAACACGCTAAGATTGCCATGGTGACTCCCTTTGGTGAATAGGCGAGTGACGCATTCGTCAGTTTCTTCCATCAAATCATCGATGATCAACAAGGTTCTTTGTTGAGGATCTGTCTCAAAATTCAATCCCTCTACAAATTCCACGTGCGGTAGTTGAGTGTACATGGTTTGCCACTCTCCGAAACACCACACGATTCGGTCGGGTGGTGGCTCAATGTGACTACCTTTGATTAACTCACTCACAAAGTAAGTTTTTCCACAGCCGCTCGGACCAGCTATCACGCAACTAAAGGGGTGTTTTAAGGCTCGATCCATTCTTATACTGAGTTATCATTCACAGTTCCCCACTCTTTTTATAGATAGGATAGGTAAATAGTGTCGTGATAAGTAGAACTAAAAAAGAAATTCAATTAAAGTATATCATCACTTTTTATTCAATCACCAATCATATATATTCATGCGTCTAATAATTTTATTATATTTACAGTCATAAGGTTCCCCCATTAAGACTTTAGACCAGTGTTCGGTGGTCACACAAAAACCTAACATGGTATGTCGATACTCTCTAGAGAGCCAAAGACACAGTTCAGTCGAATTGTGTTGCTCACACAACAAGCGCCATAATAAAGTGACGTGATGTTCGTCCACCTTATCTCTCTTAGCTCTTCCAACGCAATGTGAATACATCTTTTGTTGGTTCTCGGCTTGACATACGCCCGTTCCACACACGACGCATGGTTCTTGAGCTATGTCAGATAACAATGGCTTCATCAAAACACTGTAAAGGCTAATTATCATATCCCACCCATCAGGCGACGTTCCTTGGTCATCCATCTTTTGTGCGCGTGCTGATAGGTCTTGGTAAGCTTTTATGAGCTGCCACCAATTGAAACTATCAAAGCACATGGTCACGCTTTCACGGGTAATTTCAATATAGGGGACTGGGGCTTTCACTCGACCAATAACATCGTCACAAATGGTTTCTTCCGTATCAACGTCCGATTGGCCAGCTTCCGCGTCAATCAACGATAAGGTGAGTGATGTTAGAGCCGTCCCGCTTCTGAGAAAGGCATTTGAGGGTAATTTTATTTGATGTCCGCTCCATCGATCGTGAATGTGTAAATCATTGGGGTCTGGGTTACTACACCACTGTGAAATTTGAAAGCGACCACTACGACGACTGGTATACAACGGTCCGTCAATGTAATAACACTCCTCGCCGTTCTCCTCTGCCATCCTGAATGAAACAAAAAGCTGTCCGTGTTCGCTTATTTGTCCCCTGATCGAGCTAATGTAAGGGGTTTTTTCATGATCACATGTCGACTTAATTAAGCTGATGTCAGCGCTTTTTTCATGATCACGTGACGAATTGATTTAGCTGTAGTCAGCGGTTTGTCATGATCACGTGACAAATTAATTTCAGATCCGGTAAATCACGTGGTATCGCACGCACACCGGGGTTGTGGGGTTCTTCGTAAGTGGAAGTTAAGCTTTCCGATTACGTCACAACCTTCCTCTGCTTTGTTGTGTCTGTTGTTTTCCTTAAGTTTCGATTGTATATGCAGAGCTTATAATTACAGTGATATTTCAAGTGTCGGGTCAAAAGCGCCTTCGTTACAAACCCACATTGACACAGAGGACAACGCCGTAACCTCAGGGTTCTGTGTTTACCCTGAGCAGGTGACTTGGGTCTATATGGTTGTTGAGTCTCAGCGACTCTCTGACATTCGTCACATTCTACACAAGTATCCATGTCGTCGCTTTAAAGATTCAAACTCTACTACCAGTAAACTTGTTGTTAACCGATATTTATAATCAGATATTTATAATTACATTAATCTACCTCATCTTCAGACACGAACGCAGTTAACTGACGATCCATTAAACACTCTCTAGCTTCGATCGCTTTCCTAAGAGCCGTATCAAAATCGTAACCATACTCCATCAAGCGCTGTTGATTTATACTAATTTGTCTATAGATCTTATTGTCTCTCAGTTCTCGAGTTAGTTGTGCATGCTATACGCATCCGTCATGTTGATGTTACTCTCTGACTATCTTAGCCATAAATGACCACCCACCAAATTTGAACTCTTTATAACATACATTCCAAATAATAATTAAAAGAAACAAACACAGGCCTGTATTTTCACTCATTTATTACACAATCTGTTAATTACACGTATTTCAATATCTGATTTCACCGACTCCAACCAATATTTCCTATAGTCCACACACAACAACCATTTGCTACGTTCCATCCACGAGGGGCAGGGGTCAATTAAACCTATACTTAATTCCCATAAACTTGATACATAGTGTACGTCAACACGCTCGAGAGCATCCGTCATACACATCCGAACTTGTTCTTCAGGTTCGGCCATCAAACAAAGATTATGCTGTCGCTGACTTGGGTGGTCGATCTGACAGCCATGGCATTTTTCTGGTATTAGAGCTTCGATTAAATCGACAAGCGTGTCTGTGTATACCACCATCAGATATTCCTCCATTAATTTCGCTCTCATCACGTGGGTTCCGTAGAGCTGTTTCAACTCCTCCCACGCTTCTACAAACATATACCACGAGTAACTGTCCATTTCCATTGTCACCTGACCCTTCTTTATCAGCACCATAGGGATCGGGTATCGAACACTCATCGTCACGTCTGCACCAATAGAGACCTCGACACGACTCTCCTCTACCGCTTCTGTTTCATTGTTTCTGTGACAGCAGCTATTTCGTAACCACAGTCCAATACACAGTGCATCCCAAACTCTGTGACATTTCTTGAAATTGTTTTTCAAAAACACTACATCTTTATTCCAAACCACTATCGAATACTGTGCAAAGTATCGTGTGTATAGTGGTTTCACTTCCTCCATTTTGATTTGTTCTACCGCTTTTAACAAGTCCGCGTCGCTCATCCGTTTCCCAGCCATGATTATAAATGAACGCAGGACTGAGACACTCTCCCGTTTTATATACACCCTCTATCCCATCACTTATCTTAGCTCAGCAAACTATGACGACATATCCGACGAAAATTGTGAAATCACTTTCCAAAAATAGAATGACCTCATCCAAAATAGCGCCCCTCCATGAGGTCACCAAGGTCGCAAAAATTTCAGGGGCGGAAAATAACGGAACAGATGGTGAAATCACTTTCCAAAAATAGAATGAGGTCATCAAAATACCGCACCGAATCCGCATTCGATTGTCAGCGAAAAATATATTGCGCAATCCACTTCGTCCAGCGTTCGATGTCAAAAACGTAGTAAGTAGGGGCACGTCAATATACTACTTTTACCTTGAGGCGAACGTTTTAGTGCAGTGCGACCAGGAAGAAGAAGTATACATTTTCTTTCCTTAAGCACCTTTATGCTTTGCGTTGTCAATTGCTTGTTGGTGTTGCAAGAAATATAGCACTCTCCTGGGTCGACTCAGGCGGGACGTTTTTTGACGTGCTGGTTTGATATCGGTACAGATACGTCCTTTTCCATTAACTGAATATTTACTAGATTCTCCCAAAAAGAAACGGAACACAGAGTAAGTGCACCGAGTAATGCGCCGACATAACAAGAAGGGCAAGTTTCGAAGGCAATGGTGCAATAACTACATTTCCCTTTTGCAGACACACAGAAAGTGAGCCTTATCAGACGGAGAGAGATATTAACAGCATTTATTACGCCTACTGTCAGGTGGGAAGTATTGTTATATGTCCAACATTCTCCAGCATCTATAGTGATGGGCAACTGGAGATAAACGCAACTGATGTGCCATTACATTCAGCTTGAAGGAGCCATTAGCCTATCCATAGTTACCTTATGTGTTACCAGATCGTGATACACAACACTTACATCCTTAGCTGTATCCTCTATCGTGTGCTCTGACTGGTAGCATAATCATACTGAGTGGTCGTCTCCATGCTAAGGTCATACTCACTCTCCAATATCTTCTTACGATGAAAGTGCTATACACGTTCAGCTTAAAAGTGACAGACACAATAATGTATTTCCGTTGTGATATGCAGATATCTAAACTCTGCCCGTGATGCTTCAATAGCGACAATTGCTCATTGCACTGCTTCTTACAAGGACCAATACATTGCATCGTATCATTAGCCTATATATCTATTATCATATGGGGATATAGGTGAACTGGCACACAAACTTGCTGATGCAATTTCTGCAATCTTGATATTGCTTGCCATCAAGGAAATGAGGATTATATTTCTGGCTAAGTCAGTGATTTGTGGGGACTGGTGACAGGGATTCAAAGCAGAAGATGTGAACAAATATCAGGCACTATGATGAAAGACGGCCCAGGTCATATTGGTGAATAAGTAGCTCGATGAGGTGTGGCCTCCTACCAACCCATACTGCACTGCTGCACACCATATTGCATTACACAACAGCATTCTCTACTGCAATCATCTCCCAATTCAATGGAGCACTGTGGTGCACTGAGGCCAACGTGCTCTTATCACATCAACTCACTACTATAAGATAATTGATCAAAGTATCAGGAGTATAAGTAATGCCCGTTACCACCAGTAAACAACGAGAACATATGACAGTAAATATCCAGCTAAAAGGACGGTAATATTTCAAGTTTAAAGATATATATTCACCTGATTTTCTTAATTGTATGTTCAACCATACACATGCTACGTAAATGCAAGCTGTGGAATTCAGAGGAACCCTGATAAGCAGTGCAGGATGTTTATGTTTACGCCAACCTATGGGAGTGATATTAACCAGTACTATCGGCCATCTAATCTTACCATCTACTGAATCTAACTACAGATAGGCCCGATATGCTAGTCATTTTTGTATATATGTGACCCATCTGAGAGCCAATGACACATCTGGGATCAGAGACCCCCATGGCAAAAAGAAATCGTTAGATTGAGATAATTGACCATTGGATCTTCATCCTCTATATATTACTGTAATACAAAATGGCGAATGTGAAGAAGTGTTACATGAATAGGTCTTGAGAAAAGCCCACTTTTAGCAGCGGATCATTTCTCAGTTAACTCGCCTTCACTTCTGTGAAATAAGTGCAAATAATGTCTGATCATTTCGAATGCATAACCCGCACGTCAGATGACAGGGCAATACCAACTTTGGAAATACCAACTAATCTCCCCTATGAGATGCCCTCTTTTCCTTCCACAATGGACGGTCCAAAATTTATTCGTCGAATGTACTGTACCACAGTGGCGTGTACAGTTTGTTTACACGTCATCATCAGTGTGTTTTCTGGACCATGGAAGACGATATACGCCTCTGAGATAAATGGTTATCTTATGATATAGAGTGATTGGATTGATTCAATACTACCAGCTACAGGCATGTATGTACGTGTCTTACTTATGTATTCCAAATCCTGATGCAAGTAACCACTTCATAACGAACAGTAGATCACTTTTGAAATCTCAAGAACACAAAACATCTGTTGTGCTTGTCTGTCATTGCCTCACATTCTAGTTAGAGATTCAATTTCATAGAACAAAGCATTGTTTATCGTTCCATCAACACTCGGTTGCTCTAGACAAGTTATTTCTTTTTATTCTTTCATTAAACAAAAAAATTATGGCACCTCTTAAAGCGAGACAAGGGCGCTGATTGCCCTGGAGCAATTATACAGTCGAATATTGTACTTCGAAATATTGTATAACTAATAATAGTTTTTGAACACTTAATCTACAACCCCACTTAGATAACGAATACGACCACTGAGCCTGTTTAGGTGGCTCACACATCAGTACTGAGGTGACGACCGAGGATTAAGTACAATGACAGCTTAGGTTTTTCATTACAGACTGTTATACGCTGTTTTGCTGTTACGTTTATTATACACCCATATTCACAATGTAAACTGACGAGTGTTTCTGGTGTTGCCTCCCGTCCATTACCTATCATATCGTCACCTAGCAAATGGTGCTGGATAACCTCATCGTGATTTTATGATACCTACCATGGCATCCCCCAAGAGCGCCCCTAAGCCTCCCATAATCGAATAGTTCCAACGTACAGGAACCAGAATTTATTGAAATCGAAAAAGTATGGTGTCCGCCCTCAGATCGCTTTCTGCACCGCTGAACATATCAACATCGTCGAAAATATGGACCACGAGGAATGATATCACGAAACTGATTTCTATGAATGGGTAGGGCTTTTGCAATTCACCAGATTCATGTTTGAAAAAACAACGTAGCAAGTAATCTTGTGGAAAATTTCAAAGCTACACAGTAATAACATTTTACAAGACAGCAACGTTCTCCAACAGTGACTGCTATAATTTCAATAATACTATTCTCACGTGGTCGCTCTGCCTAAGCCGGATAGTTGCCATGATTGCAGAGTTAGGTTGCTTGATGTTAGCACGACAAGACGATGTTCAGCAGTGTGGTATTTGTTATAGTCCCACACGCATTATACGAATGAGGAGTTCATGGTAACACGCTTAACATGTCAATACTAGAAGCAAAGCATGTTGTCTTTCCCAGACGTGATCAACATCTGTAATAACCACTGCTTTGTTAGCGAAACAAAACCTAAAGCTGCTTTAATTTGTCTCTGAACCTTGCCCTATACAATCGTCCTGAGCGCTTTATTCTCTATTGATCACGTCGTGTTACATGCGTTATTCATGGCTAGTTGGTGTACAGACTCATCAGGGAATACGCTTCACGTCTCTCGGGTAAGCCGATGATCACCTGCAACATAGCAACAGCACGTAAGGAGTCATCTGCATAGTGACGCGTTGAAAGTATCGCAAAGAGTTTACAGCTACGCTAAGAGAGCTCACTAGCGCCTCTACCCGAGGTAATACGTAAATAAGACACCTTGGAGCGGCGTTGGGCTTTGTTAGTAATATTCTGAAATTTCCACTATGAATCTGTTGTAGAAACAAATGATTTTATCCTTGAGTGTACAACAATGTTGATAAATGGCATCAAGTTACCTATTTGATATGTCACAGGTTATTGTTACTGATACAAGCGTGTGCATATAGTTTCCCCTACCGTCACGTTTACTCCACGCGTGTTTGATTGATTACAATCAAGTATAGTTGTTCATTGTCATTTACAGATCAAAGCTCTCTGCGTGGACATAGCGCAACAACAATCAAAATATCAAAATGACGACATTAATTTTTGATTGTAATATTGTATTTACCATCCGTTGGAAAGTATTGTAGCATATATCGTTAGACGGAAAACCAAACGGACAAGATGTGTAGCACATGTTGACTGCTTAACTACCTTGACATCGGGAGCGCTGGCTTTAATGATTATTCTTGTCACCTGCGGCAGGTCTGCATAGACTTATTATGGCGTAATATATAGCCATTTATATGATTCATGGCCTATTTAAGTGTATTTTCTCAAAGAAATAATGATTGTAGATAGCTAACATCACCAGGCCACGACACCGTGCTAAAGTGATATCACGTTGGACGCGTCCATCAACCGTTGTTCGTAACGCGGTGTGGGCAATGGGTGGTTGTCAAATTGGGCTTATCACCAAAGGGCACACTATCTAAACATGACAATCATCCTCATCTATCACCGTCACCTCATTATGTAATGATGTATTTGTTGATTGCAATATGCTTAGGAATGCATTTTATCTGTAGCCTATTGAGACACAAAATATTCATTGATGATTTTTTCAAATATTTGAATTCGAGCAGTCTTGTATTCCATGTGCTTTTCACTCCCAAATATATTAACTAGTTAACATTAGTGATAAACCATTACAACGAGTTTCACGTTTCGTAAGTTCCCATTACCGATGCCATTACTTTGATAAATGCATTACATTCAACAGTCAACCATTCTATACAACCGGAAGTAAAGGGACGTGATTTTTAAGGTATATTTCACTCAAGTCGTTCAGGGTTTACGCGAAATCGTTCTTAAAGGTGTTCCTCAGAATAATACATTAATTTATTGCATGAATAGAAATGTCCAAACTCGGTATGGAATATACGTAATGTATTAAGCGTGTCAAGCAGGGTGGTAACATATCACCAATATTTCTCTTAGCATACATTTAAGATCTTATCCAAGGGTTGAAATAGTCCGGCCCGGGCTGTCATATGGGCCAAGATAATTGGTGTTCTAGGTTGGACTTATTGCAATGAATGATATGTTGAAAATATGCGAACTAGTTGCCGATGTAAAAAAATATTCTGTTAAAAACTTAATGTGTTAAATTTGGTAAGGCAGCCAAGGCCGTTATTTCCGGTTGTATAGAATCTTTGGTTGTTGACTGCATGGATTGTACTCGTGGGTTTCATGGGTATAGCGAGAGAGATCATTAGCCTAAATAGATTTATTGTGTAATAATAAGTCGTGCGACAGGCAGAATTATGTTGATAGTCGAACTTACAATGTAAGACCTGCTTAAAGGATATGAATGTCGCGCGCAAAGAAAATTCATAAATTGAGATATCGGTCAACACTGTATGACCAAGATAATTGGAGAGCTTGAAATATTGTCCAATACATAAATCTCGTATATGTGTTAAAACACGCATTTAGCCACATTGATACTGATTATTCAATCCGCCCTTAAATACATTTTGAACGTAATTGGCTTACAGACTAAAGTGCGATGGACTGCTGTGGATTCCGCTGTTCTTGTCTCATATAAATAATATAACGCGATCGTACGATACAAATATATGCTGTGGCTCTTCCTATGCTATCTGATATCAGCCTTAGGCACTAGGGACATTAGACGAGGCAACCAGAACAGATGCTATTTACATTAATTTTAAATCTTACATGGAATTGTTGGACCAATTCATATATTGAATACATTGAATACATTGAGCACACATATTTTAGAATACGTGACAGCAACAAGTAATAAAACATTTCTGTGTTCTATTATAGTAAAAGGTGCTTGCAGTATCGAATTTTGCGATGTGCAGCGGCTCAGTGTGACGTGGTGGGAGACCGCACCTCATCAATCTGCTTTATTACCTGTATCACCTTGTATGTTTAGATGTAACTGTTTGAGTTAGATAACTTGCTTTACATAGTATGCACGTGCTTTAGAAAATGAGTGTTGGCAGGGCATCGGTAATTTGCGACTTGATGTTCCCCAAACAACAGTCACCAGTCCGCATCAGCGTATATATTCACCATTTGAAATATAATTTCAAATGTTTTCAAAGTCCAAATACTACTGAATACTGAGCAGACGACTCCACTCCTTATAAAGCATTGCGACTTGGCACAAGGCCAACCCATGTGCGTCACCAATCAGCAGTGGGATTGTATTTGACAAATTCATAGTTTTAGAAATAATTGTCCTTTACGGTATCAAATATCAATTTTAAATAAAAGGTCGGCTACATCAAATAGAATCCAACGTGATATATCCGCCAAATACCTCCCGGCACGTTATCGGCGGAGTAACTTAAGCTATAAAACTAACTAACAAATCAATGATAAAGCAAGGCATTGACGTCAGCATTGAAAAGTTGTGTAACGTTTAAGCCTGTCTACGACTTCGATGTCATGTCATCCTTCACCGCAATCACCTACTTAATAAAATATAAGCTCGTTGTTTCTTTAGTGGAATATATTGGCAAGACATATAATACTGCGGATATTGCATCAGTTAATTAACATGAAGATCGGATTCGAATAATGATGTCCGAATGAATAAAGTTTGATCGCGTTCGTGGGATAATCCTGAATTTAGATATGTTAGATTATAAATTGCCCTTTAATCTTCGCTTGGAAATCCGAATAGACTTCCGACACGCCTGTCATCCTATCCGATCAATTCCAGTCGTAGTGCTGGTATAAATACTCTATAGCTGATCTGTCAACATAGGTGGGTCATATTTGGCACGACAGTGATGAAAGTTATACCCTCTGCAGGTCGTCTTTGGATTCCTTGAATTGTTCTGTGCATTATATGTTTGCTCCTAAATAGAATACTCATAGCAAGACAGGGATACTGGGCAACATAAACTGCAAACATCGAAGCCATTTTAAGCTGACTCGTATTGCGACAAGCAGGCACTAAGTAATCACAGATGTCATATTTATAGACTTTGCAAGTAGATCGATACTCTGCTATATCTTTCTCGCTTACCATCTGGTAGCAGCGCCAAGGAACACATCAACATTGATATCCTTGGTCATTTATGTTTAAATTCCCAAAGCTAACTTACTATGCTAAATCTGATTCTGGAAGCACGTCATCTTACAATAAATGTACCATCGACAGGCCCACAATTATCATTGCATAGATTTAACCGGCGTTATTGCTTTGTTTGATATCATCAACAATATGGAATTCTAATGTAAAATGGGAAAGTGTTCCTATTTATTTAAAATTATATTCTATTCACCGTTAACTTCGGACGCAAATGCGATCTGTTATCTCGCTTCTGTATTTTCTGTCCCATTTTCGTTAGAGAAATTTATCTTTTCTTTGTTATTACAACAAGGAAAAAAGCCTCAAGTGCAACATAATCATCACAGCAAAATTACATTTTGCAGTAGATTTTCGTTAATGTGTCTCAAACGTTGAAAGAATATGGCTTGATATGATCATCAAGCGAGGTTCTTTCTCTCAGCTAATACTATTTGATGACAGATGATCATTATGGGCGTCTTATATCAATGCAAACACGATTACATTTTGGGAACATCTGTCTAACTGAAGGCAATGTAAAAAAGGTAGTAATCGATGACTAACGAAAAGAACGTTGCAGTCGAGCTCGACGATATGCATATAACCTACTTCATGGCAACAATACTGTCAATAAATCGGCAATACTGTTGTCTAACTGAATGGACAAGGTTTGTGCATTGTGTAAATTAGTATGTACGGCGTAGTTCTAATTGCGTTTTGTAATGTTAAATCAAATACATAGCATATTTTTGTCTATGATATCTGTTTCTGAATTCAGATTCGGGCTAGGATCTGTTAAATCTTGTTCATGGTCAATATCAGGCGCCAGTGAAACTGGCGAGAACAATTGAGATAATGTATTCATGTGTTTCTTAAATAACACAACGGTGGTGCGATTGGACACTTAATTTAATATTGTGCAAAAAGTGCGTATAAGGGTCTCAGGCTGGGTCACCATAAATAGTACTGGCTGATGCTCCTGATTGTTTCATTAATCATTTCAATCATTTCATCATGTTCTCAGGAGTGTAATAATACAAGCATTATCTTGTTAGGCGGCTGTCATCTCTTTTCTACTTTGCAGTATCAATCTGGTTCTGGTATATATTCAGAACTCTCACACTAAGGCACTGCAGCGACACTAGTATCCCGATCTCCTTCTCGAACTTATGTCTTCATTGATCTGTTCAATCTCTTTTATTTATCTGTCTGTTGGATGGTCACGTGACCTTAATTCGTAGTAAAACAGATCAAGGCCCTGGAATGACATTCACTATTCATGAGCCGTTTGTCGAAAGCAATTTTTATGATGAATTGTAATGCAAGCATTTAATTTAGGTTGGCATCAAAAGAACTCGCTTACTCGGAACTATTGATCTTGACTATCACCATTGTTAGTGTGTCTTCTGGGTGGTCAATAAAGTGTCTATCACTTTATTGTTGTTTTACTAAACCATTCATGATTCTGATAAATCCGCAATAAACTTCCCTTACTTATTGATCAAAACCATGTTTTCAGTGTTAGAATTAGCCTTGGAAGCATACTCACACGAAGCATTTGCACTGTAAAGAAAACACTCCGACACAACATGGAAATAATCAAATTAAAACAACAATGACGTAGTTCATTTTACTAGCAGCACGTTATTTGAAATGACGGTGATGCATTGCACGCTGATAAAACAATGCCCTTTTCCCTGATCCGACAACAGTTCGTGTTTGACATTTTATGGTGTTTAGATTCCATGTATATACTGACATGCAAAGCTGCATGTTATGCGGCTCAAAAACGCCATAGATTGAACAGTAATCACAATTACGTGTGAAGTCAACTTTATCGTCAGTATTGACCATTGCATCCAGAGCGAGCTCATTGCACTTAATCTAACCTAATATCACTATGATGCTAATATGCAATAGGCCAGCTCAATACACATTGCCTCTTGTGATAGCACATAATGTCCTAATAGTTGGATATCTTTTGTACTTCATGTTGGAGTGATAAATTTAGTTTTGTGGATTGGTTTTTGATAAAGGCTAAAAACAAAACATGCAATATCCCTCTCGCGAACATGTAGGCTAACCCCACGAGGGTACAAAATGCATGCATATATACCTTGCTGGCATTTGAAATTTATTTTTCAATGGTTTGGCATACAGATATGCCATGTACAGGTTCTTGTTCGATTGATGTGGGCAAAGAACTTATATTTGATATTAGCTAATAGTTTGACCCGTTGAGACCATCATATCTATGATGACCGCTAATGAAATGGTAAGATAAATGGGAAAGCTTACAATAAAAGACCACAAGTAGACAGGATGTATGCAAGGTGTTGACATGGGTGGTGCGCTTTCGAGCGTCACATTGTTATGATTGAATATCAGGAACTATGAGAGCGTCACACACGGCTCATTGAGTCAAAGGTAGCGATTTCAGATACAAATAATATCTTGTACCAACCTATTTGTTGACAAAAGCACATACACCACACAAACTTAGTCACGCGATATAATGGATCTTCCAAGTGTGTACCGCTCTGATGCAAGGCATTGATTGCTTTGTGTATTGGATTCTCAATCTTCACTGAGCTTGGAGTCCGTTTACTGCGATCACTCTTAGTAGACAACCAGTGCGTCTTCAGTGATTATGCTCTTACAGCGACATTTACCTTTTGGATCACATTAAACAAAGTGTGGAAAGATTTTAGACTTCAGGTCAAAATATGCACTACTTCAAACAGACAAACCTTGGTCGGTCAGTTTGATCAATGAAACGAGACTACTAAGATATAATGGACTGAAGGTATGGAAAGTAGTAGTTAAAGTTTTATGTGCTACTGCGCAAGCCAGATCACCCTGTGGCCGCGCTATAATACACCTAATGATCTCGTGTTTGCCATGCGTACCTCTATTTGGAGGTTTATAAACTTGATCAAGGTGAGTGGGGATAAACAGGAAGTCAAAGCTGCATTCTAATTGTAACCAATATTGTACCTATACAGTTGATCGATACTGTATATATATACAACATGGACAGCTGCAGACATGGACACACACCTTAACATCTTTTATCTTTTCAATACGCATTCCGCCACACTGGATTGAAACTGATTACATAAGACAATCTTGGATAAACTATCAACTTAATTGATTGACTGGCAATAGCAAGATTGATTCTAACGGATTCCACTATCATTGGCTCACAAAATTACTAAAATGAATTCGTACAATACCAAGATATGGGGCTGTTACTACTTTACGTGCGGCTAAGAGGCCCCGATGCAAAATTATCCGCATAATTATATACCGATTTCATGACACTATAACCTGCACACAAATATTGTTGCAATATGCATGAATGACCAGGGTGTTTTTTGTTGCGGTATTATATACCTCGTTGAATCAGCACGAGTTATAAAAGACTAAGTAAACATTACTGAAAATAACATATATACAAATATGTATGATATGGAAGGAATCACGCAAACTCTGCTGAAAAGAATCTCAATCATTCTATTGTGATGCAGAGACAGTTGATATCGGCCGTAGACACAGCAGGAATTATACGAGGTGCAGCTGGACACATGAAATTTACCTCTGTATTAAATCTTTCAGGAAAGTGTTAGACGAAATCGTTGTTGTAAATTGACTGAAACGATTAAAACACTCTATGAGGGGCTAACCTCCGGTATTTTCAGACCCAAACATCATCATTTGTGTAAAATGCGGCAATGAACGCTGTGGAAAGCAATCATCATTTTTGAAGTGTCACCAGAACAAATTAGGCCATCTCATTGTATGTGTGGCAGTTGACATAATTCACTTTCGCCACAAGTACATATTGGGCAAAAACACACGACTCTATTGTAAGAAACTATATGGGCATTATGGTCAATTCTTGGTTACCGATGATGGTGTGTCTATGGACAGAACCGTGTTTTTTTCGAGAGATTCATCCGTATGCGGGGTTGGTTGGCAAATTATGTAAATCATTGTCAACCTAAAATATTAAACAGTATTACCTTTCGACAGTATTAGTTTATGAGTATGCATTATTTATTGTATCAGTTCTGATCATACAACTTTTTTCTGTATTGATCAGAATATGGGTAATTGAAATTGTACATGTTATGTGCATTCCACTTTCCACAAATGCTTGGCTGACGTAGCTGCAACGTAATCAGAAGATTGTGTTTGCAAGCGTCCAAACAAGCCAATGAATGTAGGTTAGTGGAACGCAGCTAGCTCGACCCTAAAGTTACACATTAACAATGTTAATGCATTTCTCGTATTGCATTAGATAATCAACAAACATGATTGTTCTCAATCTAGATCTGGGCGGCGAGAACACACTCGCTTCACTCTGCATATAAATATTCTCGATGTGGTTCATCACAGTACATTACGCTATGTCACATGATTGCACCACAGACAATATTGCAGCCTGTCAATTAAACAGTACCAATACAGTGTTTAAGCCATGCTTTAACTGCACCACGCCATACCCAACACAACAACTAAACAAGTCTTCTAAGATTCCACTTCATAGACACCAAAAGCTCGCAATGATGAAGAAACTATGAAGGAGTGGGGAGTGGGGATGCGAGCTTCTCAATTGTTTTGGCTCTGTGCAATCAATATTTTTCGCTATACCACCTAATACGGAGTTATCCGTTTATCCTTTAACACCCGGAGCCGGCCGATAGGCAGCTTAGTAACCGCGGTGTGAGCTAAATTGAAACAATTTGGTTAAGATAATACATATCTACCGGATCCCCAATGAATAACGTGGTTTGTGTAGAAAAACCTGTTAAGATTTATTCAGAAGGATATGCTTGAGTAGGAGTTTTAAAGTAATTTGTTTGCTGCAGATGATAAGCAGACAGGTCGGTAATTGGATGGCTGCAAGCGATTGCATTAATTGAATATTGCATTAATTTAACTTGTTTTTGTAACATCTCTTTCTCAAATGGAATGTTTAAAAACAAAAGAAATATTGTAGCAATAATTCCAGTTCCTAGCCGTGTTTTTTTTTGTACTAGACGTCTTTGTTTATAACAATTCACAATTTTTGTACTTTTCCTTAAGAAACGGGTATTGTGTTTGTATATCCTCATCGTCACTGTTACTGATGTCAAGTGACCACCGAGTAATTCTGAGCTTTCTCAGCATCCTCTTCTATGCTCCTGTCCGACTGAACTACTGGAAGTTATCGATGCCAATGGAATGATTGCTGTGTTGTAGGCTGTTACGTCAGGTTCAACGTTCTTTTCAACCTTTACAGTCCTATTTCATTTGCGCATTATGCACAACTAACATTGTTGTTAACCCACCAACCGGGTTGAAGCACTAATAATTGTCTCGAACTTTAATTTGAAATGCAAACTGTGGTTCTTTTGCTCAGTTCCATGCATTATGGCTAGTAATTTAGACCCGGTCAACATCAGCATTCTTAAAATTGCATGGAATTACTATTAAAAAGCAGTGCTATTCGGATGGAGCTGATATCTCAGGCAATTGACAGAAGCTTATATCAAAAGCAATCATTAGCATGGAGTGTGAATAAAGAATGATAAGTTAAGATAACAGCACCACTGCATAGAAACCTTTAATGCTAAACTAACAAACTGAAATTATGTTCAAACATCCACGCAGTTAGCAAGTACTTTTTGTTGTATGATGCGTCCAATGTCAGCAGTTTTTAAATGTACTTTAATATTTCACCTTCTTTTGTAGCATAAAACATGACTGTTGAATTACTGCGACCAGCTGCTTGTGAGGAGTATGAGAATTGTGTTTTATGTAACAATAAAAGGAAAATCGCCCGAAGTACGCAAAATAATAAAGCATTGCTGTGGTCTATTACAATGAAACGTGTTTGCAAAATTGAATATGTGCAGTGGTGATTGTGAAATTCCCACTGCAATTATTCTAAGATATAATCTACCCCATGAAGGATTTTCAAAAGCCTCTGTCTCGTTAAACATACCTGGGCAACGATCTTTGGAAGAACTGTCTATGATGGTATGCATTTTTGAACGCTAAATTTGTACCAGAACTGGTCGAGTTTATGCTCCATTCATTTATAGCGTTAATGGAGCAAAATGTTATACAGACACATCGTCGTATTGTTTGCAACAATCGGCAATATTCATGTGCATGTCTTTTATAGAGGTGGTTTGAATGTTGTAACGGCCCTTTACAAGATATCTCAGGCTCTGATACCATGTCACCTGTCATCCAAATAGCCGACTTTATCAGATACAGAATCCTGATTATTTTGGTTGAATATAAAGACTGTAGTAAATGCATCAGTTAATTTGTCGGTGATGGCTGGATCAACTAAATCCCATATTTCGCAGGATAGAAATAAATGACATCGGGCAATGGAATTTTCATGGTATGAAGCTGTGCCGTCAGGTATCAAATTATAGTGCGTCACAACTGAAATACATTATTGCTTCAGCTCCGTTTTCCAAAGCAATTTGCTTTAAAGCTTTGATTTTTGTGAAATTCCAAGCATCGTCTTTTATATCCTGAATTGATTGCTTGAGTGTCTATATTTTACACAAGGGATTAATCAAATTAAATGCGTCGGTGATTGATACGGCGAGCAGATATGCTGGTCACGTAATCTTGTCGGAGCAATAATGTGCCAACGCAATTTATCCAACTCGCAAAACATCTGTTGTAAAAGTTTGTGTTTGATGCGTATTACATCTTGATTGTGCTTGTATGGTTTCTTCTTATGAGGCGCCTCCGATGATCATTTACCCGAAACTAGCACTAGCAATGTACAAATAAATTATGGCGTCAGTGTGAGGCCCACAATAGTTGCCTGCAATAGGCTCAGATGGTACCTAGCAGGACAGCAAACTAGGTGTGATTTTCGGTGTAAAAATAGGCTTGCAATTCTTGTTTCTTATTGTGACGAGTTACTGAGCTGCCCTTGGGTTTCAGCAACTTCTGCTGAAACTCACACCCTTTAGCCAGACTTGTGTGTTAGGTTCAGCAGTATGGTATTGGTTGTCATTTCATGCTCAACATATTTCATCGACTTATTGCTAGTGCTATGTCAATCTTTATAACAACATTCCCCGTTCCAGCTCGCGCGCCACACGCCAATGGGGGTCTATGCTTAATTCAATACTGTAGACAATAAATATAAATGCAGATGGTGGCCGAGTCTAAATTCGAGCCACATAATGCATGGCATGCTGGTGGCCGACAGACCGCGTATCAATTAGGCAAAAACGGAAATAAAAAGATTACCCGTGTTTCAGATGAGGTGTGGGTTAACATCAGGTTGATTTACACATATATGACGATTTGGGTTAGCCATATTGAGAAAATGAAATTGTATTACGCTGGTCATAATAGAAGACGTATGGTGAGCTACATGTAATAGCCATCTATTCATAGACATCGATTACACAATGCATTATTGAGTCTGCTCTATGGAAGATAAGCTCGTATAAATTGCCCACTGGATAGAAAGTTACGCAAAATAATAAAGCATTGCTGTGGTCTATTACAATGAAAAGTGTTTGCAGAATTGAATATGTGCAGTGGTGATTGTGAAATTCCCACTGCAATTATTCTAAGATATAATCTACCCCATGAAGGATTTTCAAAAGCCTCTGTCTCGTTAAACATACCTGGGCAACGATCTTTGGAAGAACTGTCTATGATGGTATGCATTTTTGAACGCTAAATTTGTACCAGAACTGGTCGAGTTTATGCTCCATTCATTTATAGCGTTAATGGAGCAAAATGTTATACAGACACATCGTCGTATTGTTTGCAACAATCGGCAATATTCATGTGCATGTCTTTTATAGAGGTGGTTTGAATGTTGTAACGGCCCTTTACAAGATATCTCAGGCTCTGATACCATGTCACCTGTCATCCAAATAGCCGACTTTATCAGATACAGAATCCTGATTATTTTGGTTGAATATAAAGACTGTAGTAAATGCATCAGTTAATTTGTCGGTGATGGCTGGATCAACTAAATCCCATATTTCGCAGGATAGAAATAAATGACATCGGGCAATGGAATTTTCATGGTATGAAGCTGTGCCGTCAGGTATCAAATTATAGTGCGTCACAACTGAAATACATTATTGCTTCAGCTCCGTTTTCCAAAGCAATTTGCTTTAAAGCTTTGATTTTTGTGAAATTCCAAGCATCGTCTTTTATATCCTGAATTGATTGCTTGAGTGTCTATATTTTACACAAGGGATTAATCAAATTAAATGCGTCGGTGATTGATACGGCGAGCAGATATGCTGGTCACGTAATCTTGTCGGAGCAATAAATGTGCCAACGCAATTTATCCAACTCGCAAAACATCTGTTGTAAAAGTTTGTGTTTGATGCGTATTACATCTTGATTGTGCTTGTATGGTTTCTTCTTATGAGGCGCCTCCGATGATCATTTACCCGAAACTAGCACTAGCAATGTACAAATAAATTATGGCGTCAGTGTGAGGCCCACAATAGTTGCCTGCAATAGGCTCAGATGGTACCTAGCAGGACAGCAAACTAGGTGTGATTTTCGGTGTAAAAATAGGCTTGCAATTCTTGTTTCTTATTGTGACGAGTTACTGAGCTGCCCTTGGGTTTCAGCAACTTCTGCTGAAACTCACACCCTTTAGCCAGACTTGTGTGTTAGGTTCAGCAGTATGGTATTGGTTGTCATTTCATGCTCAACATATTTCATCGACTTATTGCTAGTGCTATGTCAATCTTTATAACAACATTCCCCGTTCCAGCTCGCGCGCCACACGCCAATGGGGGTCTATGCTTAATTCAATACTGTAGACAATAAATATAAATGCAGATGGTGGCCGAGTCTAAATTCGAGCCACATAATGCATGGCATGCTGGTGGCCGACAGACCGCGTATCAATTAGGCAAAAACGGAAATAAAAAGATTACCCGTGTTTCAGATGAGGTGTGGGTTAACATCAGGTTGATTTACACATATATGACGATTTGGGTTAGCCATATTGAGAAAATGAAATTGTATTACGCTGGTCATAATAGAAGACGTATGGTGAGCTACATGTAATAGCCATCTATTCATAGACATCGATTACACAATGCATTATTGAGTCTGCTCTATGGAAGATAAGCTCGTATAAATTGCCCACTGGATAGAAAGTTACGCAAAATAATAAAGCATTGCTGTGGTCTATTACAATGAAAAGTGTTTGCAGAATTGAATATGTGCAGTGGTGATTGTGAAATTCCCACTGCAATTATTCTAAGATATAATCTACCCCATGAAGGATTTTCAAAAGCCTCTGTCTCGTTAAACATACCTGGGCAACGATCTTTGGAAGAACTGTCTATGATGGTATGCATTTTTGAACGCTAAATTTGTACCAGAACTGGTCGAGTTTATGCTCCATTCATTTATAGCGTTAATGGAGCAAAATGTTATACAGACACATCGTCGTATTGTTTGCAACAATCGGCAATATTCATGTGCATGTCTTTTATAGAGGTGGTTTGAATGTTGTAACGGCCCTTTACAAGATATCTCAGGCTCTGATACCATGTCACCTGTCATCCAAATAGCCGACTTTATCAGATACAGAATCCTGATTATTTTGGTTGAATATAAAGACTGTAGTAAATGCATCAGTTAATTTGTCGGTGATGGCTGGATCAACTAAATCCCATATTTCGCAGGATAGAAATAAATGACATCGGGCAATGGAATTTTCATGGTATGAAGCTGTGCCGTCAGGTATCAAATTATAGTGCGTCACAACTGAAATACATTATTGCTTCAGCTCCGTTTTCCAAAGCAATTTGCTTTAAAGCTTTGATTTTTGTGAAATTCCAAGCATCGTCTTTTATATCCTGAATTGATTGCTTGAGTGTCTATATTTTACACAAGGGATTAATCAAATTAAATGCGTCGGTGATTGATACGGCGAGCAGATATGCTGGTCACGTAATCTTGTCGGAGCAATAAATGTGCCAACGCAATTTATCCAACTCGCAAAACATCTGTTGTAAAAGTTTGTGTTTGATGCGTATTACATCTTGATTGTGCTTGTATGGTTTCTTCTTATGAGGCGCCTCCGATGATCATTTACCCGAAACTAGCACTAGCAATGTACAAATAAATTATGGCGTCAGTGTGAGGCCCACAATAGTTGCCTGCAATAGGCTCAGATGGTACCTAGCAGGACAGCAAACTAGGTGTGATTTTCGGTGTAAAAATAGGCTTGCAATTCTTGTTTCTTATTGTGACGAGTTACTGAGCTGCCCTTGGGTTTCAGCAACTTCTGCTGAAACTCACACCCTTTAGCCAGACTTGTGTGTTAGGTTCAGCAGTATGGTATTGGTTGTCATTTCATGCTCAACATATTTCATCGACTTATTGCTAGTGCTATGTCAATCTTTATAACAACATTCCCCGTTCCAGCTCGCGCGCCACACGCCAATGGGGGTCTATGCTTAATTCAATACTGTAGACAATAAATATAAATGCAGATGGTGGCCGAGTCTAAATTCGAGCCACATAATGCATGGCATGCTGGTGGCCGACAGACCGCGTATCAATTAGGCAAAAACGGAAATAAAAAGATTACCCGTGTTTCAGATGAGGTGTGGGTTAACATCAGGTTGATTTACACATATATGACGATTTGGGTTAGCCATATTGAGAAAATGAAATTGTATTACGCTGGTCATAATAGAAGACGTATGGTGAGCTACATGTAATAGCCATCTATTCATAGACATCGATTACACAATGCATTATTGAGTCTGCTCTATGGAAGATAAGCTCGTATAAATTGCCCACTGGATAGAAAGTTACGCAAAATAATAAAGCATTGCTGTGGTCTATTACAATGAAAAGTGTTTGCAGAATTGAATATGTGCAGTGGTGATTGTGAAATTCCCACTGCAATTATTCTAAGATATAATCTACCCCATGAAGGATTTTCAAAAGCCTCTGTCTCGTTAAACATACCTGGGCAACGATCTTTGGAAGAACTGTCTATGATGGTATGCATTTTTGAACGCTAAATTTGTACCAGAACTGGTCGAGTTTATGCTCCATTCATTTATAGCGTTAATGGAGCAAAATGTTATACAGACACATCGTCGTATTGTTTGCAACAATCGGCAATATTCATGTGCATGTCTTTTATAGAGGTGGTTTGAATGTTGTAACGGCCCTTTACAAGATATCTCAGGCTCTGATACCATGTCACCTGTCATCCAAATAGCCGACTTTATCAGATACAGAATCCTGATTATTTTGGTTGAATATAAAGACTGTAGTAAATGCATCAGTTAATTTGTCGGTGATGGCTGGATCAACTAAATCCCATATTTCGCAGGATAGAAATAAATGACATCGGGCAATGGAATTTTCATGGTATGAAGCTGTGCCGTCAGGTATCAAATTATAGTGCGTCACAACTGAAATACATTATTGCTTCAGCTCCGTTTTCCAAAGCAATTTGCTTTAAAGCTTTGATTTTTGTGAAATTCCAAGCATCGTCTTTTATATCCTGAATTGATTGCTTGAGTGTCTATATTTTACACAAGGGATTAATCAAATTAAATGCGTCGGTGATTGATACGGCGAGCAGATATGCTGGTCACGTAATCTTGTCGGAGCAATAAATGTGCCAACGCAATTTATCCAACTCGCAAAACATCTGTTGTAAAAGTTTGTGTTTGATGCGTATTACATCTTGATTGTGCTTGTATGGTTTCTTCTTATGAGGCGCCTCCGATGATCATTTACCCGAAACTAGCACTAGCAATGTACAAATAAATTATGGCGTCAGTGTGAGGCCCACAATAGTTGCCTGCAATAGGCTCAGATGGTACCTAGCAGGACAGCAAACTAGGTGTGATTTTCGGTGTAAAAAAATAGGCTTGCAATTCTTGTTTCTTATTGTGACGAGTTACTGAGCTGCCCTTGGGTTTCAGCAACTTCTGCTGAAACTCACACCCTTTAGCCAGACTTGTGTGTTAGGTTCAGCAGTATGGTATTGGTTGTCATTTCATGCTCAACATATTTCATCGACTTATTGCTAGTGCTATGTCAATCTTTATAACAACATTCCCCGTTCCAGCTCGCGCGCCACACGCCAATGGGGGTCTATGCTTAATTCAATACTGTAGACAATAAATATAAATGCAGATGGTGGCCGAGTCTAAATTCGAGCCACATAATGCATGGCATGCTGGTGGCCGACAGACCGCGTATCAATTAGGCAAAAACGGAAATAAAAAGATTACCCGTGTTTCAGATGAGGTGTGGGTTAACATCAGGTTGATTTACACATATATGACGATTTGGGTTAGCCATATTGAGAAAATGAAATTGTATTACGCTGGTCATAATAGAAGACGTATGGTGAGCTACATGTAATAGCCATCTATTCATAGACATCGATTACACAATGCATTATTGAGTCTGCTCTATGGAAGATAAGCTCGTATAAATTGCCCACTGGATAGAAAGTTACGCAAAATAATAAAGCATTGCTGTGGTCTATTACAATGAAAAGTGTTTTTGCAGAATTGAATATGTGCAGTGGTGATTGTGAAATTCCCACTGCAATTATTCTAAGATATAATCTACCCCATGAAGGATTTTCAAAAGCCTCTGTCTCGTTAAACATACCTGGGCAACGATCTTTGGAAGAACTGTCTATGATGGTATGCATTTTTGAACGCTAAATTTGTACCAGAACTGGTCGAGTTTATGCTCCATTCATTTATAGCGTTAATGGAGCAAAATGTTATACAGACACATCGTCGTATTGTTTGCAACAATCGGCAATATTCATGTGCATGTCTTTTATAGAGGTGGTTTGAATGTTGTAACGGCCCTTTACAAGATATCTCAGGCTCTGATACCATGTCACCTGTCATCCAAATAGCCGACTTTATCAGATACAGAATCCTGATTATTTTGGTTGAATATAAAGACTGTAGTAAATGCATCAGTTAATTTGTCGGTGATGGCTGGATCAACTAAATCCCATATTTCGCAGGATAGAAATAAATGACATCGGGCAATGGAATTTTCATGGTATGAAGCTGTGCCGTCAGGTATCAAATTATAGTGCGTCACAACTGAAATACATTATTGCTTCAGCTCCGTTTTCAAAGCAATTTGCTTTAAAGCTTTGATTTTTGTGAAATTCCAAGCATCGTCTTTTATATCCTGAATTGATTGCTTGAGTGTCTATATTTTACACAAGGGATTAATCAAATTAAATGCGTCGGTGATTGATACGGCGAGCAGATATGCTGGTCACGTAATCTTGTCGGAGCAATAAATGTGCCAACGCAATTTATCCAACTCGCAAAACATCTGTTGTAAAAGTTTGTGTTTGATGCGTATTACATCTTGATTGTGCTTGTATGGTTTCTTCTTATGAGGCGCCTCCGATGATCATTTACCCGAAACTAGCACTAGCAATGTACAAATAAATTATGGCGTCAGTGTGAGGCCCACAATAGTTGCCTGCAATAGGCTCAGATGGTACCTAGCAGGACAGCAAACTAGGTGTGATTTTCGGTGTAAAAATAGGCTTGCAATTCTTGTTTCTTATTGTGACGAGTTACTGAGCTGCCCTTGGGTTTCAGCAACTTCTGCTGAAACTCACACCCTTTAGCCAGACTTGTGTGTTAGGTTCAGCAGTATGGTATTGGTTGTCATTTCATGCTCAACATATTTCATCGACTTATTGCTAGTGCTATGTCAATCTTTATAACAACATTCCCCGTTCCAGCTCGCGCGCCACACGCCAATGGGGGTCTATGCTTAATTCAATACTGTAGACAATAAATATAAATGCAGATGGTGGCCGAGTCTAAATTCGAGCCACATAATGCATGGCATGCTGGTGGCCGACAGACCGCGTATCAATTAGGCAAAAACGGAAATAAAAAGATTACCCGTGTTTCAGATGAGGTGTGGGTTAACATCAGGTTGATTTACACATATATGACGATTTGGGTTAGCCATATTGAGAAAATGAAATTGTATTACGCTGGTCATAATAGAAGACGTATGGTGAGCTACATGTAATAGCCATCTATTCATAGACATCGATTACACAATGCATTATTGAGTCTGCTCTATGGAAGATAAGCTCGTATAAATTGCCCACTGGATAGAAAGTTACGCAAAATAATAAAGCATTGCTGTGGTCTATTACAATGAAAAGTGTTTGCAGAATTGAATATGTGCAGTGGTGATTGTGAAATTCCCACTGCAATTATTCTAAGATATAATCTACCCCATGAAGGATTTTCAAAAGCCTCTGTCTCGTTAAACATACCTGGGCAACGATCTTTGGAAGAACTGTCTATGATGGTATGCATTTTTGAACGCTAAATTTGTACCAGAACTGGTCGAGTTTATGCTCCATTCATTTATAGCGTTAATGGAGCAAAATGTTATACAGACACATCGTCGTATTGTTTGCAACAATCGGCAATATTCATGTGCATGTCTTTTATAGAGGTGGTTTGAATGTTGTAACGGCCCTTTACAAGATATCTCAGGCTCTGATACCATGTCACCTGTCATCCAAATAGCCGACTTTATCAGATACAGAATCCTGATTATTTTGGTTGAATATAAAGACTGTAGTAAATGCATCAGTTAATTTGTCGGTGATGGCTGGATCAACTAAATCCCATATTTCGCAGGATAGAAATAAATGACATCGGGCAATGGAATTTTCATGGTATGAAGCTGTGCCGTCAGGTATCAAATTATAGTGCGTCACAACTGAAATACATTATTGCTTCAGCTCCGTTTTCCAAAGCAATTTGCTTTAAAGCTTTGATTTTTGTGAAATTCCAAGCATCGTCTTTTATATCCTGAATTGATTGCTTGAGTGTCTATATTTTACACAAGGGATTAATCAAATTAAATGCGTCGGTGATTGATACGGCGAGCAGATATGCTGGTCACGTAATCTTGTCGGAGCAATAAATGTGCCAACGCAATTTATCCAACTCGCAAAACATCTGTTGTAAAAGTTTGTGTTTGATGCGTATTACATCTTGATTGTGCTTGTATGGTTTCTTCTTATGAGGCGCCTCCGATGATCATTTACCCGAAACTAGCACTAGCAATGTACAAATAAATTATGGCGTCAGTGTGAGGCCCACAATAGTTGCCTGCAATAGGCTCAGATGGTACCTAGCAGGACAGCAAACTAGGTGTGATTTTCGGTGTAAAAATAGGCTTGCAATTCTTGTTTCTTATTGTGACGAGTTACTGAGCTGCCCTTGGGTTTCAGCAACTTCTGCTGAAACTCACACCCTTTAGCCAGACTTGTGTGTTAGGTTCAGCAGTATGGTATTGGTTGTCATTTCATGCTCAACATATTTCATCGACTTATTGCTAGTGCTATGTCAATCTTTATAACAACATTCCCCGTTCCAGCTCGCGCGCCACACGCCAATGGGGGTCTATGCTTAATTCAATACTGTAGACAATAAATATAAATGCAGATGGTGGCCGAGTCTAAATTCGAGCCACATAATGCATGGCATGCTGGTGGCCGACAGACCGCGTATCAATTAGGCAAAAACGGAAATAAAAAGATTACCCGTGTTTCAGATGAGGTGTGGGTTAACATCAGGTTGATTTACACATATATGACGATTTGGGTTAGCCATATTGAGAAAATGAAATTGTATTACGCTGGTCATAATAGAAGACGTATGGTGAGCTACATGTAATAGCCATCTATTCATAGACATCGATTACACAATGCATTATTGAGTCTGCTCTATGGAAGATAAGCTCGTATAAATTGCCCACTGGATAGAAAGTCAGGGAATGATTATGTTACTTAGCAATTAATGAGTGATTAGGAGGGAAACTACGGGAGCATATTAAAACATGCGCGATTCACGGTCATGTGTGCTTAAAGAAACTATGAATAAACATGCGTATAGTGTGTTATGCCTAACCGCTATCAATATATAGTTGTTTTATATGCTATATCTCCATGCAGGAAGGCAGACAAACTTGATCGCACTCATTGACGGCTTCTCTAAGAGCAACAAAAACGGGTAAACCATGGCAGATAGTTGAACGTGGCTTGCATGAAGATAACTAGCGAACTACCGAAAAGTGCCCAAAGGAACAATATATATAATGCATCACTAACTATATATCACAATTCGTGTATCAGTTGTGGGAAGACCAAGGGCATGGTAGATTCAATATTACAGAGCATTATAGCCCTAATGACAAGCAGATAATCTCCATCTTACCTAATGTATTGCTTCGCTGGGGTCACATTTCACTGAACCTACACGCAGTCGGTCATAAAACTTTTCACATAACGATTTAGTGATTGCAAAAGTTGCAAATATATTTCATGGTCCAATTTTATTCAAACCAATTTACAAACCTTTTTGTATGGTCCGCCACAAAAATATGCATCAGAGAAGGTTAATCCGTGCAAGTCGAAAACATCAACAAAAAACGAAGAGTGTGAGTCATGCATCTCTTTTGTGCCATTAGCGCATATGCTTTATCGATGTGCGTAATGGGCCAATACAATGCCATTATGTTGATAAGCTATTGTTACCAAATGCGTATCTACAATGTTCATATAATTATAGTCCTTCGGAGCCAATGGCGACATAATTGATTTCACCTGCTTGAGGCTCGTCGACAGCATCAATATGTGTCGCTTGCTAAATATTGTAGTCAATTATTTAGCAATTCGACAATTCCGGAATCTTTGGCATGACTTATCTGTCAGAAATATTGCTCCATTTGCTAAATACTTAAATTGCCAGAAAAATTTAACTGTAACGTATTCAGTGGCTAGTATGACGTATAAGGATAAAGCAGAGAGTGATGGTTATTATATACATACGTCGAGATTACTCGGCCTTATAAATACCTTATCCAATAGTGTATAGTTGGTAGGTATCGTCCCCATTTGATTCATCAAAATTGATTTTCGCCGATGAAATGAGATCTTCAAAACATCAGCGAATGCCTCTCAGGCATCTTATCCTACTAGTCGCTGTGTATCTGAATGGCGTAGGCTGGACGTTGGTTGCAATTTAATGCACAAACAAAGCCATACATTGTCTAAATAGAGTAATTCATACCATGACCGAGATCTTTGCTATGCGACGTCCCCACTACAATGTATTAGATAGATCGTAGAAAATGATCATCAGGAATACATGCAGGGTTCATGACAGAATTGACGATCCAAGCGATAAAATCGGTCCTGCATCCAACTCTGAAGTGTCATGGATAGCAACCCATTTTAACCAAGTAATTATCTAGACTTGACCGCAACACAATCGGAATACGTACCAAGTATTGTACAACTCTATCGTTAGTATTCTATACAGTATTATGACATTCAATAGAGAGATTGGAAAATTATCAGATTTGGTCTATTGTGAGATGGCTGCAGCTGGATTTCCGCCAAGGAACAAATAACGATGGTGCTTGGATGGAATTTCAGAGCTTTTTCACATCACTTCCTTCCAACATTATATTAATTAAGCTATGATTTGTAATGTCAAATCCATAAAATGCTTCTGTAGGAGCACAGCTGCCTAGCCGCAGAACGGACGAGGAAAGGACCTTCTATCGCCTTAATAAACAGACTATTGAAATCGGCCGCAATCGACTGAGTTTGGTTGCCATGATCACAGTGCTTAGTTACCTACTTTAAATGCAAGCAACTGGAATCGTAACGACTGCACACACATATGTTCACACATACAAACGCTGTCATACGCTAGATGCCTTGCCTAAGAAAGGTCGAGGACCTTCCACTGCTTTCTGAGAAATCGGCTGGATTTTCCCTTTATTCGTTTATCAACCATAAATCTGCAACGACTAATTAAAATAGGCCATACATGCATCATCGAGGTTGAATGATTATGAGGCGTAGACTTTTACAGGAGACCTTTAACGAGTCGGATGATTTGCTGACGTCAGCCCATACAGCGCTACGGCACGATAATGTAACCAGTATATATGATTAGTGTATTACCGATGCCTTTACTCTGATGAACACAAAAGAAATACTCATGTGCAACCAATTCTAGTGTATCGGCTGGTACGCACGATAATATTGTGCGATGCGAATGGACAGATTCTACGCATTATTCTATCAATAAATCAACTTACATTTTAAGTACTCTTTCCTTTGGTCTCGTTTTATATATTATGCCGCAGGTAATCCTCCTTTACTCTGTTATTTATAATTGATTGCCACATTCAGACCGCACAGCGCAACAAAGACATAATCTGGTGTGTAATAACATCGAATTTTTCACCCTAGTGATTGTTTCAGTGGGCGTTCAATATTAAATGAATGGTGTTTACTATCGCATCCAACGAGGAGATTATATCACAACGGTGATTGATGTTGATGACATCTTTATGTAGATAGTGGTCTTAGGCGCTATCACCCACCCGACATAACCCCAGTGACCTAACCATGACAGGACAATCGCGATACCATCAAAACACGGTGGAGAGGCCTGACGTCATTAGCCTGATATGAATGGTCATTCTACTATCTGATGGATAATTGTTTGACCCAATTCACTCAACTAAGCCATAAACCAAATAGAAATTGATTATTTGAATCAACAGTCAAAGCAGCGCTCCTAATGTCGGGCTAGATCAAACATCACTATGTTATGGTGTAATGCTAGACGCTTGAAAGGGTAAATTATGTTATATTGTTTTTTATTTCTTGAGCCGTGACAGCGGCGACCATCGTCTTTAACATTTGTCAAAACACCCTTTTTTTATTTCGATAAATCCTGGTCACTGGCAACTACTTGGAGATAATTGCGGATTAACATCCTATATGAGGAATTTCATATGGCATCGGTTTCATAACCTGATAATATTCTTGTTCATGAAATAATTTTAACCAATTTGAGTTGCAATTCATCATACAAGGTTGCAGTTGAATTTGGCTTGCTGAGAGTAGTGATTGTAATTGTACCGCATCAATTCCTATGCGTTTAAAATACACAGAAGGTTAACGGCGGCAGTTTTTTTGCTTCCCACAGACGAAGCAGTCACTGTTTGCTTTGACAAGGTATTTCGAATGACACATCGATAAACCACGTAAGTTATGTTTGAGTGGTGGCATCTGAGTTAATTTGTTTCTTTTGCCGAATCACTAATCAATAAAATAAAAGCAGCGGGTTGACGGGATGAACATTCTGGAACAGTATAAAATTGTAAGCCTTTTGTTCCCAGACAAAGAAGTCGTCTCTATACAGTCAATCTCAATAAGAGCAACTCCACAACCATAACGGCATTCTATTCATACACACAATGTGATTATGGGCGATCTCATTTTTCACACCAACATATATGTCATTTATCTAAATGTGGTTCGGCAGTTACATATGGTATTGGGTACGACACCATTGTGATGAACAGCATATAATGAATATACTACAGTGATTTCTGATTCTTATAATTTCTAAAAGTCGCACCTGGTTGATGTCATTTTGGTTGTTAACCTTATAGCGATACACACTCGGCGATAGCATACTCTATGCAGGCAGGCATCGTACTTGTGAGCAACTCTATTGTTGGAGATATAGAAGCGCCCCTGAGGGAAGTTAGCATATTCATTTCATAACCATGACGCAATTGACTCAGGTGACGATATATTTGGCAATTGCCAGGAGATACCGACAATTTGCTTAATGTTAAATCATCAACGCCGACAGCAAGTACTTGTGTGGGTGATGCGTCGTCCCTTGTCAGGCACTTACACAGGTATAGTTCTCGTAATCGTTAAGAGATTTTCAGATTAAGTGTTCCTCGGCTGGCATTTTTTATTAATACATTTTTTTAGCTTATATGGAAGCATAAATAAGATCTGTAAATTTGCTTCGGGACAATCCGCCATCGTGTTTCATTTGAAGTGTCTTTTATGGGGCTATTTAGAATCGAAGTTAATGACAGATAAAGGGAAATAAGTTGACATGATCAGAGGAGCGGCCCAGTATTCACGAAACGATATAGCATCGCCGTGCTGAATTCAAGTAAAGGCATCGATAGCCTTGCTTACTTATGTTCGCTCTCGTAACACACTGCTTGTTAAAAGTGCCCCGTGCTGGAAGTACGTTGTCGTACTAAATATGTACTACGTTGCCTTATTTGTCATTTTATTCCCTTACAAATTAAGTATGTTAGTCAGCCAAGAAAGTAAACTGTTGCATAGTTGTCAATATGAGATTCAAACTCGCAAGGATGAGTTTACGATTTTGCCTGTGACGAACAACCAGTATCGATGAGTATCCGTGACAACCTTCTCGGGTATTTAGTTTTCTTTTGCCCATATTTATAGGCCAATTAAACAAGTCTATAAGTAGCACCTGTATGTCTTAAAAACAGAATCGTCTTGAATTTAAAACACACAAATTTATTTCTGGAATCACACCTTGCTAAACTGAATGTAGGAGTGTTTCATACAGTTAATGTACGACTTGACCACATTTGCTATTGGTTAAATAATACTGGCATCAGTGCTTGTTGAAAGGTTTAACCATAAAACAATCCCACATTAAGTCGAAATATAATCCTATTATTATCTTATCTTATTCGATTGATAATGAGATTGATAATTGGATTTATATATATATATATATATATATATATATATATATATATATATATATATATATATATATATATATATATATATATATATATATATATATATATATATATACATATATATATAAATATATATATATATATATATATATATATATATATATATAGATATATATATGTATATATATATTATATATGTATATTTATATATCAATATATATACATATATAAATATACATATATATATACAGATATACATATATATATATATATATATATAAATATATATATATACATATATAGACTATATATATGTAGAGATATATATATATATATATATATATATATATATAGATATATATATATATATATAGAGATATATATCTCTATCTCTATAGATATATATATATATATCTCTATATATATATATATATATATATATATATATATATATATATATACATACAGGAGGTTCATACAATACATGAGTGGGTTCTTGTCATGTATGAATAAATATGAAATGTAGTTACATATATATTTACATATATATATATATATGCATATTTTTTATGTATTTTATATATACATATATATATTTATATATATATATAAATATATGCATATATATATTATATATATACATATATATATACATAAATATATATATAAATATAAACATATAAAATATATTAATCCATATGTTTATATATAAATATATTATATATATATATATATATATATATATATATATATATATATATATATATATATATATATATATATATATATATATATCTTTGCATATATATATATATATATATATATATATATTTAAATGAATTTATATATAAAAACAAATATATCTATATATATATATTTGTGTAATATATATATATATGTGTATATATATATATATATATATATATGTGTGTGTGTGTCTATATATATATATACTATATATATATATATATATATATATATATATATATATATATATATATATATATATATATATATATATATATATATATATATATATATATATTTACATATGTATATATACTCTTACTACTATATCATATACACGATGAATCATAATTTACGACCAATATATCCGAAATAAACGTCCCTCATTGTTCAAAATCATGTTATTTGAAAATTGACATTAGAATTAGCGTTAGAACTATATTGCACTGTAAAGAAAACATTCCGCCGCAAAATGGCATTAAGTTAACAAAAACAAGGCCAATTAAGTAGTTTATTTCGCCCGCAGAACCTCATAAAAATATATAGCAAGGCAAAATGCCTCACTCGTTAAAGTAGGCTTGCTCCATGAGGGTCAAAAATATAAGCATACATAACTTGCTGGCTTCTGAGATTATCATTTCAATGGTTTGGACAACAGATATGCAATGTGCAGGAAACTGCATTTTATATCAGCTGATTGTTTGATTTATCGAGACCTTTAAGCGCCACACAGTTTTGAGTGATTATCAAAAAGAAAGGGATTGTTCGTCTGACACGGCGAAATAAGTAATCGCCAGCAATGTCATATAGTTTTGTAAATGATACCACGCGCAACCATTTTTGTGGGCAGAAGCCAGTTTACTACACAGTCTTTGAGAAAATGCAATGTATCTTCCGATCGTGTACCTGTCTGATGCAAGGCATTTATTCTTTGGATCGCACCATCTTCTTAGTGCATGGAATCCGTTCACTCTAATCCTTCTTACCATATATATATATATATATATATATATATATATATATATATATATATATATATATATATATATATATATATATATATATATATATATATATATATATATATATATATATATATATATATATATATATATATATATATATATATATATATATATATATATCTCTATATATGCTTATATATATATATATATATATATATATATATATATATATATATTTATGTATATATATAATGTTCCTGTTGCTTATATATATATATATATAAATGTGGCTGTTGATTCAGACATTAAGGCATCAAATGTCAGTAAGTCACAATTGAGATACTTTATGATTTCAGTTCGTTTTAACCTGACCGTTTGCCTAAGCGAATTGCTCTATTTATGTGCAACGCCAAATTTGCCTGCCAATGTCATTCATGAAAGGGAAGGCGCCGTCAATGGTCACGTAATGATGGCGTAGCACTAAATGTGCTGACGCAATTCATCCAACTCAAGAAAATGTGAAAGAGTCTGTTTATAATGACGTTTTCAACCTCGATGGTGCTTGTATTGTTTGGTTTACGTGGCACATTTATCAGCATCTAGCATTAACAATATATCAATAAATCATGCCATTAATGCAATTGTGCTGTTGCCTACAACAGTAGCCTGTCTAAATTTTGATGATTCGATTAAGGGTGCGTTGACGATTGTTATTGCTTAGTTGGAAACATAACAATTTGATATTATTTTACTTTGATGGTGATTCCATTAACGTATGATGATATATTTTATAAGTCATACCACGGCGTTTTCATTTGCTGTTGAATGGGCGACGTAGCCAGCATATGCACGAAATTACGAGACCTTCTGTACACGAGTGCAATGGAAAGCAATCGATACAAAGGCATAGCATTGAATAAATAATACACCTTGTAACGAATGGAAACGCTCAGCACTCAGTTGGTACGAAGTAGGACATTTAACTAGATGTGAATGTGAAGACTAATCCTGATTCCTTTGTCCGATTATGTTTGCGTTCTATAAAAAGGTTCCGCCCGGCACGATGCATCAGCAGTGTAAAGTGTGGCATGCAATAGGATCACTAACCACCTGATAGTGAAATATCTAGCTTCTTCGTCGACTACTATTATCGGAGTAAGTATAAATTCATACGGGCTGCTTTGAATCTGCTCCATGCAATGGTGAGTGCTTACGTTAAACTCGCTGTAACGAAAACTGAAGTAACGTGAAACCCGATATAATGGTTCATTATTTCTGTTTACTTTGTTGAAGGGTGTATAATAGAGCGCAACTTAATTGTTTGCCTTATTGTTGTGAGACCAAAAGGTCAATAATATTATATTTTACATGACAAAGAGAATGAGCATAGAAGTCTCAGATTTTTTTCTCTTTGTATGAGGTACGGTTATAGTTGGAAGTATGGCAAACATAACGCATACAATATTCACCACTTGGTA
>CM067346.1:35894781-35927281 GCA_034190875.2 Urechis unicinctus
TACAACCGTATTTGCCCATATTTGACAATTATGTTTTTGCCCCTATTGCGGCAGTGTCTCAAGCGATGAGTTTTAGGTGTGACTGAATCACGCATGCATGTTACTGGAAAACATTAACCGCGTCGCATTATTCAGTAAAATGTTTCACATTCTTTTGGTTGCTATGTCACTAACCGTTCCACTGTGATGACCATGTTCAATGCGAAAGTTAATTTGTTTGATGTTTGATTTCTCCTTCTTTACAATGACACTATGCAGTGTTCTACTTTACAACAAATCCATGTTATGTCGTGGTTCATGAATTCAAAGTATCCCAATTCGTCCAACTAGGAACCGTAATTCAGAAGAATGACATCGTGAAGTGAATTCCACGGTGCAAATATGGAAAACGTCTCAGTGAATTCTCATTACGGTTCAGCTACCCCAGTCACATTTAAGACATTCTGATTGGAAATCGCATCGAAGTTAAATATTTAACCAACATTGCTCCTCAGTGGTTGTAATAAGACTGTCATTTGAAAGTGTCGGTTATCTTTGTATCCTAAGGTCACCCAGTGTTCTGCTGAACGATTTGTATTGTGGTCTTTGTGGTCTTTGTCTCTACTGTGTCGTAATGCCAAAAGCGGATACCAAATGGTAATTACATGCCGCCGTCTGCAGGAAAATCATACTCACTATGCCCTAATTCTTTGCTACTCACATCACTGAGTGGTACAGTTTATGCCTCCAGTGGAGCAATAATTTATAAAGTGTCAACCAGCTATAGCGTCATGTGATATTCGGAGTAGCTTGCGGTCACTCAGTCTGGTTCAATCCTGTAAGTAAGATTGTGTATCTTGATAATGTATCTAACCCACCCCGTCACCCACTCATGTTTAACTTGTTGAACGTGACCAATTACTCTGCAATGAGATAAGGAAGTCTCTTCGGAGGTAACCCTTTTACCAATTTTACTAATTAATCACTGGAGACCAGTGAAATGTTACGGAAATAGACAGATTTTGGCCAATAAATAATTCCATAGAACCATAACAATCAGTTTAACTACACAGTACCAATTATGGGTATCGTTTTGTGAAATACTATGCTCCCAGCATTCTCTTTGCACCGAGAGATGAATCAAGACATTTTGTGGGATGATTCTGTACCCGATCTCTTGCTTCTTTACTAAGCACCGCACCAATGTGATCGCTACCATTGTACGTTTGATCATAAGAAATGTTATATCGTGCCATTATTAAAAGCCCTCCACTGTCTTCGTAAATCATCTTGCCGAACACTGCCCTATCACATGCATCTGATTTAATCGCGACTGAAAAATAGTATGATGGGCTTGATGGTTTCAGTGTTAACGGTACGCTTTCTAGAAATATATATTTCAGTTATCTGACCTCTGACCCTCACTTATCATTATGATAACAATACATATCTGCCTGTAGGTCAAATCTTTGTCACGCCCAATCGGGTGTCGCCGTTGCTATAAAAGCACAACGTCATTCGCTGTTTCGGCAGATAAAGGAATCGTTGAATGGGCATTATAAATGCTGCCAGCATGGGTTCACATTAACCTTATAATACCGAATTCATTCCAATGCCCATGACACTACTTGGCAAGGTGTAAACGCTCGAATGGTGACTGGTGGCGATTAGATAGAATCGACTGAATGAAACTAAATAAGAAAGTATAACAAGTGTTCGCCTTCTCTGAGGGTCACTAGGCTCGGTCGAATTATATTTAAAATGATGCAATGTCAAGTATTATGAATTATTATGAACTAGACATATGCTAAATCTCCTGAGCTTAATGAAATTCGCCCCTTGCATAGTGTTTTAATTAATAACTGATTGATAAAGGATGTAAGGGTAGAGGGAATTGAGGGATAAGATGGTGGGGGGATGTTGAGCTTCCAGCACGGCCCAGCGAGCTTTAATCTGAACCACTGATTTTATTTTAACCACAATATATATTACAAATAGCGCTTTGACCATGCTGGTATGTCTCCGACCGAGCAAACAAATTAAATGCCGCCCAAATCTAGATGCTGCTGTAAGCAATATATCGTTTGTGGTATCATATGCAACTGATGCACAAACTAAATTAGACCGGTCGAATCATTGGTATTTATAATCAAAGAAGCTGGGAAATCCACACTATGAAAACCGAATATGCAAAACCAGAATGGCGGTGTGAAATCGTAAGGGTATTGGCACCATATCAATCAGGTATGTGCTTCTTCTTCATTTTCTCATTTTCGGACATGTCTTGAATTGTGTATTGAATCCCGCATCAAAGTTGTGTCCATTGTAGGCACAGCAATAGATGATATATTGGCTTAGGTCATCCATAACTAGCTGGGTGTCATAATATGCAGGCCACACATTATTTACTACCCATATCGGTATCAACTGTGTATAATATACCAATTCAGTCGTAATGCAAAAAACCAAAAGAGGCTCGAGTTTGCTTCTCCTATGAAGATCACAATAATATCAGGTAGGACATGTTCCTCGTGAGACACACCGCGTAATTGGACACATAATTCACCAATTAGGACCTGATAGGTTATTTCCTTGATCATTACAAACAAGGCGTGGTTCACGTAGCCGCACTTGATGGGAACTGTGATACAATAATTAGATCGCTCCACAAAATGTCTATTCGAACATAACATAAGAAACGCTTGTATTATTGCAACAATTAACTTCCTAAGAAACCAATTTGCTTTTGAAATTTGCCTTCACCCTTGTCATTCCAAGATAAATTCCTATTATCAGTATTTGCGCAGTACAATAAAGTCGATGCTATAAAACGAGAACAAACATCTTGGTTAGTGCCACATCTGTCCGCTTGATGTCAAATGCGACTCAATCCGGGTCTCGCCATTTTCAGCGCGGAAATTTGGAAATGTTATAGAGTTAAAGGGAGAATTTTGTTGACCCGAGACAATCAATTGAATCAATATTAACATGGATTTATAGAGAGGGTGGATTGCTGTTAAGGGTCATATGACAAACCAAGTAGATATGCAGCGAAAAAAAACCGTTTTTCGAAACAACGCAATGCGAATATTTTTAGATCGATTCAGACAACTACCAAGCACAAAACATACACAAGTGATGGAGTTATAGAATGCAATGATGTTTTACGGACGATTTTATATCCCTTTTCGGCGGGGGATTTCATCCATGGTAATTTTTTATAGTTCGATCAATTTGGGAAGCGGTAAAAAGTCAGAAACACAGCAACATGTTTGTTTACAGAATGACGAAGTCTAATGCTAAGCCCGGGGGGGGGGCACTTAAGTGTAAGGATATAGTATACATGTGCCGCACGAAGGGGGTGGTTTTTTTCGACATCTCGACTTTTACGACGGGTTAGACAATCGCATAATACCTTGTACGATGGAGTATACTTTTTCTCATTCTCAACGAGTTCAACGGGTACGGGATTTCGAGGTCCCGCGGCACACTCCTATCCAAGTTAGGGTAAGTGCCCCCCACTTGGGATGCTAAGGCAATGCGGGAAATCGCGAGAATTAATAGTTTCCAAAATGGCAGACTTCGTATCGCGATTTGTTCGGAAACGAACTATCGATGGCATTCATTGAAGAATAGCGTCGAGTGGTGGTAAGTTTTTTGGAGCGAAAGGTCTATTTTTTGTAAAGGCTCTTGATATATGTTATTTTCTATGTGCGAAATATAGCCCTTCGCGAGATATAGTCCAAACGAGATATCGCCGACTGTGTTTGACTAACTCTTCGTAACGGTATAAATCATGTTACCGTTACAATATAGTCAGTTTGCATAAATTCTAGTTGGCTTAGTCAGTATAACTCATAGCCACAAGTGGTTTGTGGGAACATTTATCATCATTATCATCAATAACTATTCTTCGAATCAAGGAAATATTCGGGTGTTAAATAACAGAGTGAGATGGCTTTATCGCAAATCGTATGGTCGGATTCGTGGTATTTTCTCGCGACAATCACTCAGATGACCGCTGCAGCAACCAATATGTTACTTGAGTATATTATTCCCCCCACAGTGATTAGTCTTCCAGACACGCGTTTGCACATGACGACCGATTGTATTGAAATCCCTTGTGTTTAAAGTTCGATAATATGATTAACGTTTTCCGTGATGGCTGATATCATTTGCAAATCCTACACCAAGCAGATGCCGTTGATAATTGGTTTGCATAGCTTGTCTATATAATGTGATGATATCCTTTGCTTCTCTCTCTTGATGTTGGCAGGTTGGCTTTTCTCCGGCTGGGTTGACATGAGTTGAGATTTATATAAAAATTCATGTAACTTTAGGCAATAAATATACTTCTTTGGCTGTAAAGTTCACCAGGCTCTCACCAAATTAATGTTCAATATACATGATATGTTTAAGCTTATATATTTCAATGGCATACCACAACCTCAAATTGTTAGCATTAAAACATATAATAAGTGTAGGGAAATATGTTCAGGAAAAAAGCAAGAAACTTTCCGAGATACACAGCAGAGACGATGACATGCCCCCTCCTATTTACTTGCTAACTTGTTGACTGCTATGTGAACAGTATATTTAAGACACCTTATTTGTGAGTTCTTCATACGGGACAGCCTAACGCTATATAAATATCGTTAAGCTGTGACTGCTAATCATCCGATATGGTTTTGTCGTCGACATTGATATCAAGAGTCGTGCAGTAATAATCATAATAAGGATATATTGTAATAGTGGCATTGTCTGACATAGAGAGAAAAATATTGGGGTGGTTGAGTCAAATAATCGTATCTAGCGTTAGCCTGCTGCAGAATTATTTCGTTTGAGCGCATTCATTTATCAAAGCCATTAAAATTAGAGCACCAGTAAATACTCTCTCAAACATGGTCACAAGGTGACCGATCAACCTACCTTACACGTAGCGCACTTTGTTTTTATGGACAAAGGTAATGTTTCATTAGCGATGTGCAGCTAGCAGACTTAAATGCAGATAAACGACGCACCAGCTAAGCGAATTTTTTTGGGTGATTGATTAAGGCATCAACGGTTTTGTGTAAGAACCTCCAGGTGATTTGCGAGATGAATTAGCAAAGTCTACTGCCTCACTGACTATGCATGCAGTTTTGCTTACAAAAAAGCGCACGCATTATATCTGTCGACACTGATGGTTGTCTTAGCGATACTTAACATCAAACCCAAGAAAGGGACTGTAACAATTGCCTAGTGTTATCTCCATTGAGACAAATGGTATCTTCTCGGCCGATTACACCACTGCATAAATCAGTGACGGAGATGATATCAGTGTGGTTATACGTGAGAACTTTCATAGTACACATCATGTCAACGAATAAATTATCACTGATACATGGTTGGTGACCAGAGCTTTGTTTATGCAGTATTTGTCACATAGTACAGATATAATAATACAACCGTAGCGTCAACTTCATAACTCTATTCCGCTACTTCGCATACTAAAGCATAGTATTAATGTTATATGTAATATACATTTCGCTTTTTAGATTGACCAAAAGCAAGCCTGTTTGATAATAACGTGAAGTCTGACGCGAATATAAAGCAACGTATATGCAGCAACAAAAAATGCGCATAACATACCTGTAACGGCGTTCTGTTATTTGCAATCGCCGCTGAATAGAAATAAATGTAATAAGCTGCGTTAGTATGGACACACAACACCTGAATGGCAATTCCTGATGTGCAAGGCGGAATGGATTTGTTTATTTTTTGTTTAGTGAAATCATGTTGGATTACCTATATCACGATTTACCTAAATAACATTTTTGAGAGGCAGTGATTGGACAAAACTGGGCAGTCATACTGATTCATAAACACGGGGTCGGATTGAGTATGTTAAAATTAGCTACAAATAGCACACCCAGGTGACTAGATTGTACCATAAGATATTATCGTCCGTCAACCGTGCCGTCAAACCGCAGTTTGTTTTGTCTTTTTCTAAAGTAATTTGCTTTATGGAGCCACGTCACCATCGATAAGTAAGGCGCAAAAGGCGTTTGCCTTTGTCTAAATTTGTCTAAACCGTAATTGCAGCTTTACGCAATAATTGAGCCACGTGAATCTCATGTACACGCAGTGGAGTGTCAGTTCATCCTCAAAGATCAAGCCCTCCATCTCCTAGGCTCCATATGGTACGGATTGCTTTGGGTGGGTTATCATGGATAGAAGCCCATATTAAATGTCGATGAATCATATGTACATTGGTAGGCTCTGCTAGGGATTGCATTGGTACATCGAAAAGCTAGCATTTACATCGAAACAGCACGTATTGATACTGTCAAAAGAACGCTCCATTTGTTAACTGCACAGAACTCTCAAGGGTATGGCGGCTTGGTATACCATTGTCCGCTTTTAACCCTCTTTTGATATTACGTTATGGATGGAATCAACAGCAGCAAGTTCTGCATGGTCACTATTATTTTAGCGAACATAATAGCTTCGACATGCTACAAAAGGGTATTGCAGTTAGCGAATCGATCGTGCATCAAGCAGGAAGAGCAGTTAAGAGTAGTGCATCGCTTTTCCAAGGTAACACAATACACATCAAGATTAAAGCAAGCACATGCCGAATTCAAATTGGATGTAGCATAGTTGAGCGCATGAAGCAGCAACATGGTGCTCCTTAATAATTTGTTATATTCACACAAGAAAAGAATAAGCTGAGCATTGTACGGTTACAATTATCATCATATTGTCAAACGATTGTTAAGCAACGCAAACTTTATTGCGTGATGGCTGTCCATTCGTATTCGACATATTGAGTCGCTCGAGCATAATCATTGTTGACAACTCTCTCATTACCAAGCGCAGTTATACGTTTCTTGACGGCTGATGAAGGAAGAGAATTTGCGAACAAAGAAACGGCTTACCCTTTGGTATATATTATTCGGTGTTGAACACCAATATTAAGGTAAACTGTTCACCAAGTGCTGCCAATTCAACTGATCCATGTAGATATGTAAGGAATTTCGGCATGTAGCTATCTGCACGACGCTATCTAAAGTACGCCAGGGGAAACGACCAAAGCGTAAACAATTCATCTTATCCAGGTACACCGTCTGTTTCAATCACAATATGCAAAAGTCTTGTCCTCATTTCTGTGTGTAAACTTCGGCAAAGTAGTATGAAAACATTGCAAAGTTGTTTCCAGAATCATTGTCTTTATGGATTCTTGCAATTAATACAATAAAGAAGACAATTACGTACGTGAGAACCCCCTGTGTCATATTATTGGTCATGCAAACTATAGCACCGGATATGTAACTAAACAATGAACGCTTTGCCTTTTTCGTCTCTAATCCATGCTTAGTCCACAGAGTTTGAGGCTTACTAATCAGTGTCACGCGCATCTGGCGATAAAAATATGGCGGTTAAATGATCTGCATCATTACTTGCTCACCCCTGTAGATGCATCGTTTGAAAATGGCAAATTACTAGACAAATAATGCTACAATTATTGCCAACATACGAATTTATGTTCGGTATTGCTTTGCCGCAAAGGCTTTATTACGACGCTGGTTAGTAATAAGACTGGAGGGAAGGGCTATTTTTGTTAACCTGTTGCGCAGACAGAATGGTTGGTTAAGGTGTTATACCTTGCTGTTTGACATCATTGTTGTTATGCTTAAGCACTGACTATAACCATTTGCTTCATGATTTTGTCTCAACCATTATCTTCCGCAATTTGTTGAATAAAAGTTGCTGTTTGCGTCATGCAGGTTTTTGAATTACCGTTAGAAAGGCTTGAGCCAATGAAAATTAGAAAATTCCACAGACCCCAGCTTCTGAGACTGACTGAGCTAACAAATGTCAGATAGACGGTGTAAGATAAGGAATTTATCTCTCATTGGCACTTACACGCGCCATGGGAGGTATTTACCGATGCATTACATCATCAAACACCGGCCTTCAAGGGACACCATGACCTAGTGCCGCGGTATTTCTCATATTATATTATTTAACTTAATTAAAACTATAAAACATTATGCCAGAGATGTTGTCGGTCTTCCCTGGTATCTACTGTGGTCAGTCCTTTGCAGATATCAATATCTGCTTGAGTGATTTGAGAGATGTGACCTGTAAAGCTCTTAAATGCCTACGGTTGGATGCAGTTACCACATTTAATTTCCTCTGGTAAGAAGTTAATTACAGTTGCAGTATGTGGTTAGGAGTGAGCGATGCATTGCATCGCCTCAACGCTGGTCTCTTACGATGGCCGCGGTATTTCTCATATTTCTTAATTCAATTAAATTAAAACAATGCCACATCATGCAAGACATGACCCCAAGATTTGTTTGATATCGTTCGTAATCATAATTTGTTCTGAATAACGACATAAATGTTTCGCTAATCTCCAACTTAATTGTCATTCTCTCAACCGAAAAATGTAATGATATCAACGTCAGCAAAATGCATCGCATAGCCTTCGGCACCATGTTTATTTCAGCTCTCTGCAACTATCTGGACCTTTATAAACAAAGCAATGCATCCTGTCAGTAAATTCATACGCGCTAATCCAGCACAGATTTGTTACAAAGAGACCACACTACATTCCCCACATTAAATATCATAACACAACACGAATATATACTGCTTTGATTGTCAGGACAATGCTTCTATGTTATTACACTGGGAACAACAAACCTGACGCAATAACCACTGCGTCGCGTCATCACAGTATAAAAGTGAGACAAAAGCTGCAATATTTTCTGGCTCAATTGCAGTTGCTGATATCATAGCAAATAGGCGATATGCCGGCTATAACTTAGACCTACTAAAACGACGTTCGTCTGTGTACTTACTGTCATAACAACCAATACACTACTATATACATTTTTGCGCACCTGCTTTTTGCGTTATTGATCATGTCTGCACGCTTTGCCCTGCGATATATGTTTTATGTATTGTATCTTAAATCACTAGAACACGAAGAAGGTGCCATTGTAAATTCCCCTCGGCATGGTCGTATTCAGATCAGTACATTTGTTGTGCGCGCAGCAGAACAATTCTTTTGTCAGTTTTGTTTTGGGTGCATAAATCACATAACGGATCATGATGCAATTATCAGCTAAGTGTGTCATATGAAATACTTTCGTATTTCTCTAACATGCATACCTGTGCCACATGATTAACTGTAAATACTACATATTACACACCAGCCCATGCATATCTATCCAATCCTTAATTCGACCCCTTAAGTAGTCTGGTGGACAAAAACGGAAGCTGATCATGCCAGCAATGTTTGTCTAAACTGCTTACTTAATTATGAACAAATATACGAAATACTGAGGCTTGTAATTACGTCTTGAAAACCAAGGGGCTATCTTGTGTGACAACTGCTAATTTGTATGAAATTTATGTCTATATATTTTGATCAGCTTAAGTAATACTTACTGTCACAATCAAGCGATATCGTGTGGTCAATAAATCGACGGCACTGGCATGGGACATTAATATTTGTACTCAATAATATGATTACTGGATCTACGCACCTATATACAAGGACAAATATATTACAGATTTAGCAAAAGCATCTGAAATTCTAGTATTTCACAGTTGTCACTCGAGATGTTCCATGAAGCACAAGTAGCGCAGCTATATGTATCATATAGTCCAACAAAAAACCTGGGGAGGTGAATTATGTATTCCGGTAGAATTTGCATGCATCCGCCAACGAAATGCGCATCTGTATACATATTATCGCTGACTATGGATATTAAGCATCCATACACAACATAATTCGATGAAGTATCCCCTGAATGACATTTGGCTGCTTGTCTACTTCCATTATTTTGATGACTACATAGGTTTAGAGCAATTATTGTACGCTTGGGTGTTGCATGCATAATGTTTTGGGCAAATCGATCATTGAGTCAAAGGGTCTATCTGTTGCCAACATGAGACATAACAAAATGAAGATGGAAATTACGTAAAATTAGGATCGCGGTCCAATAACATGACATTTGTATAACAATAGATTTCACAATGCAAACATTGTTATTGGCATGCTTTTGAAATAACATGGCGTCATCCAAATTACCATGCAAACGATATTTTTCGGCGTGAAGCTTGTATATGATGGGTTTGAGAATTTTAACAAATGCATTCTGAATAGTGCATTTTATACGGAACATAAGAGAATGAATTATTAGATCAACTAATTGTTGTTCAATAACATAATATTTTAATCATAATTAATTTTACCTATCAGAAACAAGCATTTGGGTATGCTTATAATCTTATTGTTATTTGTGAATTAAGTACCTGCACGTAGTCATTCTAAAATGTCATTGATTGACAGTTGCTAATTATAACCATTCATTTAAGCTTCCATTACAGCGCATACAGCAATTGAACGTACATGCGTTTTCATGGTAAGCGCTGTTGCTATACAACACAAAAAACGTGATTCATATCCTTTGAAAGTGTGGTCCCTAATCGCCGTGGATGCTATGAGTATACAATTGCAGGATCGCCTGGTGTACTGTATCAACCTAGCGTATTTCAGATGAAATAGGCTTTTCATACCCCTGGTCGTCGTGGTAAATACAGTACGTTGGATACAAGATGACGTAGCGATTCAGGGTTCTAATATTGCATTGCTGTGTATTAATTCGCTAGCTATGTCCACATAGTCACACACAAACTACAGCACCTAAGTTTTAAGTTCTACATTGTGTTATGAAAATTTCATTCGGAATGATTTAAGGGTCTGTAATATCATGTACGGATCTTTATAATCATGTGCTATCGTTGATTGGATAGTTAATTTGTATTATTCAACGCAAACGCAGCAAGCAAAAATAGAATACGTAAATACGAACACGTTTTTCTAATATTGCGGGTGCTGCTTAGCAGCAATGGCATTACAAGAACCAATATATGGTAGATTTATATGTCATCGTTGTACGAAATACGTCGTATTGTGCATATTAAAAATGATCGCGCGCAATTAGCTGAACGAAGTTTATGTCGTTAAATCGCTTGGCTCGGGCGATAAGGATTGTGCATCACATAATCCCGTCATTACAATAGCAATTGGCGATCAAATACTTGCGTCTTTTGTTGTGTTATAAATGCAGAATAAATTTGACGCATATTTATCATTTATCATTTATTACAGGTTACGCAAATATTGTAATGGATAAGCAATAATATAAATAGTAAATAATCTATAACAAATGCTATGCCCTTTAAATGTTAATAAGATAAGATAGAATGCAACTGCGTACTGGTGGTACTTTCTCAAATGCTACACATAACTATACTGAAATATATTCCTTACTTGTGACGACGAACCATAATTAATACACGTGATAATACATACAAACTATTTTAGAAGGGCAAAACCGAAAGGATAAAGGATATTAAACTGACCAGAAGAATCGTACTATATAGTAACCTTACACTTTATCTTGATAGTTGTGGCTTGATGGCGATCCCAGTTGTATTCGGAAATATATTGTGTTCTGTATTTTGACAGTTGAATCGAGTGTGCTTTTAAGCTTGGATAATATGCGCCTTTCACTAAACCGGGAGCATAAATGTTCCATGTTTATTTTTTTGGAATGCGAATATACTTATACCAAGACCACACAATATACTTTGAATCTAATAATAGACTGGAAGTATGTGGTACATATATTGTAATGCAAGGAAAGACTGCCAATACGATTGTGTATGGTTGCCCTTGTGTCTTTTATAGTACACAGATAGGAACCATCGTATAGCGGGCAGTGTGAAGCGATGTGGGGGACAATATTCTCTATGCAGCATGGCCTGCCAACAAAACGATGACTGCACTAAAAATTATGATATCGATATTATCTATGCGAACAGCGCCTAGTCGTTCACAAACTGTTAACGACTGATATTTGTCTGGTAGTACCCTAGCCGTTCGTATGTGTAGTCTGCCACTAACAAATTTTAATAAATGGTATTCTGCAAACCTACATGCATGTTCATGTTTATCTTCACCAGTCGACTGCCGAGCAACTAATCATCCCGTTGTTTCTCTGCCGAGGATAAAGTTCTGCACGGCATATAATCCCCAGGCTCTCTAGTGAGACATGCAAGAATTAATAATTATCATTTGCCGTGGACTCAGCATTGCATTTACCCTGCTGATCCCAGAAAAGCCTTAAAATCCCATTTGCCGCGTAATATCAAACTAAGCCATCGTGATATTAAACGTGCGCATTTATAGGTTCCAGCCCTCAGCAACTTACAAAACGTTCTAGTCGCAGAATCTGAACAGAGAGGAATGCTGTTCGTTGCACCAGATAATGGTCGCTGTATTTACCGAGTCCATTGAATGCAATTAGGATATCAGTTCAGCGCAGCGAAACCTGTATTGGCAGGCACTAAAATGTTATCTTGCTTTACACGCCTCCCGCTAGCAGTGGTTTTCATTGTAAGCGACCTGTCAATAGCGCACAATACAAACAATGTAACCGTGTCTCAACAGTTCAACAATGCAAACACGTACTTATAGCAATCATTACAGAGATATGTCCCTGCTCTGGTAACAGCTCATAGATGTTGATGGTATGCACCGTTAATTGTGTGTGAAGTAGAAACGTAAAGATGTGACACCTTTCCTAGATACAATGAAATAAAGACGTATTCCGTTTAAATCAGCAGCATGCTGACAGCGTTCTGTGTTAAGGCCTTAAAGAAGTTGGGAGTGTACTCGTCTAATCAACTAGCTTATCCGTCACAATTATCATTGTTAAATTTTGTGGAGTTGTCAACCTACAGTTCCCAAGTAATCGCATGTATTGTGCTATTACAGCAACTTCAGCCGAATGATGAGCTTACATAACTGATTAATATAAAAATGGCAAGAATTTGATAACATATCTAGTAACACAGGCATCTTTGACAATGATTAACCAAGTCCTATTGTACTAACCTAAAAACCGGCAATTATTAATCTACAGTGTTAAGCATCTTAGATGTTCATTGAGCAATTCAAGTGTGTTTTGGTTTAAGTAGTCGTTGACTCGACAATAAGATTAAATATACAAACACATTTAATTTTAGCAAGTATATGGGAAACCCACAGATTCATATGCACCTATACGCGGTTTTTCTCATACTGGATACCAGAGACTTCAGTGTCATTGTTTTGCAACAATTGCGAGTGTTTCGGCCATGTCGCGGGAAAAATCCATCTCCCTTTGACAGTGGCAGCGCAAGGCCAATGGCGCAAAAAGCGCGATAACTTCTGAAGCAATGGCACAATTTATCCATATTACGAGCTCAAATATTTGTGGGAGTACAATGACGTACCTATATATGGCGCAGTCGCCATTCCAGACGATTGTGTATATACGAAAGGGTATTGAATTGATGCAGCAACATATAAAGTGTGACGACACACATACTAAGCGCCACACTATGAAGACCAAAATGCAGGGAAATGGCCATTTTCGTTACACCTGTAATCTTACATAATCGTACTATGATAAAGATATAGAAAATAATCTATACGAGCTTCCTTTTGTTAAGCGGTCGGTCTACAAATGCAGCAACAATATAATGCATTCGGGTTAAAATAGTTTTTAGTGCTTAAAGGCATGCGTCATTACAATGGCAACTGCAGTTTGTATTAATGCATAATAATCAATGTCATTTGCATTGCATTACGCCCAATAAGCACATACCCTAAAACAGAAGCACAAGGTCATAAAGACATAAGTTGGCGCTGTCGGTCCGTTGTCTTTAATTAACCAACTACGGCTAGTATCAGACTGTTTGCCACATTGTACAACGCCCTGTATCTAACAGGGGATACGGCCATATTTGGGGAGATATACGTCTAGAAACATAAGTCTTATTATGTATAATTTGTGTCTTGATGGTAAATGGGAAAGATGCATATTGAATATATAGGGTGCAACATAGATCGCAATAATTCTCCAGCAGGATCAAATCGGAATCGAGTGTAACTTCTGCGAATCTCCGCTTAGTACCAAAAAACCTATTTTACATAACCGATTTATAGACGGGCCAAATTATAAAATGTGCACAAACACAGGGGCAACAATGTATATAATGTCAATTACAAGAATATATGGTTAGGGATGGCACAAGAGCGCACTACGCACTCAATATTTCGCAATATATTTCCTTATTTAATTTAAGTTGTGTTTTCCCTGGCGGGAGAACACAGATAAAACCGATAATATGCGCCGAATTAAATGCAAACGGGACATGGCAGAATTCCAAACCGATATAATCCCGAAGTAGGTAATAAAGAGCCTTTCTACTGATGATTCGACAGGTGTAATTCAGTCCATTAAAGAAATTCGATCACAGCAGCTGTATCTTCATTAAACGTAAATGAGCTTCACGTGCAGCAATACCGTCAATATAGGAAATGTTTCATGAGTTATCTGCAAAAAGTAATGAACCAAGATCTTATTTAGTATTGCTGCCTGGTGATGCCTCGATATCGGGCTTTATGCGGCTGCTAACAGGAATACACACAATGCAATTCGAGTCAACCATAAAACCAATGATAAATGATACTAGATTGTCGAAATGCCGATAAATTAAATAGCAGCTGACAATATTGCTGTTTTTATGACACAAGACGTTTTATATGTTTCTGCTAACTTTTCTGATGCGTATTGGCACACGATTTCATTTATTCTTAATGAATGTATGCAGCTGTAAAGGGATGGACGGTTTGAAATTAAACATCACAATTGTTGATAACATTGCAGCCGATTGAAGGTTGTTTGCTTTTTGGAGGCCAACAAAAACACTAAACTTGATAAGAACGGTAATGTATATTGATATTTAGCAACCAAAGTCGCGATATCCTTATGATTTTTATGGAATCCATTGCTAATACGTAAGCATATAAAATATAAAAGACGACTCACAACCTACACATAAAGGGATGCAGCACCAATTTGCGTGAAACTGTTCAAGCAATATATTGTTAGCCGGTTCCGTCTAATCAGAGAGCGGCCAGTCGCCTTAAACACTGTTTTGCGACCCGAACGACACAACGGTTTTTACAGATAGCCATTGATGCATGCCAACAAACAAAGCTCGCTTTCACATTGGCAATTCTATGGTTGATGATACGGTACATATTTGTACACAGGATATCCTAGAAGGATAAAGTCTAAGGATAAATCTTGCTGAAATGTGCAACCTGTAAAGTGATCCGTAATTGTGCAGCATTATGGGCAATTAAGTGTCTATTGGTACTAAATCATCCTTCATAAGGCACGATGAGTGACATACCGGCTCGTTGTAACTACACCAAGATGTCATTGAAAATCTGGCTTTTCTATATGAGACCTCTCTTACCGGAGTATTGCTTTTACAATTGATGGCTTGTTGTTACAATATACCATAGGCCGATGAATTTATAGTGATACACTAATGGATTTTCCTTCTTGATATTTTGCCCGTAACAATTACAATTACTTATATGTTGGTCCTCCGCCATACATCACACACTAGCCGTTTGATGGCTGTAGAGAAACCAGATATCCTGATATATAACATGTAAATGAAAGATGCACACCTGAATCAATGTGGCTTTTGTGCTGTCATGCATGGTGTTCCTGTTGATTTTCGAGCACATCATGAGAACAATGTATGCGTCTTAAGTGTAAAAGAGAAGGTGCGAGTCAACGGGAACTAGCTTGCAAAGTTGTCATGCTTTCAATTTATAGTGCTGAATACATCATGATTTACCTGATGACGCAAGTCCACATTTCGGATAACGGTTGTAGAGATGAATTTATTAAGAATAGTAATTCATCACATAAAGTAAGCAAACGTAAAGTTCAGCATGCTGCCTAATGTCTGTCGCATAGGAGTATAGGAGTACGTGAGTGTGATAATCGTGTCAATATGTCAATTAGCAATACATTTGGGATGATTCTTTACGATAAGCCTGTCACATGAATTGTTGTTTAGCGAAATTAGGACCGCGGTGGTAAACGACTGCGCGGCGCTCTGAGTGATAGATAGGCACATTATTGGTAACACGGGATTAGAGGGTGCCGTGCGGCACGAATGCTGATATAATGGAACTACACCTTGTAACAAATGTGCTGACGAAGCATGTTGTCACTATGGCCAAGCGTCGCAACATGTCTCAGATCAATCTGGATTAGTTATGAAAAATTTGGTTTAAAGCCCGCGATGAAACACATATGTAAGTGCCAAGCAAAACCATTGTGTCACAACCTTGCGAAACACACATATACAGTGAATCTATCTGGTCTTAATTATCCTATTATTGTGCCATGTTTTCTGAGGCACATCTGAAATTTGATGCCACCATGGTGTTTATGAGAGCATTTGAATTATAAACAAAAGATAAATGAAACCGACTTAGCGAATTGTTCGGTACTTATTCCTTTACTCATGGGATCATGAGATCCGCCGTACATTTTTGCAGATGCTGCCTGGTTGTTATCTCTTTGTTCTCACAAACTGCTGGTTAGAGTTCATTAGCGTGCGAATTGTTTTACTTGAAGATAATCACATCGTTAAAATAGGACATATTTTGTCACCGGTTTCCCTCATTCTTAACACAGTGCAAATCTATTTAATTGGTTCAATATCGAACGACTGACCGTGTTGAATATTGCAAGACTGACGTAGCAACCATCGAATTGACCAATCTTCCAATTTATGTTGTAAACCCAAGCTACCTCTTACTACCGTATTTGCCCATATTTGACAATTATGTTTTTTGCCCCCTATTGCGGCAGTGTCTCAAGCGATGAGTTTTAGGTGTGACTGAATCACGCATGCATGTTACTGGAAAACATTAACCGCGTCGCATTATTCAGTAAAATGTTTCACATTCTTTTGGTTGCTATGTCACTATCCGTTCCACTGTGATGACCATGTTAAATGCGAAAGTTAATTTGTTTGATGTTTGATTTCTCCTTCTTTACAATGACACTATGCAGTGTTCTACTTTACAACAAATCCATGTTATGTCGTGGTTCATGAATTCAAAGTATCCCAATTCGTCCAACTAGGAACCGTAATTCAGAAGAATGACATCGTGAAGTGAATTCCACGGTGCAAATATGGAAAACGTCTCAATGAATCCTCATTACGGTTCAGCTACCCCAGTCACATTTAAGACATTCTGATTGGAAATCACATCGAAGTTAAATATTTAACCAACATTGCTCCTCAGTGGTTGTAATAAGACTGTCATTTGAAAGTGTCGGTTATCTTTGTATCGTAAGGTCACCCAGTGCTCTGCTAACCGATTTGTATTGTGGTCTTTGTGGTCTTTGTCTCTACTGTGTCGTAATGCCAAAAGCGGATACCAAATGGTAATTACATGCCGCCGTCTGCAGGAAAATCATACTCACTATGCCCTAATTCTTTGCTACTCACATCACTGAGGGGTACAGTTTATGCCTCCAGTGGAGCAATAATTTATAAAGTGTCAACCAGCTATAGCGTCATGTGATATTCGGAGTAGCTTGCGGTCACTCAGTCTGGTTCAATCCTGTTCCAAAGCAAATGCCTTTATGTATTTGAAAAAACAACATAGCATGGTATGATTCATATTATAATCTAGTCTGACAATATAGGACTCCTTCAGTGAGTGCAATCTACAGCATTTTATGCATTGAACGATCATCTCGTATCGCCTTATTCGTTAATAAAACTTCAATATACTAGTAGAATTGTCCCCGCAAAACAATAAGGTATCTGCTTTGGTTTAGAGCATATAAGGCGAAAGCCTTGAATCTTTATAACCACGAAGCAAAATCCAGGTACGTCCGTATATCACTGAATTCAAGCTAAGCACATCACTTGCCCAACGGCTATACAAAATAGCCTCATCCGAGGAAACGGCTTATCTGGTTAGGTTATTTGCTATCAGACAGGAATTGCACGAGGTCAAAGTTGGGATCGTGTTTGCGTGCGGTGTGTGGTAAAATCTGAAAGCTATATTGCACAGTGACAAGTTATCCAATACACCACGCTTTCATTTCTACGAGCGCCACTAACAGCTATTTAAATGGTTGACAACATTAAAGCACTAAGTCACTTTTTACAAAGAGCTGATATCTGGGTTGGAAAGTGTGATTGCAAAGCTGAGTTATCGTCACTTCATCACCGATTTGGTTCAAAGCCTTTGTCTGTACTTGTATATGAGCCCCTCCATTTCGATGCAAGGGAGTAATCTGTCGAGGCACGAAAACTGGTGCAAATATTTGCTTGACTCGCCAAGTCCATCCAAGGTATTATGTTTATTCTTCTACCCCTGAGTAGACTGCACCGGGTTTCAGTATATCCATTATCGTTATTTATTATTCGGACAGTTTAAAGACGTGGAGTCCTTTGCTAATATTGTTTGTTGGCACTCTGCAATTAATGAGAATTCTGCAAAGCATTGCAGAAATGTGCAAGCTACTTATATGTGCTTTTATTTGTTACACGAATGAAAACAAAATTTACAATACAAGTTAGTAAGTTAGTACTGGTATATATTCTTTATTCAAACTCAATACACAGCATGGGTTGAGTCAATATTGCTTCTAGATTTCCGTAAGTAAGATTGTGTATCTTGATAATGTATCTAACCCACCCCGTCACCCACTCATGTTTAACTTGTTGAACGTGACCAATTACTCTGCAATGAGATTAGGAAGTCTCTTCGGAGGTAACCCTTTTACCAATTTCACTAATTAATCACTGGAGACCAGCGAAATGTTAGAGAAATAGACAGGTTTTGGCCAATAAATAATTCCATAGAACTATAACAATCAGTTTAACTACACAGTACCGATTATGGGTATCGTTTTGTGAAATACTATGCTCCCAGCATTCTTTTTGCACCGAGAGATGAATCAAGACATTTTGTGGGATGATTCTGTACCCGATCTCTTGCTTCTTTACTAAGCACCGCACCAATGTGATCGCTACCATTGTACGTTTGATCAAAAGAAATGTTATATCGTGCCATTATTAAAAGCCCTCCACTGTCTTCGTAAATCATCTTGCCGAACACTGCCCTATCACATGCATCTGATTTAATCGCGACTGAAAAATAGTATGATGGGCTTGATGGTTTCAGTGTTAACGGTACGCTTTCTAGAAATATATATTTCAGTTATCTGACCTCTGACCCTCACTTATCATTATGATAACAATACATATCTGCCTGTAGGTCAAATCTTTGTCACGCCCAATCGGGTGTCGCCGTTGCTATAAAAGCACAACGTCATTCGCTGTTTCGGCAGATAAAGGAATCGTTGAATGGGCATTATAAATGCTGCCAGCATGGGTTCACATTAACCTTATAATACCGAATTCATTCCAATGCCCATGACACTACTTGGCAAGGTGTAAACGCTCGAATGGTGACTGGTGGCGATTAGATAGAATCGATTGAATGAAACTAAATAAGAAAGTATAACAAGGGTTCGCCTTCTCTGAGGGTCACTAGGCTCGGTCGAATTATATTTAAAATGATGCAATGTAAAGTATTATGAATTATTATGAACTAGACATATGCTAAATCTCCTGAGTTTAATGAAATTCGCCGCTTGCATAGTGTTTTAATTAATAATAACCTATTGATAAATAATGTAAGGGTAGAGGGAATTGAGGGATAGGATGGTGGGGGGATGTTGAGGTACCAGCACGGCCCAACGAGCTTTAATCTGAACCACTGATTTTATTTTAACCACAATATATATTACAAATAGCGCTTTGACCATGCTGGTATGTCTCCGACCGAGCAAACAAATTAAATGCCGCCCAAATCTAGATGCTGCTGTAAGCGATATATCGTTTGTGGTATCATATGCAACTGATGCACAAACTAAATAAGACCGGTCGAATCATTGGTATTTATAATCAAAGAAGCTTGGAAATCTACACTATGAAACCCGAATATGCAAAACCAGAATGGCGGTGTGAAATCGTAAGGGTATTGGCACCTTCTTCTTTATTTTCTCATTTTCGGACATGTCTTGAATTGTGTATTGAATCCCGCATCAAAGTTGTGTCCATTGTAGGCACATCAATAGATGATATATTGGCTTAGTTCATCCATAACTAACTGGGTGTCATAATATGCAGGCCACACATTATTTACTACCCATATCGGTATCAACTGTGTATAAAATAGCCGATACTGTTTCCTATCTATCTGGTATGCTGTCATATTCCTGTCCTGATCAATATACCAATTCAGTCGTTATGCAAAACACCAAAAGAGGCTCGAGTTTGCTTCTCCTATGAAGATCACAATAATATCAGGTAGGACATGTTCCTCGTGAGACACACCGCGTAATTGGACACGTAATTCACCAATTAGGACCTGATAGGTTATTTCCTTGATCATTACAAACAAGGCGTGGTTTACGTAGCCGAACTTGATGGGAACTGTGATACAATAATTAGATCGCTCCACAAAATGTCTTTTCGAACATAACATAAGAAACGCTTATATTATTGCAACAATTAACTTCCTAAGAAACCAATTTGCTTTTGAAATTTGCCTTCACCCTTGTCATTCCCAGATAAATTCCTATTATCAGTATTTGCGCAGTACAATAAAGTCGATGCTATAAAACGAGAACAAACATCTTGGTTTGTGCCACATCTGTCCGCTTGATGTCAAATGCGACTCAATCCGGGTCTCGCCATTTTCAGCTCGGAAATTTGGAAATGTTATAGAGTTAAAGGGAGAATTTTGTTGACCCGAGACAATCAATTGAATCAATATTAACATGGATTTATAGAGAGGGTGGATTGCTGTTGAGGGTCTTATGACAAACCAAGTAGATATGCAGCGCAAACCAGTACCCAGTCACTTGTATTCGATAAATCATTTCGCCCTTGACAACTCATTCATACTGGTTAGTTAGTGGAAACAAATCACTTGTGGCAACAGAAAAACAGAAGAACACCAGAGTGACGGGATCTACTTAAATACATATAATGAACACAAATAAAGCACAAATGAGTCAGTTTGCATAAATTCTAGTTGGCTTAGTCAGTATAACTCATAGCCACAAGTGGTTTGTGGGAACATTTATCATTTATCAATAACTAATCTTCGAATCAAGGAAATATTCGGGTGTTAAATAACAGAGTGAGATGGCTTTATCGCAAATCGTATGGTCGGATTCATGGTATTTTCTCGCGACAATCACTCAGATGACCGCAGCAGCAACCAATATGTTACTTGAGTATATTATTCCCCCCACAGTGATTAGTGTTCCAGACACGCGTTTGCACATGACGACCGATTGTATTGAAATCCCTGGTGTTTAAAGTTCGATAATATGATTAACGTTTTCCGTAATGGCTGATATCATTTGCAAATCCTACACCAAGCAGATGCCGTTGATAATTGGTTTGCATAGCTTGTCTATATAATGTGATGATATCCTTTGCTTCTCTCTCTTGATGTTGGCAGGTTGGCTTTTCTCCGGCTGGGTTGACATGAGTTGAGATTTATATAAAAATTCATGTAACTTTAGGCAATAAATACTTCTTTGGCTGTAAAGTTCACCAGGCTCTCACCAAATTAATGTTCAATATACATGATATGTTTAAGCTTATATATTTCAATGGTATACCACACCTTCGAATTGTTAGCATTAAAACATATAATAAGTGTAGGGAAATATGTTCAGGAAAAAAGCAAGAAACTTTCCGAGATACACAGCAGAGACGATGACATGCCCCCTCCTATTTACTTGCTAACTTGTTGACTGCTATGTGAATAGTATATTTAAGACACCTTATTTGTGAGTTCTTCATACGGGACAGCCTAACACTATATAAGTATCGTTAAGTTGTGACTGCTAATCATCCGATATGCTTTTGTCGACATTGATATCAAGAGTAATAATCATAATAGGGATATATTGTAATAGTGGCATTGTCTGACATAGAGAGAAAAATATTGGGGTGGTTGAGTCAAATTATCGTATCTAGCGTTAGCCTGCTGCTGAATTATTTAGTTTGAGCGCATTCATTTATCAAAGCCATTAAAATTAGAGCACCAGTAAATACTCTCTCAAACTTGGTCACCAGGTTAACGATCAACCTAACTTACACGTAGCGCACTGTGTTTTCATGGAAAAAGATAATATTGCGTTAGTGATGTGCAGCTAGCAGACTTAAATGCAGATAAACGACACACCAGCTGAGCGATTTATTTTGGGTGATTGATTAAGGCATCAACGGTTTTGTGTAAGAACCTCCAGGTGATTTGCGAGATGAATTAGCAAAGTCTACTGCCTCACTGACTATGCATGCAGTTTTGCTTACAAAAAAGCGCACGCATTATATCTGTCGACACTGATGGTTGTCTTAGCGATACTTAACATCAAACCCAAGAAAGGGACTGTAACAATTGCCTAGTGTTATCTCCATTGAGACAAATTGTATCTTCTCGGCCGATTACACCACTGCATTAATCAGTGACGGAGATGATATCAGCGTGGTTATACGTGAGAACTTCCATAGTACACATCATGTCAACGAATAAATTATCACTGATACATGGTTGGTGACCAGAGCTTTGTTTATGCAGTATTTGTCACATAGTACAGATATAATAATACAACCGTAGCGTCAACTTCATAACTCTATTCCGCTACTTCGCATACTAAAGCATAGTATTAATGTTATATGTAATATACATTTCGCTTTTTAGATTGACCAAAAACAAGCCTGTTTGATAATAACGTGAAGTCTGACGCGAATATAAAGCAACGTATATGCAGCAAAAAAATGCGCATAACATACCTGTAACGGCGTTCTGTTATTTGCAATCGCCGCTGAATAGAAATAAATGTAATAAGCTGCGTTCGTATGGACACACAACACCTGGATGGCAATTCCTGATGTGCAAGGCGGAATGGATTTGTTTATTTTTTGTTTAGTGAAATCATGTTGGATTACCTTTATCACGATTGACATAAATAACATTTTTGAGAGGCAATGATTGGACAAAACTGGGCAGTCATACTGATTCATAAACATGGGGTCGGATTGAGTATGTTAAAATTAGCTACAAATAGCGCACCCAGGTGACTAGATTGTACCATAAGATATTATCGTGCCGTCAAACCGGTTTGTTATCAAATCACCGCAGTAAGGTATGTTTTGTCTTTTGTCTAAAGTAATTTGCTTTATGGAGCCACGTGATACCCGTTAGCAATTCATCGATAAGGCATTCTTTTAATCACTGCGCAAAAGGCGTTCGAATGCTCTGCCTTTGATACGGAATAAATGTTCGATTCTGGCGACCTCTTTTAATTCCATATGCAGCCATAGTTACGCAATAATTGGCTTATTAGACAAGGTTAACTAACGTCTCTCAGACTGTATCTTACTCTCCTAGCCTCCATATTTAAAGCCATAGGCAAACCTCGTTATGACAAATACAATTTGATAGCCTTTGGCTGGGTTATCATAGATGACAGAACCCATATTAAATGTCAATGAATCATATGTACATTGGTGTATAGGCACTGATGGTAAGGATTGCATTGGTATACATAGAAGCCCAGCGATTGTGTGGTATCTAGCTAGGCATTTACATCGAAACAGCACGTATTGATACTGTCGAAAGAACGCTCCATTTGTTAACTGTACAGAACTCTCAAGGGTATGGCGGCTTAGTATACCATTGTCCGCTTTTAACCCTCTTTTGATATTACGTTATGGATGGAATCAACAGCAGCAAGTTCTGCATGGTCACTATTATTTAGCGAACATAATAGCTTCGACATGCTACAAAAGGGTATTGCAGTTAGCGAATCGATCGTGCATCAAGCAGGAAGAGCAGTTAAGAGTAGTGCATCGCTTTTCCAAGGTAACACAATACACATCGAGATGAAAGCAAGCACACGCCGAATTTAAATTGGATGTAGCATAGTTGAGCGCATGAAGCAGCAACATGGTGCTCCTTAATAATTTGTTATATTCACACAAGAAAAGAATAAGCTGAGCATTGTACGGTTACAATTATCATCATATTGTCAAACGATTGTTAAGCAACGCAAACTTTATTGCGTGATGGCTGTCCATTCGTATTCGACATATTGAGTCGCTCGAGCATAATAATTGTTGACAACTCTCTCATTACCAAGCGCAGTTACACGTTTCTTGACGGCTGATGAAGGAAGAGAATTTGTGACCAATAAAACGGCTTACCCTTTGGTATATATTATTCTGTTGAACACCTATATTAAGGTAAACTGTTCACCAAGTGCTGCCAATTCAACTGATCCATGTAGATATGTAAGGAATTTCGGCATGTAGCTATCTGCACGACGCTATCTAAAGTATCGCCAGGGGAACGACCAGAGTGTAAACCATTCATCTTATCCAGGTACACCGTCTGTTTCAATCACAACATGCAAAAATCATGTCCTCATTTCTGTGTGTAAACTTCGGCAAAGTAGTATGAGAACATTGCAAAGTTGTTTCCAGAATCATGGTCTTTATGGATTCTTGCAATTAATACAATAAAGAAGACAATTACGTACGTGAGAACCCCCTGTGTCATATTATTGGTCATGCAAACTATAGCACCGGATATGTAACTGAACAATGAACGCTTGGCCTTCTTCGTCTCTAATCCATGCTTAGTCCACAGAGTTTGAGGTTTATTAATCAGTGTCACGCGCATCTGGCGATGAACATATGGCGGTTAAATGATCTGCATCATCACTTGCTCACCCCTGTAGATGCATCGTCTGAAAATGGAAAATTACTCGACAAATCATGCTACAATTATTGCCAACATACGAATTTATGTTCGGTATTACTTTGCTGCAAAGGCTTTATTACGACGCTGGTAAGTAATAAGACAGGAGGGAAGGGCTACTTTTGTTAACCTGTTGCGCCGTAGTAGCAGACAGAATGGTTGGTTAAGGTGTTATACCTTGCTGTTTGACATCATTGTTGTTATGCTTAAGCACTGACTATAACCATTTGCTTCATGATTTTGTCTCAACCATTATCTTCCGCAATTTGTTGAATAACAGTTGCTGTTTGCGTCATGCAGGTTTTTGAATTACCGTTAGAAAGGCTTGAGCCAATGAAAATTAGAAAATTCCACAGACCCCAGCTTCTGAGACTGACTGAGCTAACAATTGTCAGATAGACGGGGTAAGATAAGGAATTTATCTCTCACAGGCACTTACACGCGCCATGGGAAGTATTCACCGATGCATTACATCATCAAAACGATGGCCTTCAAGGGGCACCAAGACCTAGTGCCGCGGTATTTCTCATATTCTATTATTTAACTGAATTAAAACAATAAGACATTATGCAAGATATGTTGTCGGTCTTCCCTGGTATCTACCGTGGTCAGTCCTTTGCAGATATCAATATCTGCTTGCGTGATTTGAGAGATGTGACCTGTAAAGCTCTTAAATGCCTACGGTCGGATGCAGTTACCACATTTAATTTCCTCTGGTAAGAAGTTAATTACAGTTGCAGTATGTGGTTAGGAGTGAGCGATGCATTACATCGCCTCAACGCTGGTCTCTTACGATGGCCGTGACCGAGCGCCGCGGTATTTCTCATATTTCTTAATTCAATTAAATTAAAACAATGCCACATCATGCAAGACATAACCCCAAGATTTGTTTGATGTCGTTCGTAATCATAATTTGTTCTGAATAACGACATAAATGTTTCGCTAATCTCCAACTTAATTGTCATTCTCTCAACCGAAAAATGTAATGATATCAACGTCAGCAAAATGCATCGCATAGCCTTCGGCACCATGTTTATTTCAGCTCTCTGCAACTATCTGGACCTTTATAAACAAAGCAATGCATCCTGTCAGTAAATTCATACGTGCTAATCCAGCACAGATTTGTTAAAAAGAGACCACACTACATTCCCCACATTAAATATCATAACACAACACGAATATATACTGTTTTGATTGTTAGGACAATGCTTCTATGTTATTACACTGGGAACAACAAACCTGACGCAATAACCACTGCGTAGCGTCATCACAGTATAAAAGTGAGACAAAAGCTGCAATATTTTCTGGCTCAATTGCAGTTGCTGATATCATAGCAAATAGGCGATATGCCGGCTATAACTTAGACCTACTAAAACGACGTTCGTCTGTGCACTTACTGTCATAACAACCAATACACTACTATATACGTTAATGCGCACCTGCTTTTTGCGTAATTGATCAGGTCTGTACGCTTTGCCCTGCGATATATGTTTTATGTATTGTATCTTAAATCACTAGAACACGAAGAAGGAGCCATTTTAAATTCCCCTCGGCATGGTCGTATTATAGAAACGCTAAACTTATATTGATTAGATGGCAAATTTAACAATTTCATGACGTCGAAACATCCATTTTGTTTGGTATAATTTATATCAATAAAACTTAACGGAATGACCCAAGCGATGGAAGATCGTATCAAAACAGAATAGTTTATCGTGATACAATTCAATGGGACATCAAGATCCAGAGACATGTGATGCATAATTAGGAGTATCCAGTGACTCGTTGACTGAGACGTTGTTATCATTTGCATTGCCTATCCGTCGCCGATAGGTGCCCTGCACCATCTGAGACTGCGTTTTATATAAGTCGTCGGCTCGATAACTCATCTGCCACGTCGATACACTGCCGATGTCTCCGATGTGGTTGTTGCTTTTCTCATTATCTCGAAAACTAATTTGTTCACATTGCATATTCTGCATACATTCGCCTCTGAGGAATTCCTATATGAGCGGGATGACGCCTGTGTTCAGCAATTCATAACGTACCCGATTGCACTTCAAACCTAATATTTTGCAGTGTCATAGTTGGCATGATTCAATAATGTTCACCGCTGGTCTGGTCTAAACTCTGAAGGGTATAATATTTTTCAAACTAAATACGCCAACATTAGTCTGCGTCCCAGACTCTAGGGGTTCCGCTACGCTTCTCGCCCTAGAGTCTACGGCCAGACAAGGTCTAAAAGTGGCGCGTCCGAATATTCATTAGACACGTTCGTTGATCTTCGTGACCAATCAACACAAAGGTTGTGACCCGGATTGACCTTAATTGCGCCTGGCTCATGAAACTGGCTTGTGATACGCGCCCTTCGGTTCCATGTGACGTCATGGACATTGTAGTGGTCTGCATTCAATGAGAACACATTGAAGGTCTTATCGGCGTCTCAAAAGTTCAAATTGAAACTACAACCAGCGCTTTTATCGCGTAGCTGCACGATAGCATGTTTACGTGATAGTCAGTTAAAAAGAACCAGCTGTGTGTCTGCTTCCTCGTCGTCTGTGTGATAAAAGGTGCCACTCAGCGTGAAACAACAAATCGGAGTGTTGTAGAATGTGTGCCCGGTTCATAAAAATCACTCGGCCGGTTGGACAAGTTCTTCGGAACTTGTAGAATAGACCAATGAGAGACAACGACTCAAAAGTACCGAGAGTGACCGAGAGACACGGCTTTTGATTGGAGCATCCCAAATCTGGGATGCCCGTCCAGTTCAATCTACTATGGTCCCCTAGACCTGAAGGCGAGACTATTGAATATCAGTAACATGTAAACAGCGCCCGCAGCCATCAGGCTAGGGGACCTTGACTACGCCAACATATTTATTAGTCATTATTGACAGAATAAAGGAGCGCAAATCGCTCAAAACTATGGCGATCTACCACGAAAAAATTATTATGAACAGAAAAATGAATATTATTTGAAATGTGTCCACTCTTAAGCTGGAATATGACGAAATGTAATAGGTATCCGGTACCCAAGTATAGCTGTCATAAATCCCCCTCGAATAATAAGGTGTAATGTAAAACACTCATTGCATCGAAACTTACATTATTCCAGATAGAAGTAATCGCGTATAATCGATATGACTTCATGCAGTATGGTGAATATAACTGCCTATTTTTTCAATTCCTTGCATAGATTTGTCAACTGAAACAATGTCCGTGTGTCTCTTAAACATGTCTTGCAGACATTGCTAGATGTTGGCCTTCATTTGGTATTGCGTTAAGGATGGAATCAATACAGATATATATAGTGCTTTGTTTGCAAGGACAATGTTTCGCATGTTATGAGAGCTGTAGACATAACGCCATGCCATCACAATATAAAAGGAAAGTTAAACGCTGTAAAAGTATATGCTCTTGTGCAATTGCTGCCTTTATAGCAAACCGGTAAAGCGCCAGCGATTAATGAGCTAAATTAACCAAATAAAGCACCATAGACCAAGCATCAGTCTGTGTGTGTCAAAACGTTTTTTGGGGCACGATCTACGATACAGCACACACATTATTTGTGAACACTGTTTTATAGCTACTCCAACAACTAGAATGGAGGCACTTGAAAGCTTCCCTCGATTTGAGAGTGTATTACTTTTGCGCACAGCAAAACATTGCTTTTGTCCTCTAGGTCATGGGCGCAGCTTGCACTTAAAAGATATGCGGTTATCAATAATGTATACCATATGAGCTTGTCTATTATGTAGGCAATGATACTGCTACAAAAACCTCCTGTAGCCATACATAAATAATGCATGGGCACGATACAAATGGTAAGCTTTTCTGAGGGGGTAAGTCAGGTTGATTGACTGTATGTTATGGCCTTTTTGTGTTGTACTTTTCATTTAAATCGCATAGGGTTACTAGACGCGTGAATGTTGCTTTAATATTACATAACTCAGCTTAAGGAGGCTAAGGTATAATGCAGCTATCTGTCAATCTGTACTTCACCACGTCAAGTTATATGCCCCCGCATATATTGCCCCTCTGGGGGTGTTGGCATGACATATACAACGCTTCTAATCGCAGCAACTGGCTTTATTAGCCGCATGCATACTGATCATACATAACTAAATCCATAGCTAATGCTAATATTAATATCTTTTGGCCACAATAATGCAAGTTCCAATGCTGAAAGCGTATGTGCATGATATCCCTGCTTCGCTGTGGCAGTATGGCAGTGATACCATAGAAGCCATCAAATGTTTGAACGTTCTCTAATCTATTCATCCAATTACTGTGGAGAGGTTTTAACTTCAATTCATCAATTTAGCGATAATTTATTGGTAGCCTTTACGATTGTCATTCAACAAATACCAGTTCAATGTGTTGCTGATTTACAATGACAGTTACTGTTAACGAGTCCTATCAGGGTAAGAGTCGTTTATTCATCGCCAAATGAGGAATTATCGCTTGAACAATTCGGGAAATTTGCAACAAAACGTGTTAACACGTTGGCAATCGTGCTCGCTCTTTGTTTCTGGACCAAACTTGGCTTTTGAAAAATCATAATGCGCTGCATTTACCTATTTACTTAGAGGCAACAGTTACAGACCAAAGTGCGTCTTTTACATATTTGAGTTCCGTAATAAGTTGTTTCCCTTTTGCCTAATTACCACGCTGTAAAAATTATAAACAAGCATCTTGTGGACAGAAATTAATGTTATATATACTATTGTCATTGCGTGTTCTGATAATTAATAGCCATCAACACCAGTGCTGCTATGCAATTTAAATAACCTTGGCGGTTCCATATTTTTGAATTCATTTGTTAGACTGTTCCATTGAGATGACTGTCACGGCACATGCATAGAGTTGAAAGACAAGTCCGATTTATTTGAGTGTCACATGATTGAGCCCATATAGCGTCAAGATGTGTCTTAAATCATACAAGGGAAAGGCAGGTGTCCTTATAATGCCAGTTGTGACTGTAATTCGATCTGCCTATTGTAGAGTAATCGACGGTCATAACAACAGACCTGACGCAATAGCCACATAATTGCATCAACGCCTTACAAAAGGATAAATAAAAGCTGATATAGTTTATATGCAATTGCTAGCCTCATATTATAAAGGTTCAGTGAATATTTTCATACAACACCTTAACCGACAAAATAATGCACAAAAGTCCATGCATCAACGACGTTTTACTGGATGCTTTCTGTCATGACAACCATTGCGATGCGATTTACCAGATTGATCATATGCCATCTTTTTAAAGCGTCTATATCTGCTTGCACAGTTTGATTGTCTGATGCTTCATTGTTGAGATATAGTGCCTTGAGTCAGTCGAACACAGAGAATGTGAGACTTTACATTCACCCTCGGTTTGATTGCATAGAGGGTAGTGTATTTCTTTTTGACACAAACCAACAGTTCTTTTTGCCCCGTGCGTCATGTGTGCATCGTGCACATACGGGATGGGCTATAATGAATAGTGTATACCATATGAAATGGCTTACAAACTAGGCATTTGCATTTGTACGAAAACCTCCGGTTAAACCTTAATGCATTTGGAAGCTTGATTGAGTGTCTGCTTTTGCCCTATTGTATAAATTGAATAGGGTTACTAGACGGCAGATGGTAATGTGCCTTCCATATTCTATTAATCAGCTTGAAGAGGTGAAGGTTTAATGCAACTCTTTGCCAATACTTTATACCTCCCTTTGAATAAGCTGGTTCTGAATATATCATTTGCAGCATTTCCAGTAACTGCTTTATTCATCGGGAGCAAATTCAATTACTGACAATAGTCTTCGATAGACAAAACACAATACAATCTCACGAACAAGAAAATGAAGGCTGTTGAGTTGCTTATTTTGAAACCTTAGAAGAGTATTGTGGTACAGCGGATATTTAATAAAACACCAATATTCCAGTACTGTGTGGATAGGAAAATATGGGTGGTTTGGCGGATCGATACTGTGGAAGATGCTGTAAATCAGCGTAGCACACACACACTTGCGTTGCATTAGCCGTACAATTATCCAACTGAAGAATGAAACTGCGAGCGCAAATGAGGCGCTTGATCGGGCCAGAAATATAAATATATGAGGTACACCACTTCAATGTGTTTAGTTCATGTCTTTCAGGAACCATTTACTGCTTCTACGTAGTACATCAGTCTTCTATGATGTGCACACTATCCGTGTTTTGCATACATGCTATTAATTATGGCGCTATTTGTGATTAGCTATATGCCATTCCTATTGCGGCTGAACGAATTTAACCACACGCTTTGGTTAGCATGTTGTATCCGTAACTTGACAGCGCCTGTATGTAACTTGAAGATTGTTGCTAGCATAAACGCTACATGTATGCATGTATTTCAAAGGAAATCGATACATACGACAATATGTTGCACAACAAAATGTTAAATTTCTATAAAGAGCGTAATTGTATACAACTGCAGCTAACCACATGGCCTTGACCACATTACAGGTTAAACTCTGCTCCTGTAACAGTGTATTTCACGAACATGAATACAGATGTGCTTGCTTTCTTTTCTACAAATTTTCACGCCTGCCTCAAGTTAGGTGAAGTTGTGTAGACCCACTGGCTTTTTAATAATACTTAACAATAGAAATCTATACTACCGTAATTTTTTGGACGTTGCATGCTACTATAAATGGCCACTAAACAGATGAAGTGAGCTTGCTGTGTTTCAAGGGTAACAAGAGAAAGACAGTTGCCAGATAGAGTGAGCATTTGTATGTAAGGTAAATTTGTCACATGATGTATCTAGGCTTTACACTGCACTTCATTGAATGACTTCGAAACATAATAAATAACATTTACGAATGTATCGTCGGTGAAATGAAGCACGCTTGGTCCGATCCAGTGAATGTCGTTACAGAAAGCCATGACGAATTTTACAATTTAGTAAGATAAATGGACGATGTAAATAATAAACCAAAGATCATGGTAAATCAACTAGCTGATGTGTTGCCGCCTGAACGATACGGGTGTTCCGTTATATTGTTCCCTCTGATAAAACATATAGTATGCACGATGTTTTATGTGGTATCTCATAATATTCCATTTTATATTCATGTTCCCTACGGCGCCATAGCTTACAAAGGTTGTGTGTACCACGTGTCCTCTGCGATTTCCTAATATCTATGTCAATATGTCAAATATGGAGAATGATTAAAGTGACGACTGCGCATGACTATCAGATGGCTGGAGCTCAAGCATTTTCATACCAGATAATCATCGATTTTTATGCATGTGGTCTTTGACAAGCATGTATGGCTAATCGTAAACATAATTGCATGTGAAATGCTCATCCACCAGTTACGATGATTCAGGCAAAGCTTAGTGAACGTTAAATCGCAAGTTACGATAAACAGCGGAAGAATGTAATTCCAATATTGTCATTTCTATCACGAAGCAACCACTTTACGCCAAACGTGTAAATATGGACAAGGACTGTTCAAGAGGCCATTTAAGATAATAACCGATTCTACTTTCATGATCCCTGACACGTTCAAGATGCGAACTATCTGCCACATACCCTACTGACAGCATGTTGATGAGGCAAAATTATTCACAATTTGAAATAATGCTAGTTAGAATACTACATTGTTCATTGGCGTGTTAGTGAATTTATTCACACAGTTGTGTGCTTTGAGTTGGTCTAACCGAGACTGATGCTCGTACAATG
>CM067346.1:35932281-35934820 GCA_034190875.2 Urechis unicinctus
ATTCCCTATCTGTTACCTTATTGTTCATTTTGTTCGTGATTGTTCTCTGTGAACACAGTTGTCATTTTTGTCGGTTGCAACTAATTTTGTAGCCGTATTCGTCGAGTACAAAATGTGTTGCTGGTGTAGCTGCTGTTTCTCTGCATCATTCCCATCTCGCATGCTTTCGGCAAATTTTCACACATGCAGATAAAATATCGACGCCATAATCTCAGGTCCATTAAGACAAGACATTCATCTGACCCAATATACTTCGCACATGCAGTCATCATATACATTCCAATGCTTGTTTACCCAAGCAAAGTCATCCCAATTATTGTTCAAAAATTGTCTGTCGCTCATATATACAATCTATGCATAATCAGGGCTACCTTTTGTAATCACGTCAAATAGATTCGATAACCCCGACTGAAGGCCTGAATCAAGACTGATTTCCTATTATTTTACCAGCAATAATTTCGGACAAATATGGCTAGACGCTAAAACACACCTAAAGCTGAAAAAGGGAGGAGTTTGAGCGATAATACTACAGTGGATAATACATTAGAAAGTAGATAATGCTGTCAGTGGTGCTTCAGAATATACTGGCCTATGTCCGAAGTAGTACATAAACACTCGAGCTTCCCCAATATTGAATGATGGCTGTGCAAATCCTCGAAACACCTTAATACTTTTACGCCACTGACAGTTTCCTCGTTGGCACTTTGTTCAGCTTGCATAAAAGCGATATATACAGTGCCTCGTACATAGAAAGTTATTAGCTAGCATATATTGCTAAATAAGCCCAACCTTGTAAAACAATGTGAGACGAATTCAAATGGAATGCGGCTTTGATTACATTCGAAGTGCTTTGGTCTTTCTGGAGGTCGTAATGGCGTACCCGTTTTAATGTTAGCGAATCACTCCATCGGGAAGTATGTACACAAAATAGCCACTGGTTAGTGGCTTGTATATCATAAGAGAATATCATGTATCGTATCTATTGAAAAGCAGGTGACATGCGCTTTTACAACTGATATTTAATCATAAAATAACTGCTACTATTACTGCTTTGTTAAGTCTCAAATGACATCCAGGGCATTTTCATTGACGATCGTTGGAGCCAACTTGGTCCATCAACAAGATTTAATGTAGTTGCTATTGAAGTTGATTGACTAATTATACTTCAGCAGACTCATGTTAATTTACCACGAACCTGAATTACACCTACATTACTTACTGATATGAATGGAGCCGGGTGCTTTGTAATTACGGTTGTGTTGACAGACAGTGTGTTAGTTGATTATGTCTCTATCAGAGTTTCGACAACCTGGAATATTCTGAATAGTAAGCTGTATATCAGGGTAACTGATTAAGACAATGTGTCAGCCGAATTTGATTGTAAGCATATTGATACAACTCTGGAATGTGCAAGCACTAGGTATCCGAGTAGAACTGTGTAGGTCGGTACAAACAAAGAAACAGTTAATCACAAGCATCTCCTGACTACTTGAACAGGATTTGTCTTTCGGTTGTCATACGTTATCATTGTACTGTATATGATGACATTTTCAACGGTGAGTTGTTAGCCTAATGGCTTTATTTTGCAATCGTTGCCCATGCCTTCAGTCAGAGTCATAAGAATATCGATTTTAACAGCTAGTTTAATTTTTGCAGCTACTCTTAAGTAACAGATTGTCACATTATAGGCCTGTCGTAGCTATGCCTCTTCCTCACCATCCTATATTTGAAGAATTATGCCAGACAGCACATTGTCAAGGACAACTACTATTTCCACGCATTAGTCAACAGATGAAGATGGATTGTAGTCTTATTGGTCGCAACAAGTAATGTGCGTGGAATGTAAATGATTAGCGACGGGAATATGCTCCTACATGCAAAAACAATTTCGGATACCGAGCGCAGTAACAAATATATGTTAATTCCATTAGAATGTGCATGAATATTTCCATTTAAAAATATCGTCATATACTGTACGCATTCCTTCTAATATGTTTCAGTTGCGTGGCAGTCATATAAATGCACTCGATCCTATAAAAGCACATATTAGTGCCTGTTTGTTCCGTAGCGTGGCGCAGTGAAAATGGCACAATAATGTGATTCATGGTCCTACGCACGAAATACGTCACGTGTGGTCTGAGCACTTACGGACAATATGATTGATGAGAAGGGCGAGACGGGTGACAAAATAGAGATCATTGTGGAAGCTGAATTACATTGCCCATGTGGCAAACGTCAATTCTTCAAACGAGACACAACACAATGAAGTTAATTATCTTGAACAGACCTAACTTTGACATGCAATAAGACAAAACTTCTGTCGACAGACACATGTGTATTGCCATTATTGAGAATTAATGTTCGATTTGCATGTTCGGGAAGGTTCCGTGACCAAGTAAGCAGCATATCGCATTAGTATGTTTTGCTTTGATATGTGAGTAGCATACATGCGGATGCGAATATGAATTGTACATACCCTAATGATAACAGTTGGCATATTGTCCGCTCCATCTCTACCACAAACAAATAGGGTGTTCAT
>CM067346.1:35934920-35962420 GCA_034190875.2 Urechis unicinctus
CGATCGCAGCAGCCATGCTCTTGACATTTAGTACTTGTTGGCCGATGTTTGGATTCCTGACATCGCGCGTGTAGCCGACATTTAATTTGAATAGTTTTCCGGCTAATTCATGGGAGTTTTCATTTCGCTTGAAATGACAAAGAAATGTGGACTTCGTGTGAGATATTATAATACAACCCGCTGAGTGGTTTAATCGGGTCAGCGTCTGGGTAATCGGATATAACATGATTGGATCGACCGTAAGGCAGGGCAAATGTCATCAGCTCTATTTACCAATCCAAATCGGGATATTGAGACAAAATAGCCCAAAAACTCTTGGTCTTTAAAGATTTCTTGAAAATAATGATATATAATGGAGATAAAAAGTGAACATACACGAAATAATGGAGTTAAGACACTGGAACAGGTTTCCTTCGCAGAAACAGTAAGCCGCTCACAGCCGTTAGTAAATGTTCAGAGGTCATTCAGGTAGGTTGTCTAGGGGAGGTAGATATTGCTTACAAAGGCCCTCGTGTTCATTAAGACAAGTGGTGCATTCTCAAGCCCCTGCAGATATATTATATGCAAACATTAGGCAGGTAAAACATAGTAACTGAAGGGATATTCACAAAAATAGGTACGCATTGTGATGACTACGCTTACATGTAGATGATGACGTGCTCAAAAGAGCTGTGTGGCGGTCCTTTCTGACACGTGCGCGATTAACCATGTTCATGGATATATGAAAACCTTTACATACGATTCAGTCAACCATTTTCTAATAATAGTGCCATTGTAATATCACTCACATGTTCTTATAAAAACATCAGCATCATGGAAGGTACATGTTTAAACACTTTATACTTCATTATATTAAGAAAATTGTCTGTTGTATCGAAAGAGAGGAATAAGAGTGAATTGTTGATAACAAATTGCACTTACAAAGGATATTCTATGTCGAAGATGCTTTTTGATGGATATTTTGCATACCTTTTACCTCGGTTAATTGTAGACAACATTGCAGTTTTATAATAAGGTGTGCTATGTTTTTTGTATGTAAAAGCAGCCTATGTTCAACTTAAATAATTCCGGTAAGTTTGGCTTTCCCGCAAATAAGAAACAGGATTGTCAACTAAAAACCGCTTAAGCGAATTACATATTGAAGGTTTATCTGAGTGGAGTGATTGAGCCTTTTTTGTAATGTAATTAAGGAGGCAATTGTGGGAATCACAGTATATCTGTGTCAATGGTACTTATATTGCTCTGGGCTATTCAGTAATCAGCAATTATTGCTTTTGTGATGCAACCATCTATTCCAAATCAATGTGAAATGGGGCCTTGAACTAGCAATTTTGAATACCATAACAACAGTGATTGGTTTGGTTAATACAACTGCGCTAAATGCTGTTGTTGGTTTAGTCCATTTACATTCAGGTAATTGAATCAAAACCCTCGTTGCAATGCAATGCAACTTTGTTCAACCAGCACTTACAGATACATTTAGTGCAGTTTGTGGGGTTCTTGGCGTAATCACATTATGCTGATTCTTCTTTGCGATTAGGTTGGTCGGAATCGGTCAGTTTAACCATATTGCTCATTGAATTACACTACAATTGAATCTAACTGAATATATTGGCACCTATATTGTGTACGTTAAGGGTAAAGCCGTGTTCAGCAATCATTACATTGACTCATCTTTCATTTTATATAGACAATTAAGACTTGCGTTAGAAAATTGGTTTGGCTTTTATTGATCAATTAGCTTTATCATGTTATCATATGACGTCATTGTGGCACACATATCACAGTTTATTTGCATAACTTGGGAATATATGTGTCGCTAGGACATGAAGTAGCCATTATAATAAACTTATCTCCTCAAAAAAGTTGTTTTATTGAAGGCCATAGAGTTATGTATTGTTAAGATAAATTTACAGTTGCAAGTAAAGTCCTCCCTTTAAAAGTAAATACTTATCAAAGACGTTGTATTAATGACATTGAGGAGATAATATTCTGATAGATCTTGGAGATCTATACACAAAAGTCAGCATGAACCTTTAGTATAGAAGCTCTGGACTGAGATTAGAACCGCCGTGTCGCTCGCATTCTTGCATTACATTGGATGTGAAGTCCAATCAGTATAAAGCAATTTGTAAGTTAGATTTGTCCCATTGCGGATAGGCCTATCCAAACTATGGCATGACGTTTTACGTGCCTTCTTCTCTAATGTCTTGTCAGGATTTCAGCATTCAATCAGATTAACCGAATGTCATTATATGCAGATCAAATAGAAAGAACTACTCAGTTATGTGGGTAACCAGTGATTACTGAATAACAGACCAGCAACAATGTGAGTGTTCGTCACCGATATACTACTTCCTTGAATGCATCTTCAAAAAGTTTAAATGTTCTTGCTATAGGTCCTCTAAGATAATCATATGCCTTCATTTAATACATGTTACTTTAACATTGAACATATGAGAAGCAGCTTCTAAAGCTTAATGAACATAGCTTATTTGACGTCAGGCTTTAAAAACAAATATCCATAGCATTTTCTTCTGATGCCGTTTATGAATGCTTGGATGGGTATAATACATTTATCAGTAAAAAGCAAATGAATATTGGTCCGCCTTTCCAATGAAATTGGTATATCGCTATCAGAATTCAAAATAAATAAACATTATTACTGTAGATGCTAATGTACGGTGTCAGCCAAACGCCATGAGATGGATTGAGCTATAGCTACATTATATACCTTTTCGCCATTACAATTTGTAACCTCGTGTAGGTATTAAGTTACAACATCGTGATGCAGTTATTCAGTCGTATGCAAATATTGTTGTTGCATTGACTACCATATACCGGTGGTTGCCTTGCTGGTTGATGCAACCTTAGAAGACAGGATCGTTAGTGTCCAAGTTAATGAACGGCTGGAGGCCATTTCCGGCAAAGCTCCTGTCGTAAGTTTTTTTTCAAGTGGAGCAGCCAGATAGGGTGGGCGCAATAGCGCGTAGACCAGAAGCAGATCCCACTCGTGGTCATATGGGACGAAGTCTGCACAGTATCGTGCGCCAGCCTGCATACTGTTCTGGATTGGCTAGAATCACGCGGCGACCAGGGTCAGCTAATACCAATTGCAATAGGGTTGCCACACGACTGGTTGTGGGAAAAGGCACATTACGAGGAAGTCGACTTCGATTACAGGGCAAAGGACAACACCCTCAAAGCCCTGAAGGAGCGTATCTGCCTCAAGCCCGACAGGGTCCAGTGTCGGACGACGCTAAAAGCCCTGCCTGCCTTCCTGGACTGGAAACGGTTCATGGAGCAGCGGTCCCCATGAGATCACAAACAGCTGCAGGTGCAGAGACATATGAAACGCTACCAAGACCGCCTGGACAAAACATTGATATCCGGATTCCTGGCACCGAAGAGCACTTCCAAAACGACACCGTAGAGGTCACCATTTAGGTCGCAGCAAGTGCCACCAAAAGAAAATGTTCACTTGAGGAGGGTACTAAGGATAGGAGGCCAACTAAACAGCAGCACCGTAAGACAATCCAGCAGAAGCTTGTCGCCCGCAAGCACCAACACAAGGGTTGAAGGTCGACTAAATCCTGTAGCTTAGGGACGCACAGCAGAGCCACGGCGCAGCATGCAACACCGAACTGCTTTGGACCTTCCAGTACAAAGACACACAACAGTTCAGCGTGAATCGGCTGGCCAACAGCAGACGTCATTGTCGCAGAAATGTACGGCTGACCTGCCTAGAAAGCAACCAAAAAAGAGGGGCTGCAGTTGTTAACATGGCAAACATCAGCGGGTAAGAAACTGGCGACAGCAAGGTGTCATAGGTGATACCACAAGCAGCTTTTCCCGGACAAAGTCACGGAGTGACCCGTCCAACAAATAGTAGGACACGGGCTCGTCAGGGTTAGTGACAGAGCGTCCAAATGGATGGTCCTTGAATGACCACAAATGTCAGTCAGTCACACGACGGCAGGTAGAGATAGCGAACGCCAACACAAGGAGAAAGCGTTAGCTCTTTGAGTCCGAGCAAGCGTCCCAAAACCACTGAGGACGAATTTTGTGTAATTCCTTTTGCCCTTATAACGTCGTAGTATTTTTTAATAGTTAAGCAATTCACCTCATTGTTTAGTCCAGAAGCAACAGCACGCAGCCGAGCAACACACACAATTGCACACTTGCGTCCAAAATGCGCTTAGGCAAAAGGAATACATAAAATTCATTCTCAAAAGGATTCCCCCCGGGTGCATAAAATATATTTGGGACGTTTCAGTACAAGGAATGCAACAATAGGGATACACAAACAGATTATTATCAAGCATTTTGGGCAAGCTGTTACACTTTGGAAACAATTTTCTCCTTTGTGTTCGAATCATCACAAATTGCTTTCGATAAAATCCTTGAAAACTCAAATATGACATTGCACGTAACATAACCAATGCTATAGCGATGATATATTCTTACTGTTTCATATAAAAGTGTGATTCACACAACACCTGTGATACTTCAATGAATAATCCCATAGAAATGGTTTTTGTAATTCTTTGAATTTTGCGATATATAATGGTATTCTAAGCTTTATGTTTCCTTAATGCAACTGCAGCAAAGTGGATAACATTACGGATAGCTGGTAAGGTTAGCCTTGTCATTACCAATTCATAGAACCCATCAGGGTGTAGCACCTTTGTTATTCCACAGATATTCGGGTATTAATGGAATATGCAAAAACCTGTTTGTTCTTATCTTTCAATCGATTTTGGCCAAAAATGCTTTGATTTGTGGGAAATATTCATGATAACCGCAGATTCAAAATCTTCCCTTAAAGATAGATACAAGTATGATTATTTTAGTGATGAAGTTAAGAATTGTTTCTGGTGTGATCAGTTGTATGAAATAAATCAGTGAATTTCATTTCACATCACAAATTCTCAGTTGTTGTTTCGGTCAACGCGATGACGAATAACAACGCCGTACAACAAAGAATCAAAAATTACAAATCCAACGGGCCTATGTATGGAAATTTATATGTTACAACTAAGAAGATATTTGAGTATGATCTAATTATTGAAAGGAAAATATGTATACATCGTCTCCTTGCGTTTGAACTAAACAATTTTCATTCGGCGATCAAACTGATCTCCAGTATGTAATTGTATGCTTCGCTTCACCTTATGGACTTGCTGTTGGAAGTGACTGCAAATCTACGTCGAGTGTAAAGCTGTTGGCGAGAGATGAGAAATCGGCTTCTCTCCTCAAAGCGATGATTTACAACTCTTTCAATATCTGCTATGGCTCCTGTGTTAGTTAACAAGCGAGCGAAGGGGAGTCTGTGGCGGCGAGATGAGTGAGAACATAATGCTCCTCCAAGACCATAAGATAACAGAGCTCATAACAAATGCATCATTAAAGGAAGTAATGGGTACTTTGGCCTTCCATATAATGCTACATGACGACTTTTCCGACTTTGGCCCAGATGTACATAGCGTGAGTTCAAGCGTATATTGTGGGATTTCAAAAGCAGAGGTCAATGGCTAGAGCTCACGCCAGTGGTCCTGTTTAGACAATCAACCTCGCACCTGGTGATGGTGTTATTGCAGGTGATTATTGACTCGTGCAAATAAACGTTGCTGAACATAGAATGTATGTACATACAACGTTATCAGGTAGATTATAACTATCAGTACTAGATTTACACAATATTAACCCTGACACTGGCGTCTGGTCGGGGTATGCTCAACTATTAACCATCAATGTCAATGAATCATTCAATCGTTGTATGCGCTCTGTAAATATGTCTAACCACCAGACAGGGTGCCAACGAAGTCCATTGCGAGTGATATTGCCATTTACCAATAATACATTATTACAATATCTTTTAGCAGGGATGTTTATCCGACTTTACACCAATGCTATAAAAGTCAAATTCCAACAAACAGGCTATTTGACCGGTGCCATGAATGTGTTCCACATATAATGTTATTTATTGCTGAGTTCATCAGGCCGTCATTTCGTCTAAACGCCATTACAAAATAGTTAAAAAGTCGATACTGAGTATCGTTAACGTCAATGTATGCTGGCCGAAGCATTGCGTCATGTTATCATAAACATTACATTGCTCATATAAAGTTGTTGCAATTCATGCGATTATAACATGGTTAATGTTGATTGTTCTTATCTGATGTGTAAACCCTTTAACACAAGAGTGAATAACGTCTTCAATATTACCAATTACGGCAAGCTTAGTTATGCAACGTTACCAAAACGATAATGGGAGTAGTTGAATTACAGAGTATTATCACATATTCGTGAAGAATTCTAACAAGCAACTGATTGCGCTATAAATGGGTTATGACTGACTGAATCACGCACAAAGATGCTGGTATTTATAGGCATGGTTGATGGTGTGGGTGGCAGTTAAATATGACCGTGAAAGTTCGTGATCAGCATCACGCAATTACCTCAGCAATGCATGCTATCATCTTACTTATAGTATGATGAGAACATGCATTGCGGAGGATTTTTTTCCCTGTAAGGTTAAGCATATAAAGCACCATGGCTATGTGATAAAAACTAAGAAGTCAGCAACCCAATGCATTTGTGCCTCAGGCGCAATCAGTGTACATGACAATATATATCTCTTATCTTGCAGCTAGAATATTGTCGGTAATGATTTGAAGTTCTTGCGCAACGCATGTTTCATTGTCTTCCAGTTTTCAAGTTGCCTTCCGTTTGGGGAAGGGCGTATAATTGTTGTAGCAAGGGCAACTAAACATCTCTTTCCAATTAGAGGCAGTTAATACCTCAAGTTTGTTACATGATGTCTAGTTGGCATAGAATGCATGAGTTCACGTTTGTCCTACATTAATCTTTTTCTTCTAGTTTTCCAAGTTGCCTTATTAGTGTAATATTTTTTCTGTAGAGAGTCGAACTAACTATTTCCCATCGGAAGCATTTACCGTTAATGCATTAATTACATTTGTCTTGTTGGCTTTCAATTCTTGGGTTGCCGTTTACAAGCTTGGTCAATAGAGCAGTTCGTGATAGCCAGCAGGAAAATGTCTCCACGTATTGTGCTCTTGTCATACTAACCGCATGCATTGATCAGCATATTACCTGGTAATTATGCTCAGTAACATGATTGGTTTAGCTTTGCGTGGGCATCACTAAGTAGTATGTCCGACACATACTAATTACGCGACACGAGCCACTTACATCCCATTATGCCTAAAATTTGCCCCCAAGCATTGGTGAAATGATTTCCTCCCATTGTAAACGGATGTGTCAGTCAGTAACCGCCATTGGGTGGCGAGCTCTTAGCTAAGCTGGAATTCACATACCACCGGCATACAACACAAACAAATAGATAAGCCTAAAGAACTAACTCACACCAACGGTGTTTTAAATTTTCATCCCCTCTGTGTCCGTTCTAACAGTACACTATTACGTAAAGTTATCAACCGTCTATATCCATGCTTCCGTAAATTTACATTTCAAAATTTTTCAAATGTAGGACAACATTCTATGTAGACATGGCACATTTATTGGCTAATTAATAGCGACCATATCCCTTATGTCTGACCCACAGCAAGACGCAGATTACTATTGCTGAAAGCAAGCAAGTCGCTTGCGAGCGTGGAATTACGTTTAGTCACGAAGATCGTCTTTACAACATGTGGCGAACAATAGCCGACTGATACATTGCTCAACCCTAGATGGTCGCAAGCGTACTGGTCACTGCTTGATTACCATACACTTTTATACTCAGGGCTCTGCAATGCAATCCGTTACAGCGATTTTCGGCTTTATCTTCATTGATATCATTGTCAACTCTCAATTAATGGGCAGTACAAACACACCAGTCACATATCGTAAGCTGGTTTTGCGGCGAATCAGAGATGTATATATTAAGCCTAACATGTATTGCTGCAAATGATTAACCACATGCTTGGAGAATCACGATGCCATTGCTAAGTTTGAATAGGTTCCTTTATATGTTTTCACAGATTATGATGGGTGAACAACCAACATAAACAGTGGGCGATTTCTGGCCACCATTCTGCTGTAAGACGGACGATATCACTGTTGCCGAAGTAAACAAGATACGTATGGTGCTGGCAGAGGTTGTGTTGGTCTATGTGGGGGTCGTAAAAAAATCTTATGAGGACGCACTTCCAATCTAGCACTCCGCTTGGTGTTTCCTTGGGGAAACCATGCGCAGCATATTAATTACCAATTACACAGCCCATTGCGTTCAGCAGAAGTTGCTAAATTATACCGTGTTGATTTAAAAATGAATGTAGACTATTAAAGGGGGCTGATATCTTTATTCGGCGGGTGTACTTTTCATCTTTCTAACATTCATGTTGCTCTATTGAAATGGCCCTGAGATGCGGCTAACCCTCTTCTGTTATGTCAATAACCATGATGCCACTGTGGTTTCCTATTCACTATCTGTCAGGGCGTTGTTGCTGCTGGTCTAGTGTTGAACCCACAGTATCCCATGAACGGTCATTTGTTGGAAATAATTACATTGATTCTGGGTTTTATACTATTTGACGGATTATTTGTTCAATTAAATGATGGTAAGAATATATATTTCACCAAAATGATTTTGCAATATCCTACCCTAATTGAGACCCATGTAAAAACATTGTATTTGTCGGTAGCATTCGAGTGGAGACCCACTAGATTTGATTTCTCTTCACCATAATATAGAATTCAAATGCTGAATGCATTCTCTACTAACTTCACTGTTCTAGGTATTGTGGAATTAATTTACACACATCGTGAGCAGCAAATAATTGTTTCACGCCACATGTGGGAAGTTACAAGCAATATAATACGAATCTTATGAAATTTATCAAGACATCTAAATCAAAAACATCGTTGCAATGTAACGAACTTTTCAACCCGCATTCAGAATAACCTTGTGTGTAAGTTGTTGTACGACCCACGAAACATCGCCCAATGACGTTTCGCATTAAGTGGCAAAAAAAATGATAGATGAAATGAAACGTAGCGCTTAACGTTAATATACTTGGTAGGAAAATCACACCCTCCCAACTCCCAGGCGCACACTCATTACCTGAAGTCTATACGAGCGTTGAATCTGCTGTCTTCGTCTATATGCCAGGTATCCAACTGTAACAAAATATTAGTTATGATTATGCAACAACTATCCTCTACAGTTTTGTGTTTCATCTGCATCCCTCTTTTAGGGCACTTAGGCTGACAACGAATTCAGTAAACAGTAAATTGGAGGCTCGTTGGTTTGTCCCGTGTAATATGACTTATTTAGTAGGGAAATAATGGATAAATACGATGTTAATTAATTCATATGTCAGACGAGTATCCCAACAATGCAAATAAAGCATGCTCTTGTGTGCCATTATCACCAATAAAGCTGCCATACTTATGTCACTATAGACCGAGAACAATGGAATCCTAATTGCCTGGCGGTATTAACGTTCTGTATAATTAGTCTTACAATATATCATCAGGTTCTGGGGCCAGACCTAGCTGATTGTAGCCATCATCCCTGTGTCAGTATGAACGGCATCATGTCCGACACATTTATAGCTACATTGTTACTTAATGAGCAGGAAGAAAAGAGCACGCCTCATTCTTTGGTGAACATTTATGGAAATATATCGAACTGTAGCCGCTGTCAACACATCACCTGACAACATGTGACCAGTTGACAAAACAAACAAGTAGATATTGCATCTCCTGCTTGATTTGATGCCCAGCTGTAATAAGCATCTCTTTACTGATTGTCATGTCGCCGCTATACAACCACGCATCATGTTCTCACATCCTGCATTATCCGCGTACAATGGATATTTGTGAATGACGTCACTGAACCCATCACCTATTTTACCTGCTTACAGCTCGCTTTATCCCAATAGACACGAAATCTCATTACCATCATCACTGTCCAATGGTTTGTGTCCATTCATATTAAATGCGTACTGAGGCCTCGCAGCCTTACAATGTATAGCGACGACTGAGCAACAACCACTCATAATGGATGAGAGGATAGTCACACTGCACGTTGTTCTGTTGTAAACATTTACCGCCGGTATTTACTTATTCATATCACCAACTTTTGGACAATGATCGGACGGCTGAAGTGTTAAACATTCGGTTGCTGCTCCCAAGTTGAATTCTTACAATTCATTATTAAGAGACTAGACGACGTCACGAGCCTCGGACGCCAATGATGTTTCTAATGCAGTGCCTTAGAAAATATAATGTAAACCTTTGGGTCAATATAAGGAGCTAACATTTTCATTTGATGATAATACGTACCCATCATCATCATCATCATCTTAGTGTGAATTGCGAGCTATGACGAATGTATTGACAAAAACACACTATAAAACACGCCTTGGGATGATCACCTTTTTCTGTCACGCTGCTTGCACACGTCGTTTTATACTGAGCCAAATATCAGACACGACATGATTCGCAGTCGTCATGTCACGTCACTCAAAAAAAGACAAGTGAGCTAATTTTTTGGCACCTTGTACAAAAAGCTTGTCAAATAGATTATTTCTATCGACTAGAGCATGCCCCCTTTGGTCAGCAATAACTCTGACTTGCTTAGTTGACACTGAAGACATTACAAAAAGTTGAATATCCGTGGTACGCGCCTGATTTGAATACTGCACACCATACTGCATAAGCAGTGAAATAGGAATGTGTGAATGTATGTTTGCATGTATGTATGCATTTATGTTTGTATATATGGATGTATGTATGTATGTATGTATGTATGTATGTATGTATGTATGTATGTATGTATGTATGTATGTATGTATGTATGTATGTATGTATGTATGTATGTATGTATGTATGTATGTATGTATGTGTATGTATGTATGTATGTATGTATGTATGTATGTATGTATGTATGTATGTATGTATGTATGTATGTATGTATGTATGTATGTATGTATGTATGTATGTATGTATGTATGTATGTATGTATGTATGTATGTATGTATTGTATGTATGTATGTATGTATGTATGTATGTATGTATGTATGTCTGTATGTATGTATGTATGTATGTATGTATGTATGTATGTATGCCTGTATGTATGTAGTGTATGTATGTATGTATGTCTGTATGTATGTATGTATGTATGTATGTATGTATGTATGTATGTATGTATGTATGTATGTCTGTATGTCTGTATGTCTGTATGTATGTCTGTATCTGTCTTTCTGTATGTATGTATGTCTGTATGTGTCTATGTATGTATGTATGTATGTATGTATGTATGTATGTATGTATGTGTATGTATGTATGTATGTATGTATGTCTGTATGTATGTATGTATGTATGTATGTATGTATGTATGTGTATACAAACTCTGAAGTTGTTCCCTTGTATCTTCACAAATCAATGCAAAGTGACTAGACCACGTCCCTAAACTCAGACGCCTATGATATTTCAGCCGTGCTAGGCCACACAAAAACTGGTCATCAGTAGTAAACCATATCATTTTATCGGCATCTTGGCATGAATGACGAGGTATGACGAGACAACTCAAATGCTGCTATCAGCTTGTAAACACACTTATGGAAGAATACCTATTTCTAATTACTCAGACTGCATCCACAGTTCTTCCTAAGACCCCTTCTCTATGTCTTTGTGTGTCTCTTTAAGTCTATCTGTGTGTGTGTGTGTGTCTGTCTCTCTCTCTGTCTCTCTCTCTCTGCCTTTCTCTGACTATGCCACTGTCTATGCCACTGTCTCTCACATTTGTGGCATGTATTGTAGTTTCATCGGCGGTGACGCCGCGTCAGATTGCTTCCGTTTATGAATGCCACAACTGGTTCCGTTGAAGCAAGCCTGTATCTGACGTTAAACTAAAAACCTAGTTAACGGATGCTGATTGTCCACCATAAAAGATTCATGGTACCTACACAGGTATGGCAGTAGTATATGTTAACTAATATTGGCGTTAATTGAGTATTGCAGTGAGATGTCAAATAATTATGTTCTTGAGGGAAATGACGACAGCGGTGTTCAAAACTCGCTCAAGCCCAACGTGATGACTGACTGCATCTGCCCTCGTTAACAATGACTCGCGAACCCATAAATAGTGTATATTTGTGATGGTTGGACGGATGATTGCGATAGTGGTCGTCGAGATCCCTACCGCAACTTGTATAGTATCCTAACTGGATATTAAGTCACACAGAACAACTGTAAGGGCATAACAAAATCCATATGTTACTTTTGATATACGCCAGTGGCAAATCCGGAGCCAGCTTGTGGCTTCGTTTGTCCCAGGCTCATGACTAATCATTTCTGAAAGCTTCCGCAATAATCATTCCGAGATATACGGCTAAATTAGACTTATAAACATGGATAATAATACTGAGATTCACAAACTACCGGATGCTTGGGGGAAAAAGGATACAGGCTAACAACCTTGGCTGACGATATTGCTGTTTGACCATCATATAAAAAAAATGTTATATCTAATGTTATTGCTTTTCGTTTCTGTTGTCGGACTCAAACATATCGACATTCTGCAAAACAGTATTTGTAATTGCCATGACATATGTGTGTTGCCTTCCAGGAATAATCTAGAAGTGGTAAATTCACACCCTATCACAATAATCGTGGTTCTATTGAAATCGCTTAGATTTTCTCCCCATCTTAAAAACAACTTTAGGTAAAAAAATAATTCAGATGGTTAAAAGTTGTCATTTATCACTACAACATCTGCACGCATCATTTGTACTTAAGAATAACGATGACGACAGACTCACTCATAGGGCGCATTTACAATATCATTATGTGGAAATGCTCCTTCGCCAAAAATGTTGTAACACCTTTTCAGTGTTGGAAATATTTTCTTGCTTTGATTAAAACGGTATGACTTATGCATCAGAGAAATTGTCCTGGGAGTTTGTCTTATATAACCTGAGCATACATATGAACGTGTTGTATTTGATGGTCATATTAGGCTGCATAAATTATATCATTCAATATGACTGACTGCTACACCAACAGAAAGATGAGGATAGATTTTGTGAGAGATTGGAAACCGACATTTCCGCTCTCTATATTTTTATGTGTGGAGGATTACCTTAGACTTAGTGCCTGTGTTCATTTATTCACCGGGCATTGTTTTGCCTATACATGGATGATAAATTTTCCCTGGAAGTCTTCAAAATACTTAAAGTCGGTTGCACTGTGTACATTAAGTAGCATTTTGCAATTTACGCACTGTGTCAAAAGGACTAGCTCGGTTGTCTGAATTTGTGTATAGTTATTATATATAATTTTATTCCCTAGAATTGGACATTTCAATTTGTCTTTCCACACAAAACTAAGCTAGTATTGCAGATCACTTGTAAGCCACAAGAGTAGTTTCGGCATCTGTCATTTGATTTTACATCATAAGCAGTATGCTCGATTCGACTATCAGGGAAGTATGATGTGCAAGGTGCAGTAATGCTGGATTCGCATGGTAACCTTTTGCATGACCGTTCTGTGGATGTCCCATATAGTTGCTTACGGGCCCCGTGAGGATTTGAGGAGGTAAGCACGTAAGAAATCACCTCCCGTACGATGTTGTGGCCACATGCTTTACGGGTGGTCTGCGGGCGTACTACGAATTGTTCATATACTCTTTAAATTTTCTTATATATGTTAAAATATTATTAATTCTGACAAGTGTGCCTAAAAATGGCCACAAATCATTTATTCCTAAGAAATTCCTTTGTATTATCGAATAGCTTTGATACATATAGTATTTATTCATTAAAGCATCCTACGACGGTTGGTTGTATATAATATCATTTTCATAGAAACAAGAAAAACCAAATACCCTTATTAAATCACAGTTTATTACATACACCGATAACATTAGTAAATATATAAATAAACACACATAACAAGCGATAAATTACAATGTACACACAAATAAAGTCCTTTAGAGCCAAGCGTTCTTTATTATTATTTTTGATCAAAAAGTAACAAGTCTTGAGCAAAGTCCTATATATCAATTACCGTCCAGTAAACTGTCCCACATAGTTCATTACAAATCGTGTTAATCCGATATGGTCTAATGCTCTTTGGATAGGGATGGGGTAGTAGACGTGTGTGCGGTTACAAGAATATCCGAGTCATCGGCCTATAGATAACTGTTATACAGCATTTTGCACAATGACACAATGACACGCAAGCGTCTCATATGTGTAAGGCCCAAGTAAGGCGCCGGCGAAATTGACGGTTGAGATTGACAGCTTGTCTTAATCCCATCCCGAGTTATTGTAACGCATTATAGGACGGTCTAATTAAAACCCTCCAGGATCAGAGGAAAGAAAAACTATGCCACGAATTAATGGTGACTCTAATATATATGCATAAAAAGTGACCATTTGGAAATGTACTATCATGATTATCTTACAAAGTCCTGTAGCTATGCATGCATATAGAATGCAAATTAATGTGCATAGCATCTCTCCAATGTTACTCTCCATTTCATAAAATGACCACCGAGTACAAATAATAGGTGGTATTACGCGTGACAAAATCGTTTTGCTGAATCGAAAATTGACTTAATGAGTAGCCATCTGTCAATTGCCATTGGCGGTTTGAGCACCGAAAAATGACGAGGTGACCCATTTGTGTAGGATTATGTGGGATCATGGAATGAACAGACGAAGTTACTGACAGGCAACGATCAGGACGTTCGAGATCAACCGCATAGCGTGGTGGCCTCATATGCTCAGATTGGTGCAAGAATGTGCTATTTGATCGTGCCACAGGCGTCAAGTTGCATTGACATTAGAAAGGGTCAGTCGTGAACTTGCCAACAAATGCTTCCTCGCGACTGACTTTAAAGTTCCGTTGTTTAAAAATAATTTCCCAAGTAGAGCCCTCGGCCCAAGCAGGGTTGCTTGGAATGGACCGCATAATGCCAGGTATGGTACATTATGATCCGACAAATCTACGTTCAATCTTTCCCATGCCGCTTAGGGTCAGGCGTATACAACAATGGCCTTCCTTGACGAGTTATGTGATTGCCAACGCGTTCATTAAGAAGGTGGCAGGACGTGTTATATTACATATGAATGCAGATGCGCACCAGTAGCTAATATTCGTGAATGATATCCGGTCAATATTCAATTAGGTCCACTACAATTTTGGTGTCCAGGGCATAACTTCAGATGGGTTTCATTTGCTATTGGTTGATATATATATATAGATATATATATATATATATAATATATATATATATATATATATATAGATATATATATATAGAGATATATATAGATAGAGAGATATCTCTATCCTATATATAGAGAGAGAGATATATAGAGAGATATATTCTCTCTATCTCTCTATCCTCTCTCTATCTCTCTCTATATATATCTCTCTCTCTCTCCTGTCTCTCTCTCTATATCGATCTCTAGTCTCTATATATTTATATTTTTATCTCTCTCTCTCTCTTTATATCTCTGTCTCTCTCTCTTTCTCTTTATATCTCTATCTCTCTCTTGCTCTCTCTCTCTCTATCTCTCTCTCTCTCTCTCTCTCTCTCTCTCTCTCTCTCTCTCTCTATCTCTATCTCTCTCTCTCTCTCTATCTCTCTCTCTCTCTCTCTCTATCTCTCTCTCTATCTCTCTATCTCTATGTATGTCCTCGGACGCTCGGCGTCCTCGTGTTTTTTCCTCCATGTCACCTACGGGAACATGCGATAACTAACACATACTAATAGATTAATGCCATCGCAAAACGGGACATGTGTAGAGAACGTTAGTTATCTATGGTAAGATCTGAATATGGATTCGCCGTGCATAGCGTTTGTACCTCTAGTTAAAGTCATTGAACACGATAGTACGCCCATTTAATTAGAAAATAAGGTAGCTTTATTCATGCAAGCTATACAGATCTGTATTTGAACAACTTAGCTTTCATTGATAACAATGGTGAAGTCTACTGCACTTACGTCAGATTGATGTTCATATCTGTTATTTGTTAGAGCTTTGGAATTGCTGGCGAGAAAGCTTCGTACATTTATGATTAAACAAGTCTTTCTTCCTGTTCTATGACATTCAGGTTTGATAAAGTGAAATGTACTTGTTGATAACATTCCATACAGCGTATACATCTATCACGGAAAGTCGCTAACTCTGGGTGTATAGATGGCGCCACTTTTACGGTCCTTTAACTGACTGCACGCAAAAATGCTGCGTAATATTCTTGGGTTCTTCAGAACACAATGCTGATGTTAAGGATTGAATCATTGTGTACGTTGAAAATGTATCATCTTGCCTGACTAAGCTGATTTTCTTTGATTGAATTTAATCTTTTGTTAAAACCAAGGCCAGAAAATGCCTCGTTATCAGTGTAATCAATATGCTCCGCGTGTTCTCGTAATGGAATTTTATTAGGATATTGTAGACGACAGCTTTCGTGACTGCATTTATTGGTCTCATTGTTTTGGAGGCCCTCATTTAATATACACCCATCCACAAAACACGCGGCCGGTTTTAAGTAATGTTTTCACCTAAATCAAGCAATCCTAATGAATAGTAAGTGCTTCAGCGAGTTTTGCGACAATGGTAAACATGGACCAGTCTGTGATATCTTCAGAAAGTCACGAATGTTCGTATTGACATGGATAAATGATCTGTAATAGATGATTGAAAATAATAACCCATTTATCAAATTACCTCATCATATGCATGCATTATATACCATAAACGACTACAACAGTGAAGTACCTGCCGTAATTGTGAATTTCGTCCTACAAGCTTGGTGTTAACCACTCAGCATTATGCTCTCGACCGCCTCCAACATATTAATCTCGAACATATTTAATTTTGATGAGATCCACTTAATTTCATAGAACATAAAATCCATCTCGCCTACTGCTAATTGTGACACTCAGAAGAAAGAGGGAGGGTCCTTCACGTCATGTATAAATATATATATATATATATATATATATAAATAATATATATATATATAAATAAATATATATATATAAATAAATAATATATATATATAAAGAAATCCCTATATATATATATATATATATATATATAGATATAAACTATATCTATATATCTATATATATATATATATCTCTCTATCTATATCTATATCTATATATCTATATATCTATCTCTATATATCTATATCTATATATATATATATATATATATATATATCTACATACATTCGGTGCTCAAACCGCCAATGGGAATTGGCTGATGGCTGCTAATTAAGTCAACTTTCGACTCAACAAAGCGATTTTGTCACGCGTAATACCACATATAATTTGTACTTGGTGGTCATTTTATGACATGGAGAATCACACATGAGAGATGCTATGCGATAAACCTATTAAGCAGTGTAGTTCATTATTATTGTTTGCGTGATTTTCTTTAGTCCTCTTACGAACGCTATAACATGTTTGATGCAGTTTAGCTTATGCATTAATACAAAACCCTGTATTATACTAATTCATTTAAATATATTCTTATCATGGGCATTTATATATATATATATATGTATATATATATATATATATATATATATATATATATATATATATATATATATATATATATATCTATATATAGTATGTATATATATATGTATATATATATATATCAATATATATATATATACATATGTACACATATATACATATATATATATATATATATATATATATACATATATGTGTGTGTGTGTATATCTATATGTGTATGTGTGTATATATATATGTATATATATTAATATATATATATATACATATATATATATACACACATGCACATATATATACACACACACATATATGTATATATATATATATGTATATATATATATATATATATATATATATATATATATATATATATATATATATATATATCAAAAAGCCGATTTGTAGTTCATCAAATGATGCTCTCACGTTTTGCCATATTCCCTAAGGAAACGAATCTATTGATACTGTTTGCTTGCCGAAGTATATATTAAAAATACTCCCGGTTACCTAGGCAATTCACCTCATTGTTTAGTCCAGAAGCAACAGCACGCAGCCGAGCAACACACTCAATGGCACACTTGTGTCCAAAATGCGCCTTGACAAAAGGAATACATAAAATTCATTCTCAAAAGGATTCCCCGGCTGCATGAAATATATTTAGGACGTTTCAGTAAAAGGAATACAACAATAGGGATACACAAACAGATTATTATCAAGCATTTTGGGCAAAATGTTACACTTTGGAAACAATTTTCTCCTTTGTGTTCGAATCATCACAAATTGCTTTCGTTAAAATCCTTGAAAACACTAATATGACAGTGCACGTAACATAACCAATGCTATAGCGATAATATATTCTTACTGTTTCATATAAAAGTGTGATTCGCATGTGATACTTCAATAAATAATCCCATAGAAATGGTTTTTGTAATTCAGCGATATATAATGGTATTCTAAGCTTTATGTTTCCTTAATGCAACTGCAGCAAAGTGGATAACGTTACGGATAGCTGGTATGGTTAGCCTTGTCATTACCAATTCATAGAACCCATCAGGGTGTAGCACCTTTGTTATTCCACAGATATTCGGGTATTAAAGGAATATTCAGAAACCTGTTTGTTTTTCTCTTTCAATCGATTTTGGCCAAAAATGCTTGGATTTATGGGAATTATTCATGATAACCGCAGATTCAAAATCTTCCCTTAAAGATAGATACAAATATGATTATTTTAGTGATGAAGTTAAGAATTGTTTCTGGGGTGATCAGTTGTCTGAATTAAATCAGTGAATTTCATTTCACATCACAAATTCTCAGTTGCTGTTTCGGTCAACGCGATGACGAAGGAAAATGCAACGCCGTACAACAACGAATCAAAAATTACAAATCCAACGGTGCTATGTACGGAAATGTATATGTTACAACTAAGAAGATATTTGAGTATGATCTAATTATAAAAAGGAAAATATGTATACATCGTCTACTTGCGTTTGAACTAATTCAGCGGTCGAGCTGATCTTCAGTATATTATTTTTTATGCTTCGCTTCACCTTATAGACTTGCTGTTGGAAGTGACTGCAAATCTACGTCGAGTGTAAAGCTGTTGGCGAGAAATCGGCGTCTTCTCTCCTCAAAGCGATGATTTACAACTCTTTCAATATCTGCTATGGCTCCTGCCAGCGAAGGCGAGTCTGTGGCAGCGAGATGAGTGCGAACATAATGCTCCTCCAAGACCACATTGAAAACAGAGCTCATAACAAATGCATCATTAAAGGAAGTAATGGGTACTTTGGCCTTCCATATAATGCTACATGACAACTTTTCCAACTTTGGCCCAGATGTACATAGCGTGAGTTCAATGTATATTGTGGGATTTCAAACGCAGACAACAATGGTTAGAGCTCACGCCAGTGGTCCTGTTTAGACATTCAACCTCGCACCTGGTGATGGCGTTATTGCAGGTGATTATTGACTCGTGCAAATAAACGTTGCTGAACATAGAATGTATGTACATACAACGTTATAAGGTAGATTATAACAATCAGTATAAGTACTAGATTTACACAATATTAACCCTAACGCTGACGTCTGGTCGGGTATGCTCAACTATTAACCATCTATGTCAATGAATCATTCCATCGTTGTATGCGCTCTGTAAATATGTCTAGCCACCAGACAGGGTGCCAACGAAGTCCATTGCGAGCGATATTGTCATTTACGATAATACATCATTACAATATCTTTTAGCAGGGATGTTTATCCGACTTTACACCAATGCTATAAAAGCAAAGTCAAATTTCCAACAAACAGGCATTTTGACCGGTGTGTTCCACATATGATGTTATTTATGGCTGAATTAATCAGTCCGTCATTTCGTTTAAACGCCATTACAAAATAGTTAAAAAGTCGATACTGAGTATTGTTAACGCCAATAAGAATGTATGCTGGCCGAAGCATTGCGTCATGTTATCATAATGATTACATTGCTCATATAAAGTTGTTGCAATTCATGCGATTATGACATGGGTAATGTTGATTGTTCTTATCTGATGTGTAAACCCTTTAACCTAAGAGTGAATAACGTCTTCAATATTACCAATTACGGCAAGCTTAGTTATGCAACGTTACAGAAACGATAATGGGAGTAGTTGAATTACAGAGTATTATCACATATTCGTGAAGAATTCTAACAAGCAACTGATTGCGCTAAAAATGGGTTATGACTGACTGAATCACGCACAAAGATGCTGGTATTTACAGGCATGGTTGACGGTGTGGGTGGCAGTTAAATATGATCGTGAAAGTTCGTGATCAGCATCACGCAATTACCTCCGCAATGCATGCTATCATCATACTTATAGTATGATGAGAACATGCATTGCGGAGGATTTTTTTCCCTGTAAGGTTAAGCATATAAAGCACCATGGCTATGTGATAAAAACTAAGAAGTCAGCAACCCAATGCATTTGTGCCTCAGGCGCAAGCAGTGTACATGACAATATATATCTCTTATCTTGCCTTATTAGTGTAATATTTTTTCTGTAGAGAGTCGAACTAACAATTTCCCATCGGAAGCATTTACCGTTAATGCATTAATTACACTTATCTTGTTGGCTTTCAATTCTTGGGTTGCCGTTTACAAGCTTGGTCAATAGAGCAGTTCGTGATAGCCAGCAGGAAAATGTCTCCACGTATTGTGTGCTCTTGTCATACTAACCGCATGCATTGAACAGCATATTACCTGGTAATTATGCTCAGTAACATGATTGGTTTAGCTTTGCGTGGGCATCACTAAGTAGTATGTCTGACAAATACTAATTACGCGACACGAGCCACTTACATCCCATTATGCCAAGGATTTGCCCCCAAGCATGGGTGAAATGATTTCCTCCCATTGTAAACGGATGTGTCAGTCAGTAACCGCCATTTGCTTTGGGTGGCGAGCTCTTAGCTAAGCTGGAATTCACATACCACCGGCATACAACACAAACAAATAGATAAGCATAAAGAACTAACTCACACCAACGGTGTTTTAAATTTTCATCCCCTCTGTGTCCGTTCTAACAGTACACTATTACGTAAAGTTATCAACCGTCTATATCCATGCTTCCGTAAATTTACATTTCAAAATTTTTCAAATGTAGGACAACATTCTATATAGACATGGCACATTTATTGGCTTGCTTATAGCTGGCTTTGCAAGGTCTAATTAATAGCGACCATATCCCTTATGTCTGACCCACAGCAAGAGGCAGATTACTATTGCTGAAAGCAAGCAAGTCGCTTGCGAGCGTGGAATTACGTTTATTCACGAAGATCGTCTTTACAACATGTGGCGAACAATAGCCGACTGATACATTGCTCAACCCTAGATGGTCGCAAGCGTACTGGTCACTGCTTGATTACCATACACTTTTATACTCAGGGCTCTGCAATGCAATCCGTTACAGCGATTTTCGGCTTTATCTTCATTGATATCATTGTCAACTCTCAATTAATGGGCAGTACAAACACACCAGTCACATATCGTAAGCTGGTTTTGCGGCGAATCAGAGATGTATATATTAAGCCTAACATGTATTGCTGCAAATGATTAACCACATGCTTGGAGAATCACGATGCCATTGCTAAGTTTGAATAGGTTCCTTAATATGTTTTCACAGATTATGATGGGTGAACAACCAACATAAACAGTGGGCGATTTCTGGCCACCGTTCTGCTGTAAGACGGACGATATCACTGTTGCCGAAGTAAACAAGATACGTATGGTGCTGGCAGAGGTTGTGTTGGTCTATGTGGGGGTCGTTCGTAAAAAAATCTTATGAGGACGCACTTCCAATCTAGCACTCCGCTTGGTGTTTCCCTGGGGAAACCATGCGCAGCATATTAATTACCAATTACACAGCCCATTGCGTTCAGCAGAAGTTGCTAAATTATACCGTGTTGATTAAAAAATGAATGTAGACTATTAAAGGGGGCTGATATCTTTATTCGGCGGGTGTACTTTTCATCTTTCTAACATACATGCTGCTCTATTGAAATGGCCCTGAGATGCGGCTAACCCTCTTCTGTTATGTCAATAACCATGATGCCACTGTGGTTTCCTATTCACTATCTGTCAGGGCGTTGTTGCTGCTGGTCTAGTGTTGAACCCACAGTATCCCATGAACGGTCATTTGTTGGAAATAATTACATTGATTCTGGGTTTATACTATTTGACGGATTATTTGTTCAATTAAATGATGGTAAGAATATATTTCACCAAAATGATTTTGCAATATCCTACCCTAATTGAGACCCATGAGTTCATCAAATGATGCTCTCACGTTTTGCCATATTCCCTAAGGAAACGAATCTATTGATACTGTTTGCTTGCCGAAGTATATATTAAAAATACTCCCGGTTACCTAGGCAATTCACCTCATTGTTTAGTCCAGAAGCAACAGCACGCAGCCGAGCAACACACTCAATGGCACACTTGTGTCCAAAATGCGCCTTGACAAAAGGAATACATAAAATTCATTCTCAAAAGGATTCCCCGGCTGCATGAAATATATTTAGGACGTTTCAGTAAAAGGAATACAACAATAGGGATACACAAACAGATTATTATCAAGCATTTTGGGCAAAATGTTACACTTTGGAAACAATTTTCTCCTTTGTGTTCGAATCATCACAAATTGCTTTCGTTAAAATCCTTGAAAACACTAATATGACAGTGCACGTAACATAACCAATGCTATAGCGATAATATATTCTTACTGTTTCATATAAAAGTGTGATTCGCATGTGATACTTCAATAAATAATCCCATAGAAATGGTTTTTGTAATTCAGCGATATATAATGGTATTCTAAGCTTTATGTTTCCTTAATGCAACTGCAGCAAAGTGGATAACGTTACGGATAGCTGGTATGGTTAGCCTTGTCATTACCAATTCATAGAACCCATCAGGGTGTAGCACCTTTGTTATTCCACAGATATTCGGGTATTAAAGGAATATTCAGAAACCTGTTTGTTTTTCTCTTTCAATCGATTTTTGGCCAAAAATGCTTGGATTTATGGGAATTATTCATGATAACCGCAGATTCAAAATCTTCCCTTAAAGATAGATACAAATATGATTATTTTAGTGATGAAGTTAAGAATTGTTTCTGGGGTGATCAGTTGTCTGAATTAAATCAGTGAATTTCATTTCACATCACAAATTCTCAGTTGCTGTTTCGGTCAACGCGATGACGAAGGAAAATGCAACGCCGTACAACAACGAATCAAAAATTACAAATCCAACGGTGCTATGTACGGAAATGTATATGTTACAACTAAGAAGATATTTGAGTATGATCTAATTATAAAAAGGAAAATATGTATACATCGTCTACTTGCGTTTGAACTAATTCAGCGGTCGAGCTGATCTTCAGTATATTATTTTATGCTTCGCTTCACCTTATAGACTTGCTGTTGGAAGTGACTGCAAATCTACGTCGAGTGTAAAGCTGTTGGCGAGAAATCGGCGTCTTCTCTCCTCAAAGCGATGATTTACAACTCTTTCAATATCTGCTATGGCTCCTGCCAGCGAAGGCGAGTCTGTGGCAGCGAGATGAGTGCGAACATAATGCTCCTCCAAGACCACATTGAAAACAGAGCTCATAACAAATGCATCATTAAAGGAAGTAATGGGTACTTGGCCTTCCATATAATGCTACATGACGACTTTTCCAACTTTGGCCCAGATGTACATAGCGTGAGTTCAATGTATATTGTGGGATTTCAAACGCAGACAACAATGGTTAGAGCTCACGCCAGTGGTCCTGTTTAGACATTCAACCTCGCACCTGGTGATGGCGTTATTGCAGGTGATTATTGACTCGTGCAAATAAACGTTGCTGAACATAGAATGTATGTACATACAACGTTATAAGGTAGATTATAACAATCAGTATAAGTACTAGATTTACACAATATTAACCCTAACGCTGACGTCTGGTCGGGGTATGCTCAACTATTAACCATCTATGTCAATGAATCATTCCATCGTTGTATGCGCTCTGTAAATATGTCTAGCCACCAGACAGGGTGCCAACGAAGTCCATTGCGAGCGATATTGTCATTTACGATAATACATCATTACAATATCTTTTAGCAGGGATGTTTATCCGACTTTACACCAATGCTATAAAAGCAAAGTCAAATTTCCAACAAACAGGCATTTTGACCGGTGTGTTCCACATATGATGTTATTTATGGCTGAATTAATCAGTCCGTCATTTCGTTTAAACGCCATTACAAAATAGTTAAAAAGTCGATACTGAGTATTGTTAACGCCAATAAGAATGTATGCTGGCCGAAGCATTGCGTCATGTTATCATAATGATTACATTGCTCATATAAAGTTGTTGCAATTCATGCGATTATGACATGGGTAATGTTGATTGTTCTTATCTGATGTGTAAACCCTTTAACCTAAGAGTGAATAACGTCTTCAATATTACCAATTACGGCAAGCTTAGTTATGCAACGTTACAGAAACGATAATGGGAGTAGTTGAATTACAGAGTATTATCACATATTCGTGAAGAATTCTAACAAGCAACTGATTGCGCTAAAAATGGGTTATGACTGACTGAATCACGCACAAAGATGCTGGTATTTACAGGCATGGTTGACGGTGTGGGTGGCAGGCAGTTAAATATGATCGTGAAAGTTCGTGATCAGCATCACGCAATTACCTCCGCAATGCATGCTATCATCATACTTATAGTATGATGAGAACATGCATTGCGGAGGATTTTTTTCCCTGTAAGGTTAAGCATATAAAGCACCATGGCTATGTGATAAAAACTAAGAAGTCAGCAAACCCAATGCATTTGTGCCTCAGGCGCAAGCAGTGTACATGACAATATATATCTCTTATCTGCCTTATTAGTGTAATATTTTTTCTGTAGAGAGTCGAACTAACAATTTCCCATCGGAAGCATTTACCGTTAATGCATTAATTACACTTATCTTGTTGGCTTTCAATTCTTGGGTTGCCGTTTACAAGCTTGGTCAATAGAGCAGTTCGTGATAGCCAGCAGGAAAATGTCTCCACGTATTGTGTGCTCTTGTCATACTAACCGCATGCATTGAACAGCATATTACCTGGTAATTATGCTCAGTAACATGATTGGTTTAGCTTTGCGTGGGCATCACTAAGTAGTATGTCTGACAAATACTAATTACGCGACACGAGCCACTTACATCCCATTATGCCAAGGATTTGCCCCCAAGCATGGGTGAAATGATTTCCTCCCATTGTAAACGGATGTGTCAGTCAGTAACCGCCATTTGCTTTGGGTGGCGAGCTCTTAGCTAAGCTGGAATTCACATACCACCGGCATACAACACAAACAAATAGATAAGCATAAAGAACTAACTCACACCAACGGTGTTTTAAATTTTCATCCCCTCTGTGTCCGTTCTAACAGTACACTATTACGTAAAGTTATCAACCGTCTATATCCATGCTTCCGTAAATTTACATTTCAAAATTTTTCAAATGTAGGACAACATTCTATATAGACATGGCACATTTATTGGCTTGCTTATAGCTGGCTTTGCAAGGTCTAATTAATAGCGACCATATCCCTTATGTCTGACCCACAGCAAGAGGCAGATTACTATTGCTGAAAGCAAGCAAGTCGCTTGCGAGCGTGGAATTACGTTTATTCACGAAGATCGTCTTTACAACATGTGGCGAACAATAGCCGACTGATACATTGCTCAACCCTAGATGGTCGCAAGCGTACTGGTCACTGCTTGATTACCATACACTTTTATACTCAGGGCTCTGCAATGCAATCCGTTACAGCGATTTTCGGCTTTATCTTCATTGATATCATTGTCAACTCTCAATTAATGGGCAGTACAAACACACCAGTCACATATCGTAAGCTGGTTTTGCGGCGAATCAGAGATGTATATATTAAGCCTAACATGTATTGCTGCAAATGATTAACCACATGCTTGGAGAATCACGATGCCATTGCTAAGTTTGAATAGGTTCCTTAATATGTTTTCACAGATTATGATGGGTGAACAACCAACATAAACAGTGGGCGATTTCTGGCCACCGTTCTGCTGTAAGACGGACGATATCACTGTTGCCGAAGTAAACAAGATACGTATGGTGCTGGCAGAGGTTGTGTTGGTCTATGTGGGGGTCGTAAAAAAATCTTATGAGGACGCACTTCCAATCTAGCACTCCGCTTGGTGTTTCCCTGGGGAAACCATGCGCAGCATATTAATTACCAATTACACAGCCCATTGCGTTCAGCAGAAGTTGCTAAATTATACCGTGTTGATTTAAAAATGAATGTAGACTATTAAAGGGGGCTGATATCTTTATTCGGCGGGTGTACTTTTCATCTTTCTAACATACATGCTGCTCTATTGAAATGGCCCTGAGATGCGGCTAACCCTCTTCTGTTATGTCAATAACCATGATGCCACTGTGGTTTCCTATTCACTATCTGTCAGGGCGTTGTTGCTGCTGGTCTAGTGTTGAACCCACAGTATCCCATGAACGGTCATTTGTTGGAAATAATTACATTGATTCTGGGTTTATACTATTTGACGGATTATTTGTTCAATTAAATGATGGTAAGAATATATATTTCACCAAAATGATTTTGCAATATCCTACCCTAATTGAGACCCATGTAAAAACATTGTATTTGTCGGTAGCATTCGAGTGGAGACCCACTAGATTTGATTTCTCTTCACCATAATATAGAATTCAAATGCTGAATGCATTCTCTACTAACTTCACTGTTCTAGGTATTGTGGAATTAATTTACACACATCGTGAGCAGCAAATAATTGTTTCACGCCACATGTGGGAAGTTACAAGCAATATAATACGAATCTTATGAAATTTATCAAGACATTTAAATCAAAAACATCGTTGCAATGCAACGAACTTTTCAACCCGCATTCAGAATAACCTTGTGTGTAAGTTGTTGTACGACCCACGAAACATCGCCCAATGACGTTTCGCATTACGTGGCAAACAAAATGATAGATGAAATGAAACGTAGCGCTTAACGTTAATATACTTGGTAGGAAAATCACACCCTCCCAACTCCCAGGCGCACACTCATTACCTGAAGTCTATACGAGCGTTGAATCTGCTGTCTTTGTCAATATGCCAGGTATCCAACTGTAACAAAATATTAGTTATGATTATGCAACAACTATCCTCTACAGTTTTGTGTTTCATCTGCATCCCTCTTTTAGGGCACTTAGGCTGACAACGAATTCAGTAAACAGTAAATTGGAGGCTCGTTGGTTTGTCCCGTGTAATATGACTTATTTAGTAGGGAAATAATGGATAAATACGATGTTAATTAATTCATATGTCAGACGAGTATCCCAACAATGCAAATAAAGCATGCTCTTGTGTGCCATTATCACCAATAAA
>CM067346.1:35967420-35982749 GCA_034190875.2 Urechis unicinctus
ACACAAAGATGATGGGGTACGTATTTTCATTAAATGAAAATGTTAGCTTCTTATATTGACCCAACGGTTTACATTATATTTAATAGGGCACTGCATTAGAAACATCATTGGCGTCCGAGGCTCATGACGTGGTCTAGGCTCTTACTAATGAATTGTAAGAATTCAACTAGGGAGCAGCAACCGAGTGTTTAACACTTCAGCGTCCGATCATTGTCCAAAAGTTGATATGAATAAGTAAATACCGGCGGTAAATGTTTACAACATATCAACGTCCAGTGTGACTATCCTCTCATCCATTATGAGTGGTTGTTGCTAAGTCGTCGCTATATATTGTAGGGCCACGAGGTCACATTTAATATGAATGGACACCAACCATTGGGCAGAGATGATGGTAATGGGATTTCGTGTCCATTGGGATAAAGCGAGCTGTAAGCAGGTGAACTTAGATGATGGGTTCAGTGACGTCATTCATAAATATCCATTATACGCGAATAATGCAGGATGTGAGAACATGACGCGTGGTGGTATAGTGGCGACATGATAATCAGTAAAGAGCAGAAGATGGCACATCTACTTGTTTGTTATGTCATCTGGTCACATGTTGTCAGGTGATGTGTTGACAGCGGCTACAGTTCGATATATTTCCATTAATGTTCACCAAAGAATGGGGGCGTGCTCTTTTCTTCCCGCTAATTAAGTAACACTGTAGCTATGAATGTGTCGAACATGATGCCGTTCATACTGACACAGGGATGATGGCAACAGTCAGATAGGTCTGCCCCCAGAACCTAATGATGTATTGTAAGACTAATTATACAGATTGTTAATACCGCCAGGTGATTAGGATCTGTAGTGACATAAGTATGGCAGCTTTATTGGTGATAATGGCACACAAGAGCATGCTTTATTTGCATTGTTGGGGTACTCGTCTGACATATGAATTAATTAACATCGTACTTATCCATTATTTCCCCACTAAATAAGTCATTTTACACGGGACTAACCAACGAGCCTCCAATTTACTGTTGACTGAATTCGTTGTCAGCCTAAGTGCCCTAAAAGAGGGATGCAGATGATAAACAAAAGTTTATAGGAAATTTGTTGCATAATCATAAATAATATTTTTGTTACAGTTGGATACCTGGCATTTAGACGAAGACAGCAGATTCAACGCTAGTGTAAACTTCAGTTAATGAGTGTGTGTCTGGGAGTTGGGAGGGTGTGATTTTCCTACCAAGTACATCAACGTTAAGCGCTATGTTTCCCTTCATTTATCATTTTGTTGGCCCCTAAAATGCGAAACGTCATTGGGTGATGTTTCGTGGGTCGTACTACAACCTTCACGCAAGGTTATTCTGAATATAAAACATGACCTATCATACAAGCTGATAGACATGCCATCGTGGATAAGTCACAAGGGAAGCACATATTGAATATTATACATTCAGTGGAGAGTGTGCAGACAATGGTTTTGTCCTCATAAACTAGCGGCTTTCCATGGGAGGAACAGAATTTTGAGTAAAGCGCTAAAAGTTTAAATATATTGTAACACTCGATTATGACTGGCGGCTATGGCACTGGCTAGTGTATCGTAAATCTTCTGCGGTGTATTGGTTCAGAACGGTTTGATGATAAATTTGAAATGACTGATTCCGACGAATATTAACGCCAACAAAGGGTGGGTCGGCACCGACATTCTAATATAACAGATGAATGTGACAATACTGATTTAGTATACAAATCAAATCTCCACTCAATGTACGTGTAAGTGCGGAAAAATTCGTTGCATTGCAACGATGTTTTTGATTTAAATGTCTTGGTAATGTAGAGTCACAAAATGAAGGACATCGCCAACCTTAGAATGTTAAACAAGTTAAGAGTCAAGATAGAAATTTGAAGAATTAATCATAATCATCTATTGCCTCGTATGGATGTAACGTTGTTAAAATATTTGATATGCTTTTGAATTTTGAAGCACGTAAAATATTAGCGCTGCCTCCTAATAGGGCAAAAACAGCTTATTCGCAATAACTTCTTCCCTTTGATGTAAGGGGAATATTTGTGACTGTGACATTGTATGCAGGTATTGCAACTAATTGCTGTCTAATATCATATGGTATAGAATTGGGTCTATGGTTCCAACAATGTATCGCATATATTGAAAAAACGGTATACGCCGAAACGCCACGCTTGTATGAAAAATTGCGTGTGCGTATGTCTATTTGTGTTTGTCTATACTCTAGCATTAACCGGATTGAATGCCTTGCAACATCACCATATCTCACAAGTTTAGAGAAGATACTCATGACAGAAAATTGCATAACACTTTCTGATGTAAAAGAATCATTCGCAATGTATTGCTTGTAACTTCCCAAATGTGGCGTGAAACAATGATTTACTGACAGTAAAGTTAGTAGAGAATGCATTCAGCATTTGAATACCATAGTCAAATCTAGTGGGTCTCCACTCGAATGCTACCAACAAATACAATGTTTTTACATGGGTCTCAATAAGGGTCGGTTAATGCAAAATCATTTTGGTGAAATATATATTCTTACCATCATTTAGTTGAACAAATATTATGTGAAATAGTATAAACTCAGAAACAATGTAAATATTTCCAACAAATGACCGCTCAGGGGATACTGTGGGTTCAACACTAGACCAGCAGCAACAATGCCATGACAGGTGGTCAATAGAAAACCACAATGGCATCACGGTTATTGACATAACAGAAGAGGGTTAGCCGCATCTCAAGGCAGACCCATTTCAACAGAGCAGCATGTATGTTAGAAAGATGAAAAGTACTTCCGACAAGTAAGGATATCAGCTTGCTTTAATAGTCTACATTCATTTTTAAATCAACTTCTGTTGAACGCAATGGGCTGTGTAATTGGTAATTAATATGTTGCGCATGGTTTCCCCTTGGAAACACCAAGCGGAGTGCGATATTGGAAGTGCGTCCTCATAAGATGTTTTTTACGACCCACACATAGACAAACACAACCTCTGCCAGCGCCAGTCGTAGCTTTGGTAACTTCGGCAACAGTGATATCGTCCGTCTTACAGCAGAACGGTGGCCAGAACTCGCCCACTGTTTATGTTGGCTGTTCAACCATCATTATCTGTGGAAACATATAAACCTATGCAAACTTAGCATCGGCATTATGATTCTCCAAGCATGTCGTTAATCATTTGCAGCAATACATCTTAGGATTAATATATACATCTCTGATTCACCGGCAAAACCAGCTTACGATATGTGACTGATGTGTTTGTACTGCCCATTAATTGAGAGTTGACAATGATTTCAATGAAGATAAAGCCGAATATTGCTGTAACGGATTGCATTGCAGAGACCTGAGTATAAATGAAGTGTATGGTAATCAAGCAGTGACCAGTACGCTTTCGAGCACTTCTAGGGTTGAGCAATGTATGAGCCGGCTATTGATCGCCACATGTTGTAAAGACTTCGTGAATAAACTTCGTGAATGACTTGCTTGCTTTCAGCAATAAACGAATAATTGTTCTCTTTCCCATGCATAGTGTACTGTTAGAACGGACACAGAGGGGATGAAAATTCATTTGGCTGTGTTTAATACACCGTTAGTGTGAGTTAGTTCTTTGGGCCACAATCGAGTCTATTTATTTGTTTGTGTTGTATGCCGGTCGTAATGTGAATTCCAGCTTACCTAAGAGCTCACCACCCAAAGCAAATGGCGGTTACTGGCTGACAATGGGTTTGGGAGGAAATCATTTCACCAATGATTGGGGGCAAATTTTAGGCATAATGGGATGTAAGTGGCTCGTGTCGCGTAATTAGTATGTGTCGGACATACTACTTAGTGATGCCCACGCAAAGCTAAATCAATCATGTTACTGAGCATTATTAACAGGTAATATGCTGTTCAATGCACGCGGTTAGTATGACAAGAGAACAATACGTGGAGATATTTTCCTGCTGGTTTTCACGAACTGATCCATTGACTAATCTTGTAAACGGCAACCCAGGAATTATAAACCAACACGACAAGTATAATAAATGTATCAACGGTAAATGCTTCCGATTGGAAATATTTAGTTCGACTTTCTGCAGGAATAATTCGCGACTTTCCAGTTAAGCGCCACCTAGCGGTCAACCGGTTATTTAAAAACAAAATGGCGACCTATGGGGTCATAGGTTAAGTCTTCAACCTTTTCATAGTTTAATCGATATTCGCTGAATATAAGCCTGATTATTACCAGATTTGAAAGAATTTGAAGACAGGAGTCTCAATCAAGGTAATTAATAAATAAAGTTTTACATTTATTTGCATGACACTGAAAAAAACGACGTACACACCGATCTACGACAGTATTGTAGAAGTGGGTTGGGTAATGTAAACAATGTTGTTGCTAACCTTTTCAAGAGTGTTAATGAAATGATCAGCATAAAAACATTAATGGATATTTGCAGTAATATAGTGTATCACAAAATAAAACATAATTCCAATAAAAAAGTGGATATCAATTCAACTATTTTCAGATGTTTGTCAGCCGAAATGAAAAAAATGTAAATATTTATTTTCTCTTCTTAAGTGACCATGTTTTGAATCAGAATTACAGCTATTGTTTTATATTTTCAGATGCCATTGTTGTGTTCCATTGTGCTCTAATGACTCTAGATCAAACAGTAAGAATCTGTCATTCCACTCATTTCCAAAAGATGAAAAGCTAGAGACAGCAATGGCTTGTTAATATACGTTGGGACATAGGCAAGAACTTTAGATTGAATACTCACACTAGAATCTGTTCAGCACATTTTGATGAAAAGTGTTACGAGCCTGCTGTGCTAGGACAGGTGAGAAGGCGTCTCCGGAAGGCAGCAGTGCCAACAGTTTTTTAATGGGTTACTGCGAAACCGTTAAGACGGAAACTATTTACAGACAAAACACCAAAACTGAAAGGAAGTGGTTTTAAAAAGTGTGTCTCTGCCAGCTCATTCATAATTGACCATTCATACACGGGAAATAGTGACTGTTTAGAAACTCATGAAAGTGAAGAAGTAGTTGAAAAGAGGGAGCCTAAAGATGAGCCTACTGGTAAATGCCTAAATACCAGCAGTTCAAGTGACGACAACTTAAAAGACATTGAAGCCGATCCTTCTCCCAACAAGGAAGCATTGTACGCAAAACACAACGCATTACTTATGATTAGATCACAAGAGAAGTTCACTGTCCTTCGCTTCAGTTCATCAGATCAAGATATACGTTTCTATACAGGATTCCCTTCCTATGTTGCTATGTGTGCATTTTTTCACTTTTTACAGCCAGAATGCAATTCTTTGTATTATGTTGGTTCCGAATATACTTCACATGGAAAACCGTAAGAGTTCGTCACCAAGAGAGGACCGTCAAGATCCGTGTCTCCTCTAGAAGAATTATTCTTGACTTTGGTAAGATTGAGGAAAGGACTGCCTGAGAAAGTTATAGGTGACCTGTTCAATTTGTCAGAGGGACATATATAAAAAATTGTCAACACATGGATTCTTTTCTTGTATGACAGATTGCGGTGTCTGTCAATTTGGAGTACCCAAGCACATGTCAGGAAAACCATGCCGATTGAGTTCCGTGCTAACTATCCTGATACACGGATAATTATAGACTGTACAGAAATGTTTATTTAACAACCTTCAGCATCCGTGTGCCAGAGGGAAAAAATTCTCATCATATCAGCACCACAACACAGCGAAGGGACTTATCGTGATAGCACCAAGAGGTCAGATAACATTCATATCAAGTTTGTATGCTCGTAGGTGCTCAGATATGAAAATTGTGAGACACTGTGGATTGTATGACATTCTGAAAGAGGGGGACTCGGTGATGGCCGACAAAGGCTTTAACATTAGTGCTGACTTAGAAGAGAGAGGTTTCTCGCTAACCATTCCGCCCTTCCTAGAGAATCAAGGACAATTTACTGCGCAGCAGCTTGCCTCAGCAAAGAACATAGCAGCAGTGCATGTACATACTGAGAGGGCAGTCCGGAAAATAAAGGAGTTCGAAATTCTGCGGAATACTGTTCCAATCTCATTGTGCCCTATGTTAGAAAATATATGGACTGTCTGTGGCCATCTGGCAAACTTCACAGGAAGTCTGTTTAAGAGTAAATAGACACTGATGGTTAGCATGGCAAGATGTATATTTAGTATCTAAGTTAAATAAATCATTTAATAGAAAGGCTGGATAAACAAGTAATTACAAAATAACATACAATAGTTACAATGACAACAATCAGACAAGTAGAGAGAAGTGTCAGACAAGGCTAACCTGTGATCACAAAAATATCTTAAATTAATTGTGGTATTAAAGATGATGTGCATAAATAAATTTATATATTTCCTTATATGTTTCTTATGTTATTAACTTGCCCCAGCCCCCCACCCCCTTCATTCCTACCCAGCCATGGAACCAAAATATTACTGAATCAGATTGATGTTATTCCAAAAATATCTTAATAGTAGTGAACATACTATACAGTATATTGTGTTACTAACACTGTATTTAATTCAACACAAGTCAATAACTAAATACATTTAGAATGTATTTAATGCAACATGTTTATAACTTAACAACATTTACGGTGTAATAAATGTAACACATACTATCACTACATAACAATTACAATGTATTGAATGCAAAACGCGTCTATAACTGTTTAATATTTACAGTGTATTGAACGAAATACACATCTTGATTAATTATGGCATGTCATAATGTATTTTATGTGAAGGCTTGCACCTTATCGTGGTTGTTCTTAGCGGTTTTCCATATCTCGCGCGCCAAGTTGGTAAGTCACTTCACTCCCGCCAGGGGCGTTAGCGACCATCCAATCACAGGCGCTGCATCAGGCACGCGGCCTGTTCTCTTCGCGCATCGCCATTGGAAAACTTTGCAGCAAAAAGTTCTCTCAACAGTTCTCTAAGTTTTCATGGTTGTTTCTAATTGAATTTTCTTCGCTCATCACCGACTCATTTCTGCTTCTTGGCCACTTCATCCAGTTACGAACAGCACTTATCGAGGTAATATAAACATTACTTATTTGGCTGCGAAATTGTCTGTTACTTTACTAGTTATCATGGCTGTTGCTAACGCTACAAGACGTCTGAGGTATAATTTTATGTTAACGTTACGACCGGAGCTAGGCTGTTGCCATCATCGGCCATTCGTACGTTCGCCGTTTGAGTGATTATGTGGCGAACAATGGAGTGCAAACGCACAATCTTCGTTTCAATGACGAAGAAGTTTTGTTTCATAGGTTTGGAGGTGCTACACTTCGTGGCCCATAATCAATAATACCCCATTTACATGGCTGGTTAGAGTCCCGGGTGTGGAAGGTTGTGTCCCTTCAGTTAGGAAGTAATGACCTGTGCAATCAGTCATATCCACCCGAGGAGGTTTCGGGAGATTTGTTGGCCATTGCCAAGTTCATCATCAATTGCTATCATATCTCAATAGTTGTTATTGGCCAGGTCCACTATAGAATTACCTGTGTCAAAGGTTTTAATGACCGAGTTCTAAAAGCAAACAAGCACCTCCGTTTCAAAATCAATGACTACCCAGGAAACTCGATTCAGTTTGCTTCTCTGCGAGGTTTGGCCCACCCTTACAAATCTCAATTCTCGAGCGATGGCGTCCACTTCAATAACTTTGGGAACAAGTAACTGTTCAATGGTATAAGAGGTGCAATTCTCCGTGCAATCAAGCCAAGGGAATTGTAGTCACTGCAAGTTATGCCCCCCCTTTTCATTCCCCATGGTATTGGTGCACCTGTTTATAATTTTGATGCAGTCTTTTATTAAAAAAAAAAAAATTTGTTTGTTTATTTGCTCTGCTAATGTTTTTCGCCAGTGCTGTCATGTGTTACAGTTTGATAGCCTTGCCATTGGGCACCGCAATTCCTGCACATGTTCAGATGGGCTAAGCAGATAGTTCAGTTGGTAGGCTGAGAGAAATATGTGCAGTTGTTGTCATAACACATTGCAAGATCATTTCCCTCACTAAAAAAATTATTGTGGTCAATGATGTTTGTCTCGGTCATTTGCCATTACAAGCCCCTCTTTGGCTTGATTGCAAAGTTTGGGTTGGCATTTGTCTTTGTATTCGTAAATATCTGACCTAGTTTTTGTGTGCTTATGCTGTTTTCTTTAGCTGACATAGCACCATTTATACTGTCTTGCTTTGTTGTTGTATTGTTTGGTTTAGACCATTATTGGTCTACAGTACAGTGCATTTAGGCGGCCAGTGCGGTCTTGTGTTTCAGTTGTATAGCCTTGCTACTAATGTAAATCAGTTTGTGGCATATGCGCAGATGTGCTAAGTTGTCAGTAGCTTGGTTGTCAATTATCGCTATGGGGTTGTGGCATACTGAGTCACAGTACACTCAGATTCTTTTGTACTGTTCCGTTTCATTCAAAACTTCGTCTGGTTTGGTTTAGGCATGTATGTTCACAGAATGCCAACACGGAGGAACAGACGGGGACGTTCTGCAAGCGCAGTAGTCCAACCTGATAGCCCATCTACTTCTTCTGGCACCGAGCTGATGTCGCAGCAGCCGCCCTCTTCCCAGCTTTTCCCCGGACGCCTCGGTCACCTGCAACAGAGTTCCAGCTGGACCAGGAAACCCTCATCGATGGCATCTATACTAGGATGCGCCGCGATGGTCTTCTCCCATCATTCCCTACGCCTGTGGTTTTGCATCCACAACCAGATCCTATGCCGCCAATTAATCAGCAAGAACCAGAAGTGGCAAGAACCAGGCATTGGCGTCAATATTAGGTTCAGGTGAGTTGCAGAACACTGAGCCTCAGGCCCCGACGAAAAACCCTGTTAGACTCGCCGCTCCATTGGGTGCGCACATCCCATTGCTGACTAAGCAACTAATATGGGAAGGGCGTTTTGTTCGCCTGCAGGAGCTTGTCAATCCCATCCCCAACAAACCCCAAGATGGTAAATACAAACCCAAGCAATTGCTCTCAATTGGGGAATTGGCCGAAGCATTTGAGATATTTACATCTATTGCATGTTAACAAGACCCTCTACTGGCTGGGAGCCTGCTGAAATATATGGCCACAGTAAAAAAAATGGCTAAAACTTACGGGGCAGAGGCGTGGCGCCACTATGATGATAACTTTCGGTGGGCAAAGCAATTTGACACTAGCCTAACACGGGGTCATGTTGACCTCATGCTGTATACAGAGGCTTTACACCTCGCATTACAATAAACCCCAGCCAGGCCACTCCACTCAAAACCTTTTAGTGCAGGGCGTGTGGGACAACATCAGCAGCCCTTTCGTCCAGGCACTTGCTGGGCCTTCCAGCGATTTGGTCAATGCACCAACAAGCAGTGCCGCTTTCAAAACACCCATTGCTGTTACAAGTGTCAAGGGCCCCACAAAACATCAGCCTGTCAGTGTAACGGTCAATCCCAAATTGCCCCACAGTCTGCAAAAAGATGTGGTCATTCCAGTAAAAATTAAACAATTGGAGCAGTTCCTGTCCGGGTATCATGCATCTACTTTAAACTACATTTTACAGGGTTTTCGATTTGGTTTCAGCATTCAATACCAAGGCCCATTGCAAAATCAATTGTCAAAAAATCACAAAAGTGTTCAGCAATTTCCACAAGTGGTGCAAAAGGAGCTTCAGCTCGGCAGGATTTCGGGGCCCTATGATTCTCCTCCTTTCCCAAACTTTGTGGTTTCCCCTTTAGGCGTTGTACCAAAAAAAGAAACTAGCAAATTTAGGCTTATTCACGACCTTTCGGAACCGCCATTTTCTTCAGTGAATTATTTCATAGACCCCAAAGAAAGTTCAGTCAAATATGAAACTCTTGATGATGTAATTCAATTAGTTCAATCGTTTGGTTCAGGCTGCACATTGGCAAAATGCGACATCGAAGAAGCTTTCCGCATTATACCAGTAAGGCCTGAAGGAAGACACCTGCTGGGTTTCCAATTTAAGGAAAAAATCTATTTTGACAAATGCTTGCCAATGGGATGCCGCATGTCTTGTAGCATTTTTGAAGCCTTCAGCTCTGCCTTACAATGGGCAGCCTATAACAAACTCAATGTCGCTGGTCTGAGCCACATACTAGATGACTTCATCTTTGTCGGCCCTCAAAATTCCAATAAAACAGCAAAAGACCTCAATAGTTTCCTTGCCATGTGCAAAAATTGCGGTATTCCCACTAAACAGGAAAAAAAAACTGTCCCTCCCTGCACAAAATTAACTGCTCATGGCATTGAGCTCGATTCGTTAGCAATGCAGGCTAGATTACCTATGGACAAGTTGCAAAAGTGTGTCGCCATCCTTACTCAATTCAGAACAAGGAAAAAGGTCACGCTAAAGGAATTACAATCCTTGGTAGGGGTTCTTAACTTCGCTTGTCGAGTGATTCAACCAAGTCGGGCCTTCCTTCGTAGGATAATTGACCTGACAGTAAAGGCAAGCAAACCTCATCACAAAATAAGGTTCAATTCCCAGTCAAGAGCAGACATGCAAGCGTGGTTAGATTTCCTTTCTGTTTATAATGGGATCTTCTTTTTCCTTGAAGAATCCTGGACTCGTTCAGAGGACCTTAAATTCTTCTCTGATGCATCTGGTTTGCTGGGTTTTGCCGCAGTATGCGGAACACATTGGTTTGCTGGAAAATGGCCAACCTCCTGGGACAAATATCACATAACTCTTAAAGGTCAACTACAACGATTTTCATCATTTCTTTATAATGTGTTTCAAATTGAAGATTAATAACTCATAAACCAACGGGGACCCATTATTCATTGCAACGGCATGCATAAGTACTAAAAATCCACCGATAAGGTTTCATTCGGAAGAAAATACGAAGCCATCTTCTCGATGCCATTTTGCCTCAGTTGGCCGCTAGGTGCACGTTGCGTGACGTCATTCCTGCTGCGCTGCCTCCAAGAGAATTTGACTGCGAGCGAGCGAAGCGAAAAACGATTGTTTGGATTTTAAAATTACACCGTTTTGACAAGCCATGTCGTCTTCTGATGAAGTTTACGAGTCCCCATAGCATAACATTAGGGCAAATCATGTCCATGACTATTTATTAGAGCCAATACGGACGGGAGTTGAAAAATCCAAGTCACACTACGAAATGACATGTCGTCTTCTGATGAAGTTTACGAGTCCCCATAGCATAACATTGGGGCAAATCATGTCCATGACTATTTATTAGAGCCAATACGGACGGGAGTTGAAAAATCCAAGTCACACTACGAAATGACACCGGGAGCTCTAAGTCTAACTCAAGGGTCCGCTTCGGATGAAGAATCAACAAAAGATTTCGTTGAATGGTAAGTTTTAGAATACACTTCCCAAGCTTTATTGAACTATATTAACTGGTAAAAAATAATCGTTAGTTTCATTTACCCAATAAATTTACACATTCTGTAAGTAGAGGATGGTATGTTGACAGACCTAACTACTACAACAAATAGTACTTGGCTAGTGAATGTAGCTTTGTCATTGTACCCTGAGCACATTGAATATTGTGGACAGATGTTTGCATGCAGTTTATAAAGTATTTTCCTTTTATATTCATTCATTGTACCACAAATATAAATTTACAATGACTCTTTAATTATTTCTCTAACTTAGGTGTAGATGTCATTACTGCATCCCAATGAACACAGCCCACAGAAGTTTGGAGAGAGTGATGGCTCTAACGGAGGAATGGACATGCATCACCAAGCATCCCAGATTCCTGGCTAGCTGCATGAATAAAAATGTGCTGGAAGTGTCCAAATTTGAATCTATTCAAATGGACAGACCTGTTGGAGATGAGGTCTCTACAATGAGTAAGTTAGCCATTATTGCTACCCAAAAGGATGGTTTGAGGTTGAACAATCATATTTATTACAAAGGGAACATTAATTCCACTGTGTAAAATATTCAGTGTTCATATTGATGAACTACAATATATTTTACATAGCCAAGAATAAATAATGCCAGTTACATGAACTCCAGAGGCAGAGCTTACAATAAAATTATGAAGTGAGGGAATGGTTGACAAATGACAATTGTTTTTTTAGCTATACAACTTATTTTAAAACCATAGACAACTAATTGACATATTGCTTCAGATTATTCAGGTATCTAGCTTACTGCCAGTTTACACTCTGGATATGGCACAGACTGGGCAAAAGAAACAGGAAAGTGCTGGCAGCCTGTGTGGTAACAGCTGTTAGAAAATCCTTCCCTGACCCAGGCGGCAAATATACAGGTTATCTACAATGGAGCGGAAGATTTCTTTGTCAGGTTGAATCGACACCTGTGAGCACCTACGAGAAGATCCTTTTCAGGTTTCTCGTACTGGGAGGCAATAGGTGGTGGGACAGTCCTGTCATCTGCAAGGACCTCAGCAAGTCTGTAGCTTGGATATTTTTGCCTTAGATCAAGCACCTGATGTACATAGTCTGAAGCAAATCAATGATATTCATATTTTATGATAGTCATATAATAAGTAAGTTATATTATATGCCAATTTTTAATTGGGTAACAATGTTTGTGCAAATGAAACTTATTCAGGTTTTGGTAATAAATGTCAAAATAACATGTGTCTCATTTTAGATTAATGCATGTTCACACCAAAAGAAATTGGTACTTTGACAGGCTTGGGATTTTCCCATACCTGAACATGTTCAGTGTTCTAATAGCACTACTGCCACTAACAAAATCCCTGAAGCCATAAACAAATTCCCTGCGGGCATAGCTCCTGTAAAAAGTTGGCAATCCCACATCTTACGGTGTCCATTCACGCCGATTTGTTCAAAACAAGCAAAACTCCCCCCGGTATCTTTGATTCTGACTAGGGCCATCCTCCAGATCAACACCACTGTACATAAGCATTCTGTGAGCTAAATTTTTCTTCCATCAAATAAAACCCTGTGATTACACTACAAACAAAACAATATTTACCTAACAGTTCTTCAAACGCCATGTCATCATCAGTTTTCCATCTCAGCATCATCACTTTGTCAGTGAAGTCATAGTCAGGGTCAGTTTCCATCTCATCATCGCTGTCCACCAGTCCAACAGATTCCTCCTGGGGCTCATATTGGGTGCCCCTGGTGACACTTTTGGTGAGATGGGCCAACTTGGGTACCTCTTGAATATTTCTTTATGCCAGGAAAGATAGAACTCTGAGTCTGTAGAGACTTGTCAGCCATCTATGGTATCAATACAATAAGTATGCTACAATTTCATTCATCATAGCCTTTAAGGATGTAAATGTTTACAAATTGACTCTGAAAAGACACATGGATACATACAACAGAAGTTATCCCTGCCAATGCATTTCATCATATATAATAATGCAGTTGCCTTGTGACACTCACCAAAACATTTGCCTGCACCCCTAATGACAAGTGAGAGCAAGCTTCATGGTCGGCAGACGGCAAGGCACTCGCCCCTGGTGTAGCAAACAGCGCGGACGCTGACAGGCGAAGTTTCTTCGCCTAGCCTAGGTCGGCAGTACTTGAGTGTGACACCTCAGTCTGTGATTCACCACTGTCACTTGATTTATCTATCTGCTCAGCTGCCAATACCATTTCGGAGCCTAGGTTTCTTACGAAATCCTAGACTTTTGAGCAGCTCTGGGTCAGTCTCATAAGCACTTTTCTCGAAATGATCAGAACATAGAACTGTCGTATAACTATAAGGGCAGGACTCCAGTGTTTACGCTTGACTTTCGACACCCATATGCGGCGCATATGTCTTTTAGAAACAAAAAAAATCACGCCTGACTTCTCATTGTTCCGACAACCAAACGCACAACAATAAGGCATAATCCACACCAAGAAACGCACCAGACCGTGAAGAAAGACGAGTTAGTCACACGCTGTCAACCAACCGGGAAGGCTAAAGATGGCGATGAATATTCTCAAACAACCTGAATGACGTCACTGTACGGAAATTCACGAATTTTACCGAGCGGTATCTTGTCAGATTTGACGTGGGAAATATACATTTAAAAATCATTTTTCTTAAAGAAAAAAAGCGCGCAGTCACCTTATTTTGGTCACGATACGTAAAAAGATTCTTTTTTAAAACCAACAATACTGCGGTCGTTTCTATAATAAACAAACAAACTTCCAAAGACCCAATCATAATGATTTCGGTGCGTCGTCTGGTGGTTGTTGCCCTCAAATTCAACATAATGTTCAAAGCTCAGCATGTTCCTGGTTTTCAAAACGTTGTGCCTGACAAATTGTCCCGTTTCAATTTCCAGGAAGCCAAAAGAATTGCTGCTTGGCTGGATCCACATTCCACTCTAATTCCCAGGCACCTGGTCTCCCTTCACTGAGGCAACAAGCCGCTAAGCTCCTTTCGGAATCCTTTGCTCCTTCCTCAAGGCTAGTTTACCGCCGTGCAGTAGTTATTAAATATGCTAGTTTCGTAGATTCAGTCCACTCATCTCGCTCTTTCTTTCCAGTGTCAATTGATTTTCTGATCACTTTTATCACTTACTTACATTCTAAAGGATTTGCTTCCTCTTCTATACTTACGTATTCTACTGCTGTTTGCTTCTGCAACAAGATGCTGGGGTTCAAAGATCATTCATCTTCATTCATTGTCAAAAAAATATTAAGCGGTGTACAACGGGCAGGTATAGCAAAACCACAACGTAGCCCTATACACCTATCTCTCCTTCTTACCCTAGTAGACTCCATAGCAAAGTCTGGCCTTTCCAACTTTAATATCTTGCTATTCCAAAGTATGTTCCTTCTGGCTTTTCATGCTTTTCTCAGAATTGGGGAAATCACCATTCGAAATCAGCACATCACTTCGCAATGCGTGCAACTTCATGACTGCAATTTTACTTTCTCCTCTGTTCCACCAGGCAATACACCTACATGTGTAGAAATAACACTGCGCTATTTTAAAGGAAATACCTCACAACAGTCCTTTGTTATTCGCATAAACTCCTCAACAGTGTCTCGTTATTGTGTGGTGTCAAAACTACAGCAATATACATCCCTTCGCGAAACAACTCCAGGACCGCTTTTTTGCTTCCCTTTTGGCATTCCAGTTTCACGTAGTGCGTTTAGCAATCAGCTTAAAGCTACTCTTCGTCAGGCAAACATCAGGGACGCGGATATTAAACCACATTCCTTCTGCTTGGGAGCCGCTACCTCAGCTTGTGCACAAGGCGTCTCTGACCTGGACATTCAAAAACTAGGCCGGTGGAAGTCCGATGCATACAAACGATACATCCGCATTCCACATTTTCAGGCGGTCACTAGTGATCCCCCATCCTCAATCTAAATC
>CM067346.1:35985349-36047849 GCA_034190875.2 Urechis unicinctus
AATATACACATATATATACGTATGCGTGTGTCTATTTATGTTAACATATATATGAACAAATATGTAGGTATTGAATATATATATATAAATCTATATATATAGATATATATATATATGCATATGCATATATATATATATATAAATATACACACATATACATTTATATATATACATATATATATATATATTTATATATATATGCATATGTGTATATATGCACACATGTATATATATGCATATATATTTATAATTAAATATGTATATGCATATATTTATATAGAAATAGATAGATATATTACACATATATTTATATATGTATATATATTCATATATATAAATATATACCATATATATTTACATACATATATTTAAATATATATGTGTGTATACATAAATCTATGTATATATATAAATATATATATACATATATATATATATATGTATGTGTATGTATTCTCTTTTTAAATACAAATATATTTATATTTACTTGTGCATTTATATATGAATATATATGCATATATAAAGATGCTATATGTAGACATATATGTAAATATATACATATATATATATATATACATATGCGTGAGTCTATTAATGTTAACATATATATGAACATATAAATGCATATATATATATATATATATATATATATATATATATATATATATATATATATATATATATATATATATATATATATATATATATATATATATATATATATATATATATATATATATATATATATGCTGGGAAAGAAGTCATGCAGTGTACAATGTCGTAATGATATTAACAGCGTTAGCTGATAATAAATTGTTTGATATAATCGCACTACCGTATCGCAGTCTTTTGAAAGATGTTTCGTTAATATCCTCATTAAATCTTTTGTACCTGTACTTCAGTATATACAATACAATGTAGTCATAGAGATTGTGTGTGCTGGATACGCATGCAATAATTGCAAGAATATAATTCCTATCCGAGCTAATTACAATTTCCGGGTGGCTTATCGAAACCGGAGGAGGCATCATACCTCAGGCTGTTTGCCTCTGATTGAAATACATCTGCTCGTGAAGCGGACAATATATGAATCGCGCCATGTTACGAATATCACCTCCACCCCCTATCCCCCGCATTTATACTATTCATTGCTTGGAGCATATATATATATATATATATATATATATATATATACGATGAAAAAGAGGTGAAAGAGAACGATGCGATATTCACGTTTCTTTCATACTAGCACTTTCATCTTACTGACGTCAATGGATGTTTGTTAAGGATGGAAGATGAAACAGCCGTCTTTAAAAGAATCAATTATCCCACGGAAGCTTCCCATTCTGGCACTCAATCACGCAACTGACTCATTCCGTATTAAAGAGTCCTTACGTCCATTCACTTGCACCACCTGTTCTCTTCTTGCAAATCGATTCCCGAGTTAAGAAGCGATGAGAATACTGGTGGCTGCTACATCCTAGCGACCCAAACACTAAAACTGCTACCTTGACTTTAGGTAAATCCCTATTCTATCTGCTCTTATTTTATTATCACATATTTCTCCCGAATGCGTGGATCCCCATAGATGTTACATGGCCATGTTTAAACCCCTACCCCGGTATATCGAGACGCTGTGACTCCGCGATGACCAACAGGCTTAAACGCCTTATGCATATGTAACACAGCTAATGTATTAACGATGGAAAAGGTTAATACATGCGTTGAGGTAAGGTGAGGAATGACCTGCCAATATATCATTCGCATCAATTTTATAACGAGTGACATTGTCGTTATATGAAAGCTTAATTTCAATAAAATCCCTGGTCATTTATGCCGCATCGGCGATTGGTGGGTTCGTGTGTGACATAGTAGGAAGAGGCAATGTGACGCTTTTTCAAATAAAGCGCTACCATCACTTAAATCGGACGTCCAGCAATCAAAATGGATAAGCTTAAAATATAGATCGATAGATTGATAGATATTGGTTTTGTTGTCTATTGCATAACAACATTTGCACGCAGATTCCAACAGCAATAGTTGTGCACAATGAGGATGTGAGATTTGGTGATGGACGTATTCTTTTTCATCACCACAATCAATGCACAGCTAGATAACTATCATGTAACACTCCTTTGTAATATTGTTTTTATGATTTACAATATTTTTATTAATTATAACTCAATTTATGTGCATTTAAACCTAGACAAATACAACACTATATAAACGTCAGTCATAATACTACCTAGGAATTGCATATGAACAGGATATATTGATTTACGAACACACATTGTTCGATAGTTTTACATCCTTATGTCTTACACTAGCAAGATTTACAGAGTGGTACAACCAAATAATGACCTTGTTTAGTAACAATGGCATCTGCTTCTACTATACGTTTAAAAAAAACAGATACTGCGAGTGGCATGTTTTCTGCATAAACTGTGTACATTAAGGTTACAGTTCAATATTCATACACTTGTCGAATACTCAGATTATGAAGTGATTTAAACAATGTGCTAGATCTAGCAACACCTACCTTAAGCATAACAACTCCACATGCTTTAACCTTTGATATTGATTTTGCATCGGATTTGCCATCGCGCCAGGGATAATTCCACCAAATTATGACATCACCTATCCCACGTGCAAGGTATGACGACCACCAATGAGACTTATATAACATCGATCGAGTCTGGGGCAGAATGATGAAGGAAACGTTTCATCTGAGTGTTCCTATTTAGCGACGGCTAGTTCGACTTACAAGCAAACAGCGCCATGTTGGTTTAGCACTTATTACTACACAAATATTCTGAGACAAACAACCTGGCTCAGAACAATGTGGTTGTGATTTATTCATCATATACCATTATTCATATTACAAATTGCCTCTGACAAGCTGTACATGAGTCGTAATGCAATTCTAGAGCCGAAAGCTTATAGAAAATAGTTTGAAACCAAGCAGACAGACAAACAGTGGTTGTAATGATGTCCAAAAACAAGTTAGAGAATCGACTATGCCCGTTCCTGTGGGTCCGTCTTTGATTGAACCTATCTAGCTTGATAATGCAGCATGAAGCGGAGACAACACCCTTCTCGAGAGATAATGCCTACATAATAATACTCTTGAGACAGTGACTATCGATAAAATAATCAGGCCTGTGACGATCTACATGAACTGGCTAAACATCAGACAATCCTCTTCTGGTTATAGCCGCAATATGTCAAACCCTGATGTTTGTCTTTTACTGAGCAGGCCCATTACTATAGCAATATTGAATCGCGCGTCCAAACGTACTCATGACCTCTCCAAAGGCACACTGGGTTTACGTATTCTCCCACATGTCCCTACCACATTCTGTCACTGTATCATGTGGACCATGATAAAAGTAAGGGACGCTGGTCTCTATGCGATATTAGAATGAACCGCATAATCCGAACATGATTAGATATCAGACCGAGAAGACTATGCTTGGAAGAGAAAGGGTCGATAATTCAATTAATTACACGTCTCAGGCGTGTTATATGCAGTGACACATTCTCACTTAACTGCTCACATTCCATTCTCGCTTCTCTACATTTCCCCCTAGCTGCTCTACATTCTCGCATAGGTGCTCCCCATTCAGGTAATATTTACGCTAGCAGTAATGATTCAATTAATCCACACATTGGTGTTCTTGGTGGTGATTCATATTGCGTCGTGCTATGATATTTTTATGCCTTCATTAACAGCATATATAAAAGTGGTTCAGAACTAGCTAATGCCTAAACTCACGTCGCGACATGAAACCATGACATTACCCACTGAGTCGATCTACCTTCGCGAGAGCATTATATGGAGGCGTTTATTGAGTTTTCCTTTCCACCAGGGATTATCGCCAACCATTTCTTATTCACCATGCTTCCTTATACGCAGTTCGGTCTTTTTGCGTGATTTGCGATACCCAAACATAAGCATTAATTATGTATCTAGCTATTCTGGTCATTAACCATCCCAGGAAATTCCACTCGCACATAATTGAATACATTATTCCGCAACAATCATGCATAACGTGTAAAAATGAAATAGCTTATTCTAGCGTAGAGGTCGAAGCCGGTATATCTAATGTATGATTCCGTATATATAAATTTTGAAGACTGCTCGTAGAGGCACGACTACATTTCCACATGAGCAGCGTAAATACATTCTGTTATCACCCAAATAGCCAGACTGTATGATATTTTAATTTAATCTAATTATATATATACATATAAATATATATTAATATATATATACATATATTTATATGTATATATATATATTTTATATATATATATGTGTGTATATATATATGTATATATATATATATATATATATATATATATATATATATATATATATATAGAGATCTATCTATATCTCTCTATCTCTCTCTATCTATATCTATATATCTATCTCTCTCTATCTCTCTATATATATCTCTATCTCTATATCTATCTCTCTCTATATATATATATATATATATATATATATATCCTTTAAGATTGTTAGAGTCGGAAGACCCGGACAGAAATTAAGTGAACCAAACGCGAGGTGGGATAATGCAAGCATGGGTAATCTTTCAAGGCATGCATATGTAAACATTTGACGCACAGTTCTATATATATTTATATATATATATATATAAATATGTATGTATATATTTGTATATAAAATATATATATATGTTTGTATATATCTATATATATATATATATACATATTTATATATATATATATTTATATGCATATATTTAGAATATATAAATATATATATGTATATTAATATATATGTATATATATGTATATATATATATGTCTATATATATATTTATATATATATATGTTTTATATATACAAATGTATTTACATGCATACATGCATATATATGATAAACTTATATATGTACTTATATATATGCATATATAAAAATTATATATCTATGCATAGAGAATTTATACATAAATATATATATATATATTTATATCTGTATATATATATATATATTCATATATATATTTATATATATACATATATATATATATGTTTATATATATATAAATATATATTTATATGTAAATATATATTTATATATATAGAGAGAGAGCGAGATAGAGAGAGAGAGAATGAGAGAGAAATATAGAGAAATATGTATATTTGTATAAACATATACATATGCATTATTAAGTCATCCGCATTTGAAGAGTATTGAAGCAGTGTCGTAATTGAAACATTACTCCGCTATGTATCACTAGTCAAGCCAAATATCACAGTAAAAGCAAAGTGTTACCGTTACAACTTACCTATAACGTGGTGTAATAGTTGTTTATCATTTTAACCTAAATGCATAGTGTAACCATAATTTAGATTATCTTTCCTATTCAAATGTTAATGCCTATTTACAGATTATTTGCCCATTACTTACACTTCGTCGTTGCTTTGACGGTCATTTTTTTGCGTGCCAAATATCCAATCACTTTCACTTCTTGTTCGTTTTCGGGTGCCACTTTAATTGGCTTGATTTCGGAAAATGGAAACACGAGGTCATCATTCGCTATTCATCGGATCACGAAATAACTCGCCTTTTATATAAACGTGCAAAGACTTACAATCAATGTAGTGTTATATGGAAGACTTCACAGGGAATCATAATTTCTGTCGCAACGGAACAACTGTTAAGCTGGAGTCTAAGCTAGGGGCGTTTATGTGGACGAAGTATCTAACAAAACAAATACCGCTCGCTAGTATAGTTGTTCTGCCTTTGATCTGTTTCCAGGACGTTTTTTCATATAGCATGTGTGAAATATAATAGCTCATTGCATATCTCAGGCCATCAGCTTAATGTGTCACTTTAAAACGAGCAAGGGTAACTATCATCAAGGAGAGTTTAACCTTAGCCTTTGATATGGCGGTTGTATTAATGCAATAGACATTTAGTTTAATGGCCTTTAATACCCATCTGAAAGTGTTTTCTCACCTTATTCTCACCTTATTCCCCTGGCGTAAGCACCTCGCCCAGGGAAGCTAGTTGTGAATGCACGCTATAACGGATGGCGGATGTCAATGCGACTACCGTGTTTGTTACTGTTTTTTGTCATAATATCTCGCTATTTGGGCCAAAAACCGCGCGTCCATGACCTAAGCACATATAATGCAGTTTCGCGAGTAATCGCAACGCGACTTATCGCGACGCGAGTTATCTAGACCTTTACTTACGAGAGCATTATTTAGAAATTGCTTATCAACTGATGTGGATAAATTACGGTCTAAATAATCCATGAGTTCGGCGTCAGTGGATGCTGTTCCACGCAAAATTGGTGACATTGCTATTCCTCATTGGTAGCTATTAACTGAATGAGTAACAAGCAACATGTGCTACGGTGATCCACGCTATGAACTAGTCATGGTTTAGTTAAGCCCAACGGAATAAAAGTGGGAACTGATCGAATTCATGATTAAAGGCAACGTTGGTAGACACATTAGATCTGAAAGGCTTTGCATAGGGCGCCAAGAAGGGTCAAATTGACGCAATATGTGGTGTGTTTACTAGCTACCAGTTGAAGGCTATTTACAGAAGAGCCATCCAGCATGTTTCCAATGCTAATATCACAGCATCCCCAGCATAACGTGATAGATTTGTCCGAACCATTTTGCTTTTATGCATGCTCTGCCAACCGTATTTATAATGATAATTTGTAGATGGATAACGCGAAGACAAACTGTATCACCACATTATTGTTGAGACATATAATTAATTCAGATTCTTGATATTTCAGTGCGCATGTCCGCTATCGAGGAAATAGACGTCACTGTGTGTAGACCACCTTTATGCCGATACTTTTGTCTTTTATTTATCATACTGGGTGCTGCCGTGGTGAACATGATTTGATGCATTTAAAAAAGTTAAGCGTGTAACTCCACACATTATGTGTTTAACTCGTAAAATACCTACAGTAATTACAGTGTCTTTTGCTTTAACGTAGCTTATGAGGCGCTTCAGATTAGCTCTGAAAATGATCGTGTCCGAAATGGATTAGACCGCTTTCAAGAATAAAGTATACCTTTGAGTAACCTACAGACACGTTCTTGTCACATGCCACGGATTATATTCACCCCGCCGAACTCGCGAACATATGATATTTTGATGTTCGACACAAGCAATGCCGACGTGACAACCTCGAATGCAACATGGATACCCTCGCTAGAGGAATAGTTCTCTTGTTGGTGCAGCTGCTCAGTTCCTGCTAATGATGGAATGGCGTGGCTTTCAATCAGCTACAGCGCGATATATAACAGGAGGGCTTCTGTGTTCTTGGGACTTCATCATCTAAGCACCAACTGAAACTACCAACAAATGAAGCCGGTAGTTCTCATGATATGGCAAGCCATCGTTGTACACATTTCACTTGAGGTGTTTTATATAAGCATAACATTAGTTTCTCTTCAGTTATATCATTATGGTTGGACAAATGTACATTTCTTGTTTGTATGTATTTTTTTCTTGATTAAATGAATATCTCGTTGGAAAACCCGATGTTAATTATATCGTCCACAGTGAAAGCCGTCAATCTAGTCCGTCATTACATGCAGATATTCCTACTGTGTGCACTGGTGCGGATATTTTTGTGTAAACTGATGTTGTCATATCAAATATTCATTCTAAAACAAACTCTCTTTAAAGATAAAGTTTTAATTACTCGTTAAAAGTATGGAAAATTACACATCGACATTCAATATTAAATGAATATAAATGCATATATTATGCTACTGGTGGCGTGCTCCGTGGCGACAGGAAAGGTGTGGGCTGATGTTATTTTTGTGCACTTAATGGATCTTACCGGTTAGGATGGTCAGCGGCACGAGCGGATGTGCGTGATATAGCATGCGGAAGACGGAAGACGAAGGCAGCAATGGGTTTAAAGCTCCCTTACACCACCTCAGATCTGCTGATTGACAGCAGATTTCATTAAATGGCGCAGTATTGTTTTCACCTCTCATCGTATCCATATTTCACTTTGGTAATAGTAAATATATATTACTTAACTGTATATTCCTCACTGTCACAACATTTTCATCTTTGAGCTTTAAGAAGAATGTAAAAAGAGGTGCAGGTTCAGCAGGTTCAGCTGTTCACTCAAGCATAGATAAAATGCTTAGTTTGGGCAAGGGAAGACATAAAAAAAAGACTGCTTTATTCTACATATAACCAGAGCAATGGAATTGCTTCCCTCAATTATATTTTATCACTCGTTCAATCTGTCCCAATTTGTGCGGAGCGCTTTCATCTAATCAGGAAGTAATTAGGGAAGGTAGATGCAGGTTGGCTCATTGCGGTTTCTTGCCTACACCGCGGCAGTCGCAGCCGACACGTGATTGTTTTTTCCCCTGTATATGAGCGTCGCTCCCTCAATCCCAAAACATTTGACCAGAGGTTGTCAGAGACTTGCAATTTATTTAAGGTCATACCTTACGCCAATACCCTCTCGCCGTGAAGAGTTGACAAAGAAACTGTCGCTGAAACAAATTCATTCAATAATGTTCTAAAATATCACTTTATTTTATGCAGACCATGGTATTTTTCTGGTTTATATATATAATTCATTCGATTGGTGACTTCATTCTTGGCAGCGCACGTAAGTGGTTTCAGCTATTAATGTGCGTAAAACCGAGGATTTCTAGTCACTTGTTTCATAATTATAGATTCTATATACGAACTACTACGGCTTCCGAGTCTGGGATTTTCAGAGACGCTACCTCGGGCTATTGGCTGTCATAATTCGTGTTAAGATAAAGCGATGTCGAGCTGCAGATGGGTGCGATTAGCGCAAACAAAACCGATGGCCATCCTCTTGAATTAAATGCTAATCCAACGGAACTTAGCGAATATGTCTGTGGTTGCCTACAAACAAAACACGTTCTGCAGCGTCGTCATCAACTCAAGACCAACGAAACCCGCTCATAATCTTGTCAGTTGCTTCTGACTACAAAGACAGCACTCTTGTTATTACATTTTCTATTTAGTACAAAGTCAAAGCGTTTCTGGGAAGGGAAAACATTTTATGCAAAGGTTTTCTTCGCACCATAACACAGAGTTTGGCGTGTCTCGTTTTAGCTCAGCATTGCTGTGCTGAAACTTAAGTTTGTTTCTAGTCTCTGCTGTTTTACTACCTTGTACAATAAGATACGTAAGCGTCTGGGAATACGGTCGGTGAGAGGTATCTTGTAATAACTTGTAGTTTAGCATACACGGCTTTCAACCCATACCAATGCATGAAGAGACACACATTGGACGTAATATCAATACTGCAAATGCGATACGGTATGGTGTCCGAGGTGTACAATGAATGCCACCTTAATGTTTGCTGCGTACACATGTTTGGTAGGAGTTTAGCAGTCATATCACATGTGCCACGCTTTTGTAATAAACAAGAACCATATACTGTCTAAATGGAGAGGGGAACAGAATATTTGTTCGCGACTTGCATTGTGCCTCTTTTATGCGATGTTCATGGAACAACATGTTGTCCGATTCCTATACCTTAAATATGACAGGTTGTCAGCAATAAACATTCAAGCTTAACAAGGTATTTGACACTTATGACTAGATTTTGATAATTCATTCGGCATTCGACAGTGATCGTGTGTAACATGACACCTCAGACAGCTGCAATTAATGACCACTACTGTACACACGTTTCTCACCTGCAAGGTGTCAACGAATAATTCTATTGCGGTCAACACATTCGGTTATATTACACTGGTATGCAAATGAGCAGCTGGGCGGCACATGGCCACAATTCTCAGGGACATGCATAACACGTACACACTCCTTGCACGAACGCTTTCTAACCTTGTGTACGGAATACCTGCAGCAATGTTAAGCCATGCATAACCATAAATTTGGATACTAGAAATCTTCTGTTCATCACTAGGTTTCTGTAACTATTTTTGCATCACTCAGTTCTGATCAATGTTTTTTATCGGTCTCGATATACACATCGGGTTGATGCGTCTCACGCCAGTAATACCAATCGTATAATCGATCGTGCGCATGCGTAGTGCAGCGTGCCAATTATATGATGTTATTGCTGATTTTGGGATGCGGATGGCCGACTAGCCATTAGCTGCTTCTCTTCATCATTTCGGCCGCTTACGGCATGAAACGGAAACAAATCACATGAATATAAGCGTAATTATCTCTAATAAACAGCGCATTTCAGCATCTATATATTATTAGCTATTGTCCATAAAAGATACATACACATACTTGGCTCCTTTATTGCACGCGGCGCAATAACAGAGAGCGGCGAGCGTCGATTTTAATGTCATGCGTTTCTGCCACTGCGAGGCTCCACTTCTCGCTATGTCCAGATTGGTCGTGATATAAGGTGCTTGTGCATGCTTATGCGTCGATGAGAATTATTGGCAAACTTGCTGATCAACCAGTCCGTGGTTACAAGGAATTTAAATTTGGACCATTACTAATCTCTTGGTAGTTTTGCAATTAAAAATTTGTATATGATTTGCATTACATTTATACCGATGCAGCTTGTGACAGATGCATGGCCTGGCTACACAGGACATTGGCACTTACGAGAGGCAATTGCACCTGGTAAGCTGCATGTTACTGACATAGTAATATACATATATATATATATATATATATATATATATATATATATATATATATATATATATATATATATATAGATATATATATATATATATATATATATAGATATATTATATATAACGTAGATATATATCCATATATATATAATATATATATATATATATAGGGATATCTATATCTATATCTATATATATATATCTATATATATATATATATATTATATATATATATATATATATCTCTCTCTATATAATCTCTATCTATCTCTATATCTATATATATATATATCTCTCTATATATATATATCCTCTATATGTATATCACCCACAAAGGCGCTCTCTTCTATATCTAAAACTGTTAGTTTTTTAGTTCACATGAGGGTGCAGGGCAAAGCAGTGCTTCAATTTTCCATTAAAACGATTGCACAAATGTATCATCTGGAAAGTTAGAGACTGTAGATGTTTTCATAGTGTGTGTCATGTTTGACCAGACATCCGACGAGATAGTTAATTTCTGTAAAATGTCTTGAAATGTAATTTTATCACTTTAAGGCTGATAAAGGTATAGGTCAGCTACTGAAGCAGACAACGATGTAATTACCCCTGGACTAAGACGCCAGAAGCATGGTTGTTTAATCACTTAAGTGCTAATTATTCAGTGGTTATTCAACGACCATTTATTGAGTAATAATCGATTGTGTACAATCGTGTTTTGATCTTAATCAATGCAAATTAACAGTGTAACATAATAACTGTTTTGAATATTTAGCTGTTAGAATCATGGTAATGATCTCAGTGATTAACGTTACTTTCAATATCTGACCATGTAAATTCGAAGTCGGGGTAAGATACGTCCTTCGACCATGTATAGGAACACGCAACCTGGGAGAAGCGTGCTGCTTTGTCATTGCTATTCTCAATATCGCATAGAATTTTCTGACCAATTTTAGGGCGCGGTCGCCATGATCAATCAGAAAACTCCATATCTTCAATAACAGACCGCATTTATATGAGTATAATATAAAAAAGAAGATGGCTGTCGCTGCCACCATGAGCGATTCCATTCAAACAGCAACAATGGCTTCTTATATCTTCCTACACATTATTTGGTTAGTTTCTGTTATTCATGGCATCAAACACCTTTATGATGGTCGACGCAAACCTACCGACTGGGTATGTAGAGGACATAGTCCCCACCCGACATATCAATAAGATGTTCCTAACGAGGCGGCTGCAGAATTTGCATTGCACGGTTTACTTAGCTGAGACATAGCGTCTTCAAGCGATGTTTACATCGTTGCCAAAACTGTGCGTTCTTGAGAAACCACGCAAGTGAGGTGCCAATGACAACTGATTGCAGCTAGTCGCTGAAAAATTAAACCATTGTCTTCGACTGTCTACATTGGACGCATGGTAAATAGCCGCATAACATGGCATTGCTGGAGAAGAGACCTGTGCATTGTGTCTTCGGTCTAAAATTCAATTGTTTACATCAAATATTTTGCAAATTGCTGAAGATCAGGTAATGAAATAAACCATCATTACGTGTTTCCCTTTTCTTGAAACTGTTTATCTACTGCGCACAATATACTGGATGTTGACTCGTGGAATCTTGTACCGTTCGTCATCATTTGCTGATAAGTATGTGACTACACCATGCAACACACGATGACCTTACTGGGAGGAATATTGTGACTATATCAATGCGCTGACGACTGTATATATATATATATATATATATATATATATATATATATATATATATATATATATATATATATATATATATATATATATATATATATATATATATATATATATATATATATATATATATATATATATATAGATATATATATATATATATATATCTCTCTATATATATATATATATATATATATATATATATATATATACATGTACAATGATAATGAGAAAAAGATGTACTGATATATCAACTTAAGCTTTACCTCCAACGGTTCTCTCTCTTAGAACTACAATAGTTAGTTTTGTCATTCACATGAGGGCGCAGAGCGACAGATTGTTTCAATTCACCATGAAAACGATTACACAAATGTAGTATCTCGAAAGTTAGAGAATATAGATGTTTTCATAGGGTGCTTCTTACTTGACTAGACATCCGACATTCTGTAAAATGTTCTTGAGATGTAATTTAATCACTTTAAGGCAGATAAAGGTTTGGGTCTGCTTCTGTGTCAGACAACGGTGTAATTACCCCTGGACTAAGACGCCATAAGCATGGTGGTTTAATCACTAAAGTGTTAGTTATTTGGTGGTTGTTTAACTACAATTTATTGAGTAATAACGATTGGGTACAATCGAATTTTGATTTTAATCAATGCAAATAAACAGTATAACATAATAACTGTTTTGAATATTCAGCTGTACGGATCATAGTTATGATTTCAGCGATTAACGTTACTTTCAATATCTGACTATGTCAGATCGAAGTCGGGATACGATACGTCCTTAGACCATATATAGGAACACGCAACCTTGGAGAAGCGTGCTGCTTGTTATTGCTATTCTCAATATCGCATATGTCGCCATGATCAATCAGAAGACTTCATATCTTCAATAACAGGTCGACTTGCGGCAACTTAGAAACGTTGGATCAACAGCCCCACGGATGCCGCCACTCGACGATGGGAATGTATTTTCATCATTTGCGCACTCATCGCACATCTAGTCGGATTGAGTCCTCTAACCATAACGAAAAGCTCTTTGGTATACCCATGCACATGCAGTACTTTTTGTCAATGTTGAAATCTTCACATAGCCATAACGATGTAAATGAAGAACAATATGGAGTATAATGCGCTATATAATATAAAAAAAAGGATGGCTGTGGATGCCTTCATGAGCTATTCAATTTAAACAGCCACAATAGCTTCTTATATCTTCGTGCACATTTTTCTGTGAGTTGCTCGTATTCACGGCATCAGATATTTACATATTCTGGATGCCTGATAGCTCGCAATCCAATTAATCTTACTACATTTTATGATAGTGTTTTCAAACACGCCGTGGAACGGAAAGAAACATTGGTCAATGTGAGTAGTTGGTGCAGTAATAAATAATGCTTCGCTGGAATTATATTTTATGCATTGTTTTCCAAACTGCGTTTTTAGCTTTCGTACGATTGAATACTCTCGTCAAGATTAATTCATCCGCTTTGCTGATTAACAGATGGCTTGAAACATAAAATTGGAATAGTTAAGATTTATGAATATTGCCATGCCGAGCAAACAGATATCCAGAACAATATAAGAAGCTTCTTGTTAAATGCCACCCAAATATTAGGCACATACACGTATATTTAAGAACATATAGATAGACACACACGGATGATCGCACACACGCATGCATATGCGCAAACATAACGCACAAACACACTCATACGCATGATAAATATACTCAGCTCTCAATGTGTGACAAGTTATGGTTAGGCTTTATGCATATGCATGGAACGAACACTATTAAAGGAAAGCGCCTCGGCAAATTCACCCTAACCATTATTATCTACCACAATCGTGTGATGTAACCAGCTCGTTGCGATACGTATTGGTGATAAATAGCAATGTAACGTCCAAATTCACTAAGGCTTTAAATAATGATTCATATGCATCCAGCCACATCTTTATCCGAAAATGTCGTTTTGTCCGACTGATCCTAACATTTAATACTAAGCCAGTGCTAAACTAGGGTTAAACGCCTAACTCGTTCAGATTCATAACGGAAACTTTCCTGTAGAACATGTGCATGTCGCATCGCTGTACAAAGCCCTGACAATACACCTTGCATAAGGCCCGTAACATCTATTGTCTGGATTTTAGGAGATCAACTGTTCGGTTATTGAAATTGAAGTTGTTTAACTTCGAGAGCGGAGGAACACTACTGTTCACCTTCCAAGTGAATAAAATCTGGTTCCTGATACCCTTAGATTGTTTAAACTATTGGTAATTATAATGCTTCCGAATTCACTTTTCAGGATACCATGTGCCATATGACGAATACAACTAATGGGTGCTAAGTGCGTTAATAACCAAATGATATATTTGACTCATCACTGAAATTATCTTATAGATAGACATCATTTGCCATGCAACATGGGGATTAAATTTGATTCAAGGAGAATGGGAATTATACTTCTAACAAAAAGAAAAGCACAGCGTCCTGTCTAGTGCTCAAGGCGAAAACTTCGCATGTCTAAGGCATAAAACAAAAGACAAATTGAATATACAAGCGAAAATCTGATACATGCGTTATAGTTGTTGGTTAAGTCAATTTCATTACACAATAGACTACACAACCAATCTCTTCAGCATGCAAACTCAACAAAATACCTGGGACTAACTATCAACAAGCATCTAGACTGGGAGAACATATCAAAAACATAAGTAATAAAGCAAGCCGCAGCTTGAACTTAGTACGTCGCAACATAAACGTCGCCTCAACATCAGCCAAAGAGATTGCCTACCAATCACTTGTACGCCCCACTGTTGAGTATGTCGCTTCTGTATGGAACCCCTATGAAAAGTCAGACATCGATAGACGCAGACGAGATGCTCCGAGACCTGCAATGGACTACACTCCAGGACAGGAGAAAGATGGCACGCCTGACGCTCCTCTATAAGATCACCAACGACTTATTTGCTATTAACAAAACAGACCGCCTTACACCTCAGCTTCGGCAATCACGTCATACAGCAGCCCACTCCTTCCAGTACCACCGCTACAATAGTACTTACCGCCAGCATTCTTTCTTCCCAAGAACCATTAAGGAGTGGAACAGCCTCCCACCAGACATCGCATCAGTAGGCACAGTTGAATCCTTCAAGGATCAACTAGCCACATACTTTCTCTAGCTCCTTAGAACTCTTTTTATTTTTAACCCTCACTATATATATTCTCACTTTATTTCTTTCTTATCTTTATGCGTACCCCCCTGGCAATAATGTTCAACCAGTTGAATTTGTCCAGTAGCGCGGTAGAAGTAGAAGTAGAAGCTAATATTGACGCTATCATAAATGATTCAATTAATCCATTCCTAGGAAGTGTTTTCGTGGTGGTGATTCAAAATGCCGTCGTACTATGATATTTTTTTGCTTACATTAATAATAGTGGTTCAGAACTACCTAATGCCTAAGCTCACGTCGCGACATGAAACCATGACGATTCCCATTCAGTCGATCTACCTTCACGAGAGCATTATATGGAGACGTGTTTTTGAGTTTTCCTTCCCACCAGGGATTCCCCTGTGCTCTTGTGTACGCCGTTCGGATCTTTTGCGTGATTTGCGATACCCAGACATGAACTTGAATTATATTTCTTGGTTTTTTCATTAACCACCCAAGGAAATTTCACCCGCTAATGATTGACTACACTATATAGCAACAATCATGCATAGCATGTGAAAATGAAAGAGTTAATTCCAGCGGGTTACATTAAGTGTCGTAGTTATACTAATGTAGAGGTGGGTACAAAGGCGTGCTACCAAGGTTGTAGCCGGTATGTCTGAGGTATATTTCTAACAAAGATTGCGCTTGTTAAGGCTGGCGCCGTTTCAAATACGGTGTCTCTCGTGGTTATCATACAGGTATAAAAAATGTTCAATTGGGTAAGATTATATCAGGGTTGACGTGATGTTTTCAGCTTCGCAGAAATACAAACCCAAAACGAGGGCATTTGCCTACCGTTATTTAAATTGTAGCAGAATTAAGACGATATAACTTGCGTTGTGATCCCATGGAATAATTTACCAGCCGAGTTACTTTCAGCTTATTTGCTGAACGTTTGAAAAATCATGTTATTTGTGTACTTTAAGAACAATGTTTATGTAATATTTCAACCCGAATGCGTTCGTAGTCAATTAATGATGACCATTGACAGAACACTTATATACCAAACGGTTTTTTGACCCTGGGCACCTATTACCATAAGGATTTGGTGGCCAGTTTTGTACAAAATTGTGTAAACTACGGATTTGTTACTCTTTCTCATCAACTGAGTAGCCAGTGTGGTTCATGGTTCAGTTTCCCATAGCATCAGATGCGTTGGCTGCGTTCGCGACGGGAATATGTAATGGCAAGCTATATCTGTTGAATTAAATGACGGGACAGAATGTGACAGGTTTTATTGATGCATCGCAAATTAACTTAACTCTCCCGTTTCATTTACTGCACACACTTTAAATACTTCGAATCGAGTTATAACGTTCATATATCAAGATGCAATTGCTCTTTCATATCGGTCAGCAAAGAGGGGATAACAGCATATTTGATAAACTGCCCATATTCACCCTGCAAGCAGCATCTTGGCAATGCTTTGATATATGCCAGTGAAACGAACATTGCCTTTCCGCCGATTAAAGATTGGTGGCGGTTGATGTTTATGTATGTGACACAGCGCGCTTGTCGATTAGGGAAAGTTAAGTTGGCACGAATACAGATTACCTGAACCAAACACCAGATGGGCAAATGAGCATACATATATATAGATATATATATATATATATATATATATATATATATATATATATAGAGATATATATATATATAATATATATATATCTATATATATATAGATATATATAGAGATATCTATATATATATATATATATATATATCTATATATATATATATATATCTCTATATATATATAGATATATCTATATATTATATATATATATCTATATATATATATATATATATATATATATATAATAAATTATTTCAGGCACAGGGCCCATAGTAAATAAGACATGCATGTAAGTAAGCGTTCAATGCAGTGCATTTAAAATACGGCATCAATGGGTCCATATTGCACCAGATCGTACCATGTAACAATCATTCAAATATTTTATTAATAAGTTATCGGAGAGTTTTATCCTCCTTATTAATGCGTAGGTTGATATTCTCATATATGCTTGAAATCCTGAGATACTGTTTGAGGCGAACATATGAATGGCACTGTCTCTTTTTGATACACCCAATATATTTCGGTACATGTTATTGTAAGCAACTTTTTTAAGCGATTTTTGTGTATAATTAACCCATAGATATGGACAATAAAGTATGCTGCAGTAGGTTTGACAAATTTTAAGTTTTACATTCAATAAGCGTTGGAAGAAATTTTGTTTAAGACTGTTTGACCGACCATATAAAACTCGCATTTGCCTCAGCATGTCATCGTCATCATTGGAATTTGCATTTACCATAAGGCCTAAATATTTCCATTGTTTAGCATACTGCAATTGTATATCATTCAACGATACTAATGGACAGAACAGTTTGCGGGTCTTTGGTTGAATCACAATGCAAACAGATTTCGATATATTGAACACTGTGCATGTTGAACTCTGAATCGAGAACAAAGGTCCAAAAGTTTTTGCAGTCAATTGGCACTTGGCGAGATCAGACATAGATCGTCCGCATAAAATACATGATTGATACAAATATCATTAATATAACAGCCGGTGCAGGATTTCAACAACAGACTTGAAAGATCATCGACATACACATTAAATAATTTAGGGGATAAAATTCCATCTTGTCGAACGCCATTGGATACAGTAAAATATCGAGACGATTCACCATCCCACTTAACACAGATTAACTGTTTCTGATACTAAAACATTAAAATTCTGGCTAAAACCAATGGCTTGCCACAGTTGATGAGCTTTTTAAACAGCAACCAATGATTGACCTTGTCAAAGTCCTTCGACGCATCTAAAAAAACATGTGTACACAGGGCTTCCAAGATCTTCATAGTATTGTATAGTTCTCTTAGCAGTGTAAATACATATATCCGATGAGTGACCGGCCTCAAAGCCAAATTGATTGTCGCAGGTAGTAAGATACCCGTCTGCGATATCGAGTAGCACTAATTGGAAAAGTTTTGAAAAAGATGTGACCATAGCAATGGGCCGGCAGTTATTCGTATTGCTAGTAGCCCCATTCTTATTTGTGATTATTGGTATAATAGCAGACTTCATGAAAGAAACTGGAAGATACCCATGCTTTAAAAAAACATGAGAACAGCAGTGACACATAGACATATATGCTTTCCTCGGCATTAATAAAATGTTCAGCGGCAAGACCATCTACCCCGCAACATTTTCCTCGTTCAAGCGTCCGTAATGCTCGACGAAGGTGAGCAGGGGAGATAACAGTGCTATATATATGTATATATATATATATATATATATATATATATATATATATATATAGAGATATATATATATATATATATATATCTATATCTATATATATCTCTATATATATATATATCTATATATATATATATATATATATATATATATATATATATCTATATATATATATCCCTACCTATATATCTATATCTAAATATATGTATGTGTCTATTTATAAATATATATATATATGTATATCTCTATATTGTATATATATATTTATATATATATATATACTCATATATAAATACATATATAAGTTTCTTCTTCCACTTCGTGACTTGAGATCCGCCTATTTATGATAAGGCTCAGTGTCACGCTACTAAATATAGCTATGTAAGACTGAAGGCTATGTTTGCAAAAGGCCCGATTACGCAATAAGCAATTTCCAGCATGATTGGAGGCAAATTTGTTTTTAGCGCTTTCTTTATGTCACGCGGGTAGATTCTAACCTCAAATTACAGTAATTCTTTGCTTTTTTCTTGACAAAGAAAAGTTCAAAGGTAATTTCTATGTAAAGGACACTGTAATCAACGGAACATGGTCATCAATCACTTTTAATGCTGTCAAGAGAACAGATGTTTTCTCAACGAAAAACGTACTTTCAAATCAACTCCACATTACTCGAGACAAATATAAATAGGCCATCCGACGTAAATGAACATATTCTACCTTGAGAGGCCATGAGCAACGAGATATTTGGCAATTATATAGCATAAACAAATATATCTATCATACCTACCCATTTAATTGCATTAAGCGTGTAAACAACAAATATACCAGCTTTGGCTGTGGTTGGAATAATCTAAATATTTCAGAGTTTGAAAAATGACATAAAACACACACACACACACACACACACACACACACACACACACACACACACACACACACACACACACACACACACACACAAACACACACACACATATATATATTTATATATATTAATTTTTTATGAATATATATAAATGTATCTAAATATATATATATATTTAAATATATATGAATATATATATATAAATATTTTCACATATATATATGCATATATATACACATATATATATATATATATATATATATATATATATATATATTATATACATATATATATAATATATATATGTCTATATGTATATATATATATATATATATATATATATATATATATATATATATATATATATATATATATATATATATATATATATATATATATATATATATATATATTGATTCAACATACCATGTAGTGGGCAAATGCTCTATCTTAGACTTTACATGAGCAATGGGTGTTTGACCATGTCTTAATAATGAGCAATGCATCAAAATTGCCGATTCATAATTAGTAATATAAGCCGTTGTAGGAAACCCTCATACCTACTGTTACTTGGAAGTTGATAATACCATTGAGTCGTACCCCGTAGTAGTACGCAGATGGCTGCTTCGTTTCCAACCACATTGAATATATCTCGGTTATCCTTTGCTCATTGCTTACTCTCTGTCGTTCCTTTGAGGGTCGTCATTTTTGTGGTAATCATGCAATCACTATTACTTCTTTGCTATCGGTCGCCGCTGCTTCAATTGGCTAGATTTCGGAAAATGTAAATACAAGGACATCATTCGCTGTTAATCGGTTATTGCAGCAAGTATATTCGTGAAATGACTCGGTCTTTTATAGAAAGGTGCAACGAGTTACAATCGATGTAGCGTTATATGGAGGACTTCACGGTGAATCACAATTTCAGTCGTAACGCGATAACTGTTAATGCGAAGCTAGAGTCTAAGCTAGGGGCGTTTATGTGCACGAAGTATCTAATAAACAAATACCGCTCGCTAATATTGTTGTTCAGCCTTTGTTCTGTTTCCAAGACCTTCTTTTATATAGCATGTCTAAAATAGAATTGTTCGTAACATATCTCAGGCCATCAGCTTATTGTGTTACTTAAACACGAGGAAGGGTAACTTTCATCAAGGAATGTTAAACAGCCAAATTTTCTAACTCTAGCCCTAAAGTTGGCTTGCATCACAGATCTTGGACATGTCGGTTGTATTAATGCAATAGACAATTAGTTAAACGGCCTTTAATACCCATGTGAAAGCATTGGTAAATCTTTAGTCGAATGGTTTCAGCTCATTGATATAAGTTGTTATCTAAAACTAACTTGTTCTGACATTATCAACTGATGTGCTGAGACTGGTAAATCTGTGAATATATATGTGCCGCACGTTCTTATCAAATATAAATAATCACTCACTTAGCCAAAGTAAGTGTTTGCCTAATCGTATGATGCTTTTCGTTTAATGAATATTTCCGGCTAGAACACCATCACCAGTGGTTTCATCCTGAGCACCTAATGTATGACTGAGACAACACGCCAATCTACAACTGTGGGATTCTCCAACAGCCTAAGATTTCTTACTCAACATATCCTCATAACATGTGTTCACTCTTTTGCCAATTTGTGCAGAGCGCTTTCATCTAATCAGAAAGTAATAAGGAAAGGAGGATGCAGGTTGTGCTTACCGCGGTTAATCGCCGTAAGCAGCTGACAATTAATAATTTATATTTCCGAGATATAAGCATCACCCCACAATCCCAACACTTTTGTTGTGAGGTTTTCAGAGGTCAAATCTTAAGATAGGTCATATCTTAAGCCATTGCCCTCTTGCCGTGACGTGCTGCAGATGGGTGTTATAAGATTTTAAAAAAAACAATATATATTTATACATATATATAAATATATGTATATTTACATATATATGTATATGTATATATATACATATGTACATATATATATATATATATATATATATATATATATATATATATAGATATATATATATATATATATATATATATATATATATCTATATATATATATATATATATATATATATATATCTATATATATATATATATATATACTATATATATAGATAGATAACCTAACCACTACTTTGTACCTTGAAAGATTTTCCCGGTAATATTCTCGACATGAACCCTTCGTAATGACAAGGTAGTCGATATAATAATTGACGATGAGCCACACTTCACATCAGTGTCCTCATTTGTACCATATTCGTTTGCAAAGACGCCGCGCATGAACTGCCTGTTCAATCGTTCGTGGTGACGCTGTCATGTAAGGCAATGTTGGAGCAATTATAAGGAGGAAAAGATGAACTGGTATATCCACTCAAGTTTTACCCACAAAGGCTCTCTCAACAAGGACGAACGGAGTTAGTTTTTTAGTTTACAATAGGGCACAGAGCGACACGTGGTTTTATTTCACCATGCAGATTGTAGATGTTTTCATAGGCTACATCATACTTGATCAAACAGCCGACGTTAATTTCTCTAAAATGTTCTTAATTTTAACACTTTAAGGCAGATGAAGGTTTGTGTCTGCCTCTGAGTCGTGGTTATCACAACGTTGATCAACAGTCCCATGGATGCCGCCACTCGTAATCATTCGCGTATTAACCGCACAGGTAGTTGGATTGAGCCCTCTTATCATAGCGATAAGCTCTTTGGTGTATCCATACACATGCAGCACTTTTTATCAAAGCGGAAGTCATCATATAGCCATAACGATGTAACGGATGAACAATATGGAGTATAATGCGCCATCGAATCTAAAAAAAGATGATGGCAGTCACAGCTTTCATGAGCGATTCGATTCAAACAGCCTTAATGGCATGTTATATCGTCGTAAATATGTTTCTGCGAGTTGCTCATATTCAGGCATCAAACACATTTATGATGGTCGACGCAAACTAAGCGACCTATCAATGACATTTTTCTAACGAGAAGGCTACAGAATTTGCCTTTCGTGATGTACTTAGCTGTGACATGGCGTCTTTAAGCGATGTTTACGTCGTTGCCAAAACTATGCGTTCTTCAGAAACCACGTAAGTTAGGGGCCTATGACAACTGTGTGCACCTTATCGCCGAAAAATAAAGACAATATCTTTTGTTGCCCACATTTGACGCGAATAAAATAGCTGCATAACCTGGCATTACTGAATAAGTGACCAAAACATTGTGTCTTCGTTCTAAACTTCAATTGTTGACGTCAAATATTTTCCAAGTGCAAAAGATCAGGTAATGAAACAACTCATCATTAAGTGTAACCATGATACTGTTAACTTACTGCGCAAAATGTACTGGATGTTGACGCTTGGACTCCTGTCCCGTTCGTTATAATCTACTGGGGCCGTATCCATAAAGAAACTTAAGTCCGCAAACTCAGGTTTTTGAGACGGCAAGCTGAGCTGGCCGTCTTATCCGTATCCAAAAAGAATCTTAAGTCTCCTAGCGTGCTCAACTCTGAGTCAGCTAGGTAGCTGACTTAAGTTCGCTAGCTCAAGCTTAAAAATGGCGATCCAACGGTAATGTTTCCAGAAAAATGCTTTTTACAGATCTAAATAAGAACATGTATGTTCCTAAAATGAACCAAAACATAATCAGCCGTTCGATTTTTATGACACACCAATTTTTATCGGGATATTTGAACTATTTACGCAGCAAGTTGTTTTCGTAAAAAAGAAGCGGGGAATTCTTCACAAACAAACGGGTCGCTTAGGAGAGCCTGTTATTTCCTGGAAAGCGAGGCAGCTTGCAGTAGTCTAGCTCCGAATTAGGAGAGTTTTGCGGGATAATCTGAGTGGATGGGAGTTTCCAAGTGAATAGAATATCCATTCACGATTGGTTATGTTACAGATAAATTTATTAAACTTCATGAATCAAAACAACGGCGCCAAGATTCACATTTCGTATGATTGAATATAAGAAAAGCAGGTGCCAAGCCTACAAGTATATAAATCCACTTCATGATAAAATGGCAGATATTGAAAGTGCCCCCAAAGCACACCAAAGACAAGGGTTATTTTGCGATGAAAAAAACTCCGTTTTATACGTCAAAGACAACGACACGTCATAGACTAATGACGCGCAGTGACCCAATAACGCGCGAATTCCAACGGACTGTCAAACAACAAAACTCAACAAGGATTGTTTGTATTCATCGCGGAATTATAATGTTATTAGTGCAAGCATGGTCGATGGAATTATTTCCCAATCGTGTGGATTAGCCGTGATTATATTGCCGATTATAAGAGCTAGCCAGTTTGCAAATCGTCTCCATAAGAAACAATGGTTCATCGTGCCGCTGGCGTTGTGGTCATGTTCATGGATAACAATCATTACATTTACAGTGCCGTAGATTGCTGAGAATATATTGAAATTCGTATATTATACCTGATATCACCGTATATTATACTAGATACCATAAAATATTGTACAGTCGGATTGAATAAAGGTGAGTGACATATTCATAAACAACCGGTTTAAAGACTATTCCTTTTTACTTTGTTTTGATAAACGATAAGTTGATAACGACAGTAGACTACTAGACCCTACTAGGTCTAGACTTTATTATATAAAATAGTCAGACTAGACCACTTCCATTCCTCCGTCTAAATCGACCATTCTTTGCCACTTTATTCCATTTTCTGTCTAATGAACACAGAGACAAACTATGATCGCGAAGGTACATGAGTGAAACTATAGCCACTAATCGTTTTTGGCTGTTTGCCAGCCTTGAGCTGGTGGTCTCAGCTGAGTTCGCTAACAATTTGTTTTGTGGATACGCCTGAGTTCGCGGACTCAGCTTAGCACGCCGACTCAAGTTAAGACGACTCAAGTTAAGATTCTTTATGGATGCGGCCCCTGGTAAGTATGTGACAGTGAATTACCCCACGCAACCCACTATGACTCTTGGTAGATACATTGTGACTATGGCCTATATCAGAGGCGAGGCATTAATTCACAATTTCCTTTGGGCTAAGCATTCCCGCTATATCATCGAGTTGACGAGTGTAAATGCTTATACATCTGTTGTTTATATATTCTGGATGCCGTATAGCTCGCAATCCAAATAATCTTACTACATTTCATGGAAATGTTAACGCTTTTCCAACACGTCTGGGAACGTAAAGAATCCTTGGTCAATGAGAGCCATAGGTGCAGTAATATATAATACTTCGCTGGAATCATATTGTATACATTTGTTTCGAGTGTATTTGTGGCTTTTGTACCATCGCAAAATTGGAATAGCAGGGATTTGTGGCTATTGCAATGCTGAACAAGCAAATATACAGAACGGTTTAAGCAGCTCCTTGTTAAATATTCGAACACACAAACGCATTCATTCGCATAATAAATCTACTCAGCTCTCGATCGTGGTGCCAAGGTATGGCGAGACCTTATACTTACGTATGGGACGAATACCATTCAGTCATGGTAATCACAACGTTGATCAACAGTCCCATGGATGCCGCCACTCGTAATCATTCGCGTATTAACCGCACAGGTAGTTGGATTGAGCCCTCTTATCGTAGCGATAAGCTCTTTGGTGTATCCATACACATGCAGCACCTTTTATCAAAGCGGAAGTCATCATATAGCCATAACGATGTAACGGATGAACAATATGGAGTATAATGCGCCATCGAATCTAAAAAAAGATGATGGCAGTCACAGCTTTCATGAGCGATTCGATTCAAACAGCCTTAATGGCATGTTATATCGTCGTAAATATGTTTCTGCGAGTTGCTCATATTCAGGCATCAAACACATTTATGATGGTCGACGCAAACTAAGCGACCTATCAATGACATTTTTCTAACGAGAAGGCTACAGAATTCGATTTCGTGATGTCATGGCGTCTTTAAGCGATGTTTACGTCGTTGCCAAACGCATTCATTCGCATAATAAATCTACTCAGCTCTCAATCGTGGTGCCAAGGTATGGCGAGACCTTATACTTACGTATGGGACGAATACCATTCAACTTGCGTAAGGAAAGCTCGTCGTCCTATTTACCATATTCAACCTTTTAAGCATTATCATCCAACACTCGTGTAGTCTACTAAGGTCGTTGCGATACGTGCGGGTGATAAATGGCAACGTTACACCAACATTCACCAAGGCTTTAAATAATGATCCATATGCATAAAGCTACATTCAAAACTCAAATGCCGGTATGTGCAAATGCTCCTAACATTTAATACTAAGCTTGTGTATCAATAATAAAAATAAACTGCAGCTTATCTGGGGAAAACGCCTTTGTCGTTCAGGATCATCAAAGACACCTAGCTGATTTCAACAGCTGTTGCGTTCTCAGGAGGCTATTTGCATTGTCGGCACCTGCATACACTGTTTGCGCCCCCCAGGCAGCGTTCATGTTAAATCTAGTGTGATATATACAGATTACGAAAGGAAGTTTTCAATGAATTATCTAGAAAACGACCATACGGCAAACCGATATATATATATATATATATATATATATATATATATATATATATATATATATATATATATATATATATATATATATATATATATATATATATATATATATATATATATATATATATATATATATATATATATATATATATATATATATATATATATATATATATATATATATATATATATATATATATATATATATATAAGAGGCAGTGCTTATGCGTGTCCAACAAACGGGTCCGTCTCGAGGTCTGTAATCAGCTTTGGCTGGTGTTCTGGTGGGCTTGGTAGAAACATACAAGCAATACCTGAGTATAGCTGTAGCAATGATTGACCTAGACCGCGTCTTGCTAGCGTCTAGCCGAGCCTTGTATCTCACATACAGCTTTATGATCTCTTCATCAGACATTGATTCATCCTGGTCAATTGTAAGGCGCTCAAAACCAAAGTACTGACGGGCCTGACCGCCAACTATGACGGCAGCAAGGCTATCACTCCTAGAAGACATATCTACATTTCCGGTGCATCTAGGTTCTACTCCCCCAGACTTTGTCTCCACTAAGCTAGTTGTGTCCTGTTCAAGGAGTTTATCAATAATGGTATCAGGATCCATGAATATACGTATACGCCTTCTAGCTTAAAAATACTGCACCGCTACACAGATGAAGAAACCTAAATTGATTACTGAGGCAGCAGCTGCTATCAAAGCCAATATCACTTCAATCGACGGCATATGCAGTAGGTTGATAAGTCTTCAGCAACAGTTTTGCGTGCTTGGTCTTTGCTAGTAGTTGGTGTACTGTGGCACGTTCCTCCTTTGCTGGAAATACATCATTTTCACGCAAGGCGTCTTCAAACGAGTCACGGTCCTTGGTGTGAATGAGCACTATCCAGCGAGTCTGCTCACATAAGTCCTTCAGCACAGAGTTGTACTTTTGGGTAAGGACCCAGACACTTTGCTGCGCATGGCGGCCGCTAAAGGCCATTTCGGATAACATGTCTTTCTTCTTGGCTAGGGCCTTTGTAGCTGAACAGTCATCAATAATGTAGAGGGTAGGCTCGCCCTTAAAACAATGGTTCATAGACGTAGACCTCTGAATCATCCCACACCCATGATCGCATCTGATAGGCCCCGTTGAAACATATGGTAGGGCAGAGGATTACAATATGCTCGAAGGCACCGAAGAAGGGCCCTTCAAGTAGGTCAAAGATGAATGCGGTATTCCCACATCCTGTCTGCCCACAAACAATTGCCGAACAGGGACCATCTGGAAATGTAAACTCAGTTTTCAGTTTCATCAAAACCTTGTTAGTAGACTGCACTGACGAACCTGCCATCTTAAATGTTAAGCTGTGCATCCATTACAATATACATATAAACGTTCAATGCGCCGGCCGCCTGTGATTTTTTTGTGATCTGAATGGTGATATCTTCAGACGCATTCTCCACGGCCCTGCCACTACCGTGCAGCTGGTCGTCATCACTCGTCCTTAAGTCGAGCCACAGAGCATACTTACTGGTTAGGTACTCTCCTAAGGAAAACGTCCGACAATGCCAAGTCTTTTACTGCTATTGCTACACTGGGGTCTCGTTTACTCGTTGCAGCAAAGGCCTTCTTCACCTCATCCCACTGCTGGTAGCCACGCATGCCTTGGGCATAGAGTTGGTTGGGGACGCCCTAAATGGTCACCTCAACTTTTGTAATCTTTGGGATGTAGAACGACTCTGTCTTCCTGGCGAATGAGGCGCCCTGGGGGTTTTTAAAGAGCAGTAGGATGCCCTTCATGCTGCGAGCAGGCACGTTCAGGTTGATGTTCCACAGTGTATCTCTTTTATCGTATACAAGCTTCCTTTGACAAAGAACATGGTCATACAGAATCGAGAGCCGACCTGTGTACTGGGTGCGTATTATGCGGGCCAACTCTGTTTGGGTAAACATGTCATACTCCAGCCAGATGCCATCAATTTTGTAGCTGGCGTCCGTGTAGCCTGTTGCGTGAATCACACGGTTGTAGTCATTGAACGTGAGCTCGTACTCCAGTCTATTATTAAGCGTGCTCTGGTAGAATGGCATTTGGCTCTCGAGGAGGTCAAAGTCAAGCGGAACGTAGAACCGGTTACCATACACATCGGCTATGGCCTTGTCTTCTTCCTGTGTCTCATTCTTGTCTCCTGCCCCCATTCGTATCTTAGTAGTGTTTCTGTCATCTGATGTGTCAATGCCTTGGTACTGGAGGCCCAGTCTCTCCTGTGCAGTCAGCTGCAAGTCGTGGTAACAGTGATACACATCGCTGTCATCAAAAGACATGACCTCATTGCCAGAAATCTTGATTGTTATTTTCTTAACCACTGCGCGACTTAGATTTTGCACAACGCTACGGTTAACATCAGCCGAGGTCAGCGTGATTGTAAAGGCCAACCGTGCTGTCCCTGGAACAATGACGTCGTCTGCGCCTAGATTGGGGAAGCGAACCAGCAGTTGTTGGTTCTGGTCAACAGTGTTTGGATTGTTTGTAACGACTACAGACTGTCGCACGCCCCGAGCGGTTCGCATATCCGGCGGTGTGGGTTTAGTTAGCGTCCGTAAGTTGACTGCTTAACTACAAATATATCTTTAACACAGATATGGAGTTTGATAACCCAGCATTTGACGACCCAGAGGAAGAGGGGGCTATGAGAGGGGAGAGGAATGAGACTAACTTTGATGTTGAGGAGACTAACCTCTTTGACGAAGCTTTAGATACTTCGAGTATGACTAGTCCACCATGGGCTATTACTGAAATGCCTGCTTGGTTAATAGAAGATCAGGTGGGATCCCCAGAAGAAACCAAAGTCTTGGTTACGAAGTGGGAGAAGGTAATGTCTAAGCATGGGCTGCAGACCACCCTGGAGTTTAGATCGTCTCAACAAGGTGACCTTTGGGTTAAGTGGGGCCGAGAATGGAAGCTTCTGACATGGCAGAACAATCCCAACAACTTCCTCCCTAATAGCAGTATAGAAAAGTATGGTGGTACACAGCTTGCTCGGGCTCTTGTGGTGAACACTGAACTATACACAAAGGCAGCGAAAGCCCTACAAGGCGTTGACCAAGCTGCTGCTAAAGCGGAAGCTGCACTTCCAGAGAAGATAGAAATGAGCAGCCCTGAAGCCATGACAGAGCAAGGTGGTGTGATTAATTAGCTTAAATATGCTGTGTACAGCCCCAACATAGTGGCCCCAACTGTGCGAATCATAGCGTGCACACTAATCATATATGAACGCTAGAAATCACAGCCGCCAATTATAACGTGCATACATGAATCAGCCTATTGAATAAACGAGGGTATAAGGTATAGCAATGAAAACAGAAGAGCTTATTACTGAACTTGAGGGTGGTGTAAAGGAGTTGATTTTAGATACAGAGTATATGAAAGACGAAAAAATAGATCTGGAAATTGAGTGATATGGTATGATGCCCTTGCGGAACTGCAGAACATGGTGAGAGATGTGGAGGTTAAGAACAATGATCTTATGGAGTGAATGGAACACCTAGAGGACTTTGTTAGCAGGTTGTGAACGACACACTAGTTTACCAACAAACTAGCCCCTCAGCCCTGTTTGGGGGTCGGGTCCGAGGCGCCCTTAAGGTGAGCAAATATCTTGTATAAACCAGTTAAGTACGATCTTGGCGACGCTCCGTCCTTCCTTGGTAATAGCGCAGCGAGGTCAGGGTGAGCAAAAATCTTGTATAAGCTGCCAAGGGGGGAAGAAGTCATATGGGAGAGATTGTGTCCCAGAACCGCTAGTATCTATACTACTCCCTCCATAATTCACTCACACAAGTTCAACAAGGATATTTGTTCATCGAACTACGTACATGATGACGTCACTGACCTTGCTCATACGTTTTAGGGTATGGCAAGCCTTGCGGAAGTGATTCCTCTTATTTTCGATGCTATCACTAGGTAACATGATTTGGTGTAAATCCGTTCAGTCACACAATTACACACACTGGGATTGTTATTGTCCTTCCTTGCAGGGTGTTAATCTATAGCCATGCGCCCCAGTTACTCTCGTTTGCTACAGAGCGCATCATTAGGAGATATGCTGAAGCTTGTCGCATGAGGAGCTGACCCATGTGGTGCAAGCCCATATGTTGAAGTCATTTAGTACAACACAGCGTGGTAGTCGACACGAATTATAAAATCCTGTCACTTTAATGATCACAATTTAGATGTTATAAGGATGCTCCCTCGTTCAAACATATGCATAATTCGTCATAAATATATATATATATATATATATATATATATATATATATATATATATATATATATATATATATATATATATATATACATATATATATATATATATACTTACAATTGCAACCATTTTGGACAATATAGACAAAACCGACCATTTTGGGTCATCTGCTTATTTTGCATTTGCGGGCTCAAATTATGTGATATCGCGGATGCCAAATTTTAACATGTATGGCTTTATTTACTTATCTTCATTCAAAACTTATTTCCGACGATTTTAAATTTTTGTTCCAAAATGGTTGTACCAAAAAGGTCATGACGGTTTTGTCATGCAAAAAACCAACCATTTTGGCCTTTTTATATAATCGACCATTTTGGCCATATCATAAAACCAACCATTTTGGCCTTTTTATATAATCGACCATTTTGATCATATTATAAAACCAACCATTTTGGCCATTTTATATAATCAGCCATTTTGACCATATTGTAAAACCAACACATACCCCGTCGTACAAGGTATTATGCGAATGTATAACCCGTCGTACAGATTGAAGCTGAAAAACATACCCCGTCGTACAAGTATAAGGCCCAAAAACCCGTCGTAAAAGTCGAGAGGCCGAAAAAGCATACCCCGTCGCGCGGCACATATATACTACCTCTATACACTTAGGTGCCCCCCCCCCCCCCCCCCGGAGATTAAGTATGCAACGAGTTAGATACAATTTGCACCATCCTTATTGAAAAGAACCCAAAAGAGAAGTCCAATTGATTGAGTAAAGCAGTGACTGTCATAACGCATGCAGATTGCTGGGCACACTGCTCATTAGGCAAAGGAACTTCGCCTCCCATGGTGGTTTTTTTATAACATAAGCATACCAATATTGATGGTATTATCATAAGACCAGATTGGTTGGAAATACAAATTATATAACAGATCATTTTGGTGTGCCTATTAGAAAATTGTGATATATTTACATAAAAATACCCTTTTAATGAGAAAATTGTGCCGGTTCTCAACCAATCAAGACAATGTTTAACATGATTACCGTTGCGATTTATATAGAGCTGTAATTATTTCTCACTTTTGCACCTAATGGTTGTTTATAAAACCCACCTGATTAAATCGTTTTGTGTTAACAAAGATTACGTAATCGATAGGTTATCAAGCAAAGTAACTTCAATTAAAACAAAGAATGAATATGAGAAGAAAAACATGCTTTAATCAACAACCATTTCATGCTTGATAATCATTTAAAGTTAACATTTCATGCTTGATAATCATTTAAAGTTAACATTTCATGCTTGATAATCATTCAAAGTTAAGGGATTTCCTTGTCATTGACTGGGCTTTCCGCTGCTTGTTCATTATTTTGGTACGAACTTTGTTGTACGGATAGGTTATGCCGTTCTCTTGGATGATGCGCATAATCTCTTGTTTTCCTGGGGGACAGAGTTTAAAAACACCCGACATTAATCATTAATGTCCGCTTGATAATACAGTTAACATTAAACCAAAAATTCACGCATTAACAGCTTTCAGTCATATAACTGTTACCAGGCAGTTTGCGTTTGGGACTTGGAAGCTTGATATACTGTCCAAAAGCCTTGTGGATGATGCTTGTCTGGGCAGAATCCCATTTGCAGCGCTTTTCCATAGGGCCCTCATCACAACTGTTATCTTCATCAGGTGCAACTAGAGCTGATTCTGCAAAAACATTTCCTACCAATTACTTAAATATATTCTAAACCCAAACTTGAAACACCAATCAATAGCTCACATATATGATAGCATAAAAAAAAATTGTCACTGACCATTCAATTGGAAATTGGCAGGATCATAAACTTCAAGTGAATCTGGCCATACCACATAAAGGAAACGCATATATATAATTTATCCTGCCGCCCGACACTTGAATTATGCATTGGCATCCATACAACGCCATATATTCAATTATTTTTTTTTCTTAGTTCTACCACCAGTCACAACAAAGCATTATCTATATAAACAGAGCACAGAAAGACTAATTGCACTCTGAGAAGTGCCATTCATCGTCTCAATCAAGACAGAATATTCACCAGTTTTACCGACCATTTGTGCCGTCGTGTCCAAGTTGTTGAGGAACGCGCCAACTCGAGACACAGCAAGAGCGGGCAGCGGCCTCTGGTATGTACCGCGGTTGACCTCGGACGAATGCCCCATGTGTTTGTAAAACAACTCGTGATCTTGTTGGGAGACGTCCTGTTGAGCGTATAATGTAGAGATGCGAGCTCTTTGGTTGGTAGCATTTACCAGACTGCAGTCAATGCCTGCTTTTTTCATCACTGCTTCCGTGGCGCTCCATCCAGCCACTTGCCGTGAGAATCCAATATTGGGGAAAATGAATGTGTTTTCCTCCAATATATTTGCGCCACTTCTCCTTTCATTGTCGGCAAGTAAATCCATTGCATTGAAGCAATCTTTTGGGATGATGATGCTTACCAAGTGATTACCCTTACCCGTACAGTAGGTTACGTCCAATTCAGAGGAATGGTAATCGTCATCGGTTTGCCATTTTCTTCGTTCAGTCCATTGTTTGATGGTCATTCTACAAGGCTCCCCACCTCGCCTTGCATTGAAAAGTGTGAGCCTACTACAAGTCAGATTCCTTAGCTCAACAAATTCGGAAGTGGCAAATTCATCGATAGTGATTCCTGAAAGGTATGTGATGCGATCCACTGTGTGGTTTCTGAGTTTCACCATAACTTCTTCCTGGGGAGTCCTCTCGGGCAGCCTTAAGCGTTCTTGTCTTGATTTGTTAATCAGATATTTACAATCACTGAACATCAGGTTCTGGTGGTGCTTGAGCAGGCTTTTAAAATGCCCAAGCTCCTCTACCTGTTCCTTTCCCTGTTCCCCAGAAAGCATAAGGGCCTCTCCCTGTATTATTTCAGCTGATCGCATCAGTAGATAATATAATGAATTCTTCAATCCATATTTGAGTGTTTTGTCATCTGATGGGAGGCTAGTGATTGCTTCTCTAAGCGTTGTCCAGTTGCCGCGGTGGAACATGTCTCCAGCATCCTTCATTTCAGAGTCATCTTGCTTTTGAACTTCTAAGTACAGACTTGCAAGCATGCGCATATCAGCCATAACTGATTTGCGTACTTCTTCTTTGCCCAAAGATGCTTGCCTATCATTTTTATTGTGCTGTCTGTTCTGCAACAGTCTCCAACGGCATTGCTGTGGAAGCTACTTAAAAAATCTCTTTAAAGTCATTGCCTTCCTATGAGTTGATGACCATTGCCGAAATTGGTTTTGGCCTCATCTCCTCCTTGCATTGGCGCCTGTGCCGATAGAAGTATAGCTTGCTGTACGCCCCTTTGCACGATGAGCAATGGACAGTTTCGGCCTTAGTGGAACTCCGTTTGATGCGTTCAAAACAAGTCGGTGTCTTTGTCTTGTTTTGTTCAACAATTCCAGCATTGCGCAATTTTGCAAATGCCCTCCGTTCATCTATTTTGGATAACTCAGCCCCTCAGATTTTAATGTGTAATTATGTCCACATTTAACTATAACATGCAAATGTAAAGCTTTAACTTGGTTATTTGTGGCCTCCTTGTAGAAATTGTATGCTAAGAAATCCTCATTTAAAGTGATTGTCTGTGATACAGATGGACTTTTTCATAACCCCTCTAAATGCTTCTATTGGGACATTGCCACTCACTAATAGCCATTGATATCACAAAACCACCAGCAGTGTTATTTTGCTATTCCCCACTCATAGCCGCTCTCGCGCTCTGAGTGTCACGAGCGCGTATGCGCCCATCGAGTCCGTTAAGACCTCCAAACTATTCAGATACCCCGTGACCCAGTTAACTGTAGCGCCTTAAGTTCCCAAACCTCTTCCGCATCCTACTCCAACGCAAGAATGCTCTTCTGTCTTTACCCACCAGGCGACCATCATCCTGCACGGTGGTAACTGTCCCGAGAAATCTTTATTGCATTCTTTTCCCTTAAAAGGTTTTAATTGTCAGTTTCTTGTCCGGTAGTGACAACACCAACTGTCATGGAAAAGTCTGACAAAACTTTCATGGTTAGAAAACCCCAACAGGATATGCATTATGTCATGTTGCGGTTTGTCAGGTTGGAAGTAGCATAATTTGGTGGAGGATCGTTTTGAACTGGTTGTGTCATGTGGAAAGATAAATGTTCTTTTCCCCAGATAGATTCCTATCGTTTACGTAGTACGAATATCTCCTCGAATAACACCCGTTTTGTCGCATTCTGAGTATCATAACAGAGTTCTACCGCATTTGTTAAAAGATACGGGATGGAGAGAAGAGATGAGTTTCCCAACCTATGCAGGTCAAATAGTTTATTGGGATGTTCCAATAAGCAGGGTTGATAGATTCAACGGTATGACATAAATTATTTAAAAAGTAATTTAAGCATGCCAACAGTTTCACTCACACACGCCAAATGGCTGTGAATCGTACAAGTGACTGAAACAGTCCAACTGATTTTGTAAATCAGATAAATTCCATATCGACGAACTTACAATACGTGACTTGCCAACCTTTGACAAAGTCGCAATATGAAAACTCCCAAGGACGCGGACCGTTGCCATGGCGCCGAAGCTATATGGCGTTGGGAGATTTCTCAATGAAAATAAGCAGAATACATGGTGTCTTTAAATTGACCGTACCGCTTTATTCTTGGTTCTACAGAAATGTATCATTGCGTCATTAGTTGTCAATGGTCATTTACATGAGACTACCAAACGGCCTAAAAACGGCCTTGTCCAAACGAGATCGGCGCCGCGTTTGTCCGCCCTACTAATGTTGCAGCACGGACGATTCCATGTCAAAAATGCTTGTAGGGCACGTATTTATTCTCTGATTCGTGGATAATCAAATTACCATCATTTATGTTATTGCTGTAACTATTATACATATCGATTGCCTTGGGCAGCTTCATGTTATTTAACCACTCTGGACACTGTAATCTGTCTGTCAACGATGTTGGACAACAATCCTCGTCCCTTGAATCGGGAGAGTCCAAACAGCTGTCATTAGTAATCGCCGTGTGACACAGCGACAATCTTGCGGCCCTGTCGGGTTTACAGGCTTCTGTGAAGTTCTGAGCGGCTATATTGACGCAGCATGAACCTGTAGAGGTGGAGGCAGCATCACGGAGCGTTAAGAACCCAGTCTTCGCTCTTATATTATACGTTTTAATGATTTATTTTCGTATGGTTAAATATTAACGGGAATCATGCAAACCAGCCGTATAGTTTCTGGTCGAACGGTAATGTCTTGTAGGGCAGTAGGGCTAGGCAACAGGGCACTTATCAAAGTATGTTCCTGTCATATTATGTCGTGTCCAAATGCATATATTCCTGCATATATTCACAATATGCTTCATCCAGCGTCACACTGACCTCAAACTGATTCATTTTATATTCTTTATTACATGTTTTATACCTTTATTGGACATTGAATTAACTTTGTGAATTTCCCTGAATCTCATTTCTCTATGTGAATGATATAAATTCCCTCAGGACACTTTGAATAAAACATGGATTAAACAATCTTTAAGTTTTAAATATATTGCCTTTATTCAGTTAGCTACATAATAACAAGTAGTTATAAAATAAAAAATAAATACATCTGCATCTGCAGGCAATGTGCTGAAGGATCTGTCAAGGTCAGGAATAGGTAGACAATGAATTTGTTTTGCTGATGATTAAACTTTGATTGTAGTTCATTTGCTTATCTAGGGTCACCTAAACTCTACCAGACATGTATCCACAATATAAGCATTCAGAGATGATTTAGCAAAAGAAATGGACCTCAATTGACTGAATGTATTGACCTCATAAGGATCAGTGATCAGGAAATCAAGCAAATAATTGAGGGCATTAGAACAGATAAATTTGAAAATGATCAGCAAGAAATACCACATCAGCATCTTATGTTGCACTAGCAGTAATATACTTTTAAGAGTCTTGGAGGGTTTCCATCTGGACACAATTAGTGAGTCCACAACAGCTTGCTGTACGATACAGCAAAAGATGATTCTCCTGCTGTGCACCAGCTATAGTTGCACATTCTGTTACACACACAAAATTAACTTGTCAAACTGTCTATCAGTCTTATATCATAAGAAATAAAGGAAGTCTATGTAATACATTACACAACATTAATTCTTGTCAACCTGATTAGGTTGATCATCAATACACATGTCACATGGATCAATCTCTTGTTATTAAGTAAAGGAAGTAAAAACTAATACTCTCTCATGTTGATTCTGTGACAAAACATTCACCAGATGTTCAGATTAAGTCTACAGTTCAGTCTTCAGCAACAGGGCTGGAAATTAACTAAAATGGCCACCCGTCCTGACCTGTCCCGATGACGGGTGGCCATTTTAGATGTTAACCGGCCTCAAGAAATTTTACCCCTTCAAACAAAAAAGACGCCATGTTAGGCGAACCCTAGTTTGGTTACATACTTGGATGGTGATAAGAACCCCAAGTCAGCGTCACGATTAGTTGTTGATAAGAACCCTAGGTCAGTGACATACTGGGATGGTGATAAGAACCCCAGGTCAGTGTCACGATGAGTTGGTGATAAGTACCCCAGGTCAGTGACATACTGGGCTGGTGATAAGAACCACAGGTCAGTGTCACGATGGACTGGTAATAAAGAGAATCCCAGGTCTGTGTCATGCTGGGCTGGTGATGAAGAGTTGATATGAATTGCAGATAAATACAGAGCAGATTAAGTGTACATCAATTTGACACTGTACACAGGTGCATACATCATAACTGCAGGACCATCAATTAGGACCAGGTGGAGCTTAACAGTCTTCCTGGGTAAACAGAACCTCTGATAAAAATCTTCTACTTAAACCGACTGATGACCCAAACTCACACACAACCAATACAGATAATACTCATTGTTTCGGTCATTTTTGTCATTCTGATGGTTTTATGACAATTAGACATAACATGTCTTTTTAAGCCCCAGTGATTGATATATCTCAACAGGATATAATAAAAAGAGAAGCCAAAACATTTGTAAACAGTAGTGAAACCAAAATATTAATGAAGCCACAACATTGATGAAGCCACAGCATTGACGAAGCCACAACACTGGTGAAGCCACAAAATTGGTGAAGTCACAATATTAGTGAAGTCACAACACTGTTGCAGCCACAGCATTGGTAAAGCCAAAATATTGATGAAGCCACAACAGTGGTGAAGCCACAATATTGGTGAAGCCACAACATTGGTGAAGCCACAGTTTTGATGAAGCCACAGTATTGGTGAAGCCACAATAATGGTAAAGCCACAACACTTGTGAAGCCACAACATTGGTGATGCCACAGTGTTTGTGAAGCCACAATATTGGTGAAGTCACAATATTGATGAAGCCACAATATCACTGAATCCACAACACTGGTGAAGCTGCAACGTTGGTGAAGCCACAACAATGTGGAAGCCATTACAATGATGAAGCCACAACACAGGTGAAGCCACAACATTGGTGAAGCAACAGTATTGGTGAAGCCACAATATTGATGAAGCCACAATACTGGTGAAGCCACAGTATTGATGAAGCCACAACATTGGCAAAGCCACAGTATTGGTGAAGCCGCAATATTGGTGAAGTCATAATATTGATAAAGCCACAATATAATTCAATCCACAACTTTGGTGAAGCGGCAACAATGTTGAAGCCACAACACTGGTGAAGCCACAACATTGGTGAAGCCAAATTATTGCTGAAACGATTACACTGATGAAGCCACAACACTGGTGAAGCCACAACATTGGTGAAGCCACAGTATTGGAGAAGCCACAGTATTGGTGAAGTCATAATATTGATAAAGCCACAATATCATTCAATCCACAACTTTGGTGAAGCGGCAACAATGTTGAAGCCACAACACTGGTGAAGCCAAATTATTGCTGAAGCCATTACACTGATGAAGCCACAACACTGGTGAAGCCACAACATTGGTGAAGCCACAGTATTGGTGAAACCACAACATTGGTGAAGCCACAGTATTGGTGAAGCCGCAATATTGGTGAAGTCATAATATTGATAAAGCCACAATATAATTCAATCCACAATTTTGGTGAAGCAGCAACAATGTTGAAGCCACAACACTGGTGAAGCCACAACATTGGTGAAGCCAAATTATTGCTGAAACCATTACACTGATGAAGCCACAACATTGGTGAAGCCACAGTATTGATGAAGCCACAGTATTGATGAAGCCGCAATATTGGTGAAGCCACAGTATTGGTGAAGCCACAAAATTGGTGATGCTACAGTATTGGTGAAGCCAGAATATTGGTGAAGTCATAATATTGATGAAGCCACAATATCATTGAATCCACAACACTGGTGAAGCCGCAACAATGTTGAAGGCACAACACTGGTGAAGCCACAGCAATGTTGAAGCCAAAATATTGATGAAGCCACAGTATTGGTGAAGCCACAACATAGGTGAAAACACAACACTGGTGAAGCCACTTCATCGTTGATACCACAGTATTGGTGAAGCCCAAAAATTGGTAAAGCCAAAATATTGATGAAGCCACAACATTGGTGTAGCCACAGTATTGGTGAAGCTACAGTATTGGTGAAGCCACAGTATTGGTGAAGCCACAGTCTTGGTGAAGCCACAAAATTGGTGGAGCTACAGTATTGGTGAAGCCAGAATATTGGTGAAGTCATAATATTGATGAAGCCACAATATCATAGAATCCACAACACTGGTGAAGCCGCAACAATGTTGAAGGCACAACACTGGTGAAGCCACAGCAATGTTGAAGCCAAAATATTGATGAAGCCACAGTATTGGTGAAGCTACAACATAGGTGAAAACACAACACTGGTGAAGCCACTTCATCGTTGATACCACAGTATTGGTGAAGCCCAAAAATTGGTAAAGCCAAAATATTGATGAAGCCACAACATTGGTGTAGCCACAGTATTGGTGAAGCTACAGTATTGGTGAAACCGCAACATTGGTGAAGCCACAGTATTGGTGAAGCCACAGTCTTGGTGAAGCCACAATATTGGTGAAGTCATAATATTGATGAAGCCACAATTAAATTCAATCCAAAGCACTGGTGAAGCCGCAACAATGTTGAATCCAAAATATTGATGAAGCAACAGTATTAATGAAGCCATAGTATTGGTGAAGCCATAACATTGGTGAAACCACAACAATGTAGAAGCCAAAATATTGATGAAGCCACAGTATTAGTGAAGCTACAACATTGGTGAAAGCACAACACTGGTGAAGCCACAAAATTGGTGAAGCCACAATCTTGGTGATGCCAAAATATTGGTAAAGCCGGAACACTGGTGAAGCCACAACACTGGTGAAGCCACAACAATGATGAAGCCAAAATATTGATGAAGCCACAGTATTGGTGAAGCTACGACATTGGTGAAAACACAACACTGGTGAAGCCACTTCATTGTTGATACCACAGTATTGGCGAAGCCCAAAAAATGGTAAAGCCACAACACTGTTGAAGCCGCAACATTGGTGAAGCCAAAATATTGATGAAGCCACAACACTGGGGAAGTCACAACATTTGGTGAAGCCAAAATATTGGTGTAGCCACAGTGTTGGTGAAGCCACAGTATTGGTGAAACCACAACACTGGTGAAGCCACAGTATTGGTGAAACCACAACATTGGTGAAGCCACAGTATTGGTGAAACCACAATATTGATGAAGCCGCAATATTATTGAAGCCACAGTATTGGTGAAGCCACAATATGGTGGAGCCACAAAACTGGTGAAGCCACAATATTGATGAAGTTGTGAATTTACTATTAACATGCATGCAGAAGAACTATTATGGTGGTTTAGCACATGGACCTTAATGTTGCAAATGTAACTCATCATGTAGAATAGTGAGGAGGTGATGTTGCTTCATCTACATTGCTGTCAGTAATGTAGATGAAGCCACATGACCTCATCACTATTCTTATGTTAAACTATACATTTATCTCAAATCACCAAATGTCTTTTCACTAAGTAAGAGCCTAGTGGTCCTAAAGCAAAACACTGCTCCCTTTGATATGAGGAGGTATCATGCAGAGATAGATGAGCATAATTGTGATGTTTGGACAGCTGATACTGTTGCCCATCTTGAACAAATTAATTTCCTAAATAGGGCAGATTAACCAACACAGAGGATATGTATCTCCAATATGATTAAATTGAGATACTGGGTCCATAATATTAAACCCAGAACAGGAGGTAAAGCAGTTAATCACTACCAGATCGCGAATGCTGCTGAGCAAAATGTCATCACAAGCACCTAGACAATCTCACAGCCTAACAATAACTACAGAATGCCGATGGCTAGTAAACTCTGCTGCTTTTGACACTTACAAGTTATGACAGCATTTAATCATAGCGTTTATAGTATAACATTGTATTCAATGACACACCAGGGCTGAACAATATCCCCCAAACCCACTTGTCAAGCAACAACAGTCCATCGCCAAGTAGTTATGCAAAAAGTTTAAGCATTTGAGCCTATAATAATTTAAATTTTTAAGAAATGATTCACCCAAACAACCATAAGCTTATAATAACTTAGCTACATTTTTCCTTGAACAAGCAAATTTAATTTGCTTTTATCTAGCAAGTCAGGGATCAAAAGCCATAAAGCTATGAGTAAAAGTTTGCAAGATTTGGTCAATGTAAAGTTTCTAGCTTGCATTATAAGAAAAGTGCCATCAAGAATTATTCCCCATTGAGATAATTACTCAGGAACAAAAGGTATTGCAGTGCTGATATTTACTTTGTAAGTGATCATCAATATAAGAGTGATTCATGTTTAATTTGAAACAGGTATTCCCTATTTGGTTAACATAGCTAATGAGATTATTTTACAATAATAAGGTCACAAAGGGCTGATAGTTTGTTTGTAAGTGACAATCAATATAAGAGTGCCTTGCATTATCAAAAAAATGTTACACCAAAAGTTTACAAGCAGACAGATGGACAGGGCAAAACTGTGCTGAGGAGCATAACTATTAATGGTTACTGCCTAATGGTCCCATAAATTATACCTTATAAGTGGCAAGCAACAGGTCCAGGATGGGCAACAAAAAAAGTGACCTCCCAAGCCATGCCTAACCAGGCAGTTTGTTACATCTTGGGAACTGCACTGTTCTAAAAAGGCCTCATGTGTGATTTGGGGCTTCAGATATGCTTAATAACCCTTCAACACTAGACCAGATGCACAGTGCTCAAGACTAACTGACAGATGACCATGTCATTTATAGCTTATATATGATATATTCAAATGATGTGATTGTACTATTGAACAATTGTTTGGATTACACACATTGAACATTTGACAACAATTTTATTACCAATATTGATGTGGCAGATACCCAGACAAAAGAGGCTCTTGACTTCAATAACCTACTTAGGGTCTGATTATTTCCCTAGCCGCTAATGAAATTTGGCTGTAAACTCAAACCAGCACAGTTGTTTTGGATAGCTATTTCTGAGATCTAAAGGATCACTCTGCTGACTAATTGATAACAAAAGTGTGACTGAACTATCATATAACACATAATCAAACTTATAGGAATGTAATAAAGAACTCATGTTTTAGTGTATTACAATGATATATCATATTAACAGATCATTCTATTTCCATGTTAAGGGTAACATTACTGATGCAAGTAAATAATTCAAGGATGTGGAAAGCAAAATATCAATCTTCAACCTTTGAAAAATAAATCACATTTGAAAGAGTAACCCCACGATCAGGCGATGTTTACATCTGACGCTAAAATGGCCAATAGTCAATACGGTTAAATGAACGTTAGGAAATACATTTAAAAACAAATCAATGGTAATCGGTAGATCTGTCCAACCAAGCTGCAGGCATCTAGTCCTATTAACGTGGTATCTGGGTATTATTTGCCGTTGGAAAAGTGTAAGTGATCGGTAAGAGTGAGTCTGAACGGTAGACCGTAGAGGCTAGAGCCCACGTGCGGAACAGCCCGATGAAGCTCGCTAACCACAGTAAACTACGGGTATTTCATAATTTGTCGTACATGAAATTTCTTTCCGCAGCAATAACGTTCATTGTCACATTAATGATATTCAATATTTAAACGTTGGAATCATACTGACCAGATTAGAATCAAATGTAAAGAGAGCGTGTAAAATGGTCATATACTCGCTCCTGTACCGGAAATTCCATGCGGTATGGAAAGCTTGAATTGTTACAATCCCAAAATATACCTTCAGCTTGAGCCCGCGGATGCGTTCGTGGGGACAATTTGATTTTAAGACATGAGCAAACTGATAACATATAACGATCTGGCTAATCATTCCTTTGTTAAAAACAGTCCGTTGATACGATATTATTTCATTTATTACTTGAAACATTGCACATCATAGATTGAGAAAACCAGTGAGATTCAGCGAGATTCTCCAAACGTTTTGAATGCTGATCTGCGTCTCGAGTTCCAAGCTTAAGTGCTTCATTTGTTCTTATTTATCTAAATAAAACACTATCAAACTGCTATATATTGAGAACAAAACACCAAAAATCAGTTGACAAAGACTTACAACCCCGGATTTCCCAGTAAAATCGCCATTTTTTTTATATCCGCCCCTAAAGATATTTGAGCGTGTGCCGCCAGTTTTTCGTTAAACTGCTGATTTATATATTCATTCAAAATTTGTATGTTCTTCATTTCAAGCGATAATGTGAAACAAAGAATTGTTCATTGAAGTTAAAAGTCGCACAAATCATGAATCTAAGTTTGAAGCAAATATACATCGAACAAAGCCAAATAATGACCGATTATTCAACATGGCCAAAATGGTCGTTAAGGCCAAAATGTAAATTCAGGGAAAGACAGTTAAAGCCAAAAAAAGTGGATAGTTACACCGAATAATAAGTTTCCAACCTTAGGCGGAGTAGTAGCAAACAAAGTTACAATTTGGTGGGGAAGCGCAGTTGTGTAAGCCTATGAGATGACGCTGACTATTTTGGCCCCATGATCATCGTCCAAAATGTAAGTATGGGCCAAGATGGTTGGTGATTTGTACCAAAATGGTCGGACTTGTATAAATATATATATATATATATATATATATATATATATATATATATATATATATATATATATATATATATATATATATATATATATATATATATATATATATATATATATATATATATATATATATATATATATATATACCCTAAAATGCATGAGCGGTAAAATCCATCATAAATTAGTTGTAGGCTGCAAGGGTTGTCATGCTTGAGATCAAGAAACAATGATGTTGAAGAAGTCGTCGTTTTCGGTTCAATTGTTAAGAGCTGTGAAGAGCATACTTCAGCAAGTATACTCACAAATAAACGGCCTTTTATGTTAACGAGTAACAACTAATGCTATAACAACAGTGCTGGTGATTAAACATTTCACAGCGGATAGCATTGCACTGAACAATATGTTGAAAATATGTGAACGATTTGCTGATGAATATAACGTAGTTTTTAATCCTTTGAAAACAAAATGCACAAAAAATATGGCAGGGCAGTAAATGAATATGATAAGGTGATATTGTATGGCTCTACTATTGAATGGGCTACTACAACTATTAAACACTTGGGGAACGTCATTGATAACAAGTTGAATGATTATAGTGATTGCACATCAAAATGTTCATGTTTAATGTTGCTTCTAACAAAATGATGGGGAACTTTGGAGAGTTGCATAAAAACACATTGTGTAAATTATTCAATTCCTATTGCTGCAGTTTTTATGGCTCCCAGTTATGGACCATTGATTCTGATGGTATATGTGTTCAGTGGAATAAGGCTGTTAGGCGAATACTCAACCTTCCAATTGCTTCGCATACTTGGGTACTGGGGCCATTAAGTGGCCAACTACACATTAGCGTTTCCTTATGCATAAAAACGCTGAAAATGATTGTTCAAATGAATCACAGTGACAATGCAGTAGTTAAGTATGTGATCAAACATGCTTGTTCTAATGCCCTTTCACCTTTGGGTCGCAATATTGCTTACCTTAGACACAAATACAACATTAATGTACATAATGAGGTTGGGTTCAATATCACACAGATTATCAAGAAAAGAGTTGTTAACAGATGAACAGAATGCTTTGGTCTATATCTTAAATACATTGTTTTGTGTTAAAAATAATGAAATTATGATTGATGAATTTGACGATGAATGATTTATTTGATGATACAAGATATTTTAGTACCGTAACAGTTTTATCTCTTTTTCCGTTGAATGTAGTACTATAGTTTAAATTTATGTATCACAATTATTGTTTATGCAGGTACCTTGAGTACGAAATAAACATATATATATTACTAACCGCATAAAGTGACAAAAATATTTATATTGACATTAAACTTGATCAATACTTCAAATGATGTGTGCTGAATGTATAATCAATGATGATATATATATATTTGTATATTTATATATATATATATATATTTATATATATATATGAATATATATATATATGCATATATATATATATGCATATACATATGTGTGTGTGTATATGTAAATACATGTATATATATATATATATATGTTCATGTATATATATATAAATATATATGTATATATATATACATATATATATATATATATATATATATATATATAAATGTATATATATATATATATATATATATATATATATATATATATATATATATATATATATATATATATATATATACAGGTCATGGTCACGCATATCGCGTGTAACACACCATTACATGCATATTCACCAAAGCAAGCACCAATCACATTAATCCAATCCTAAATGGGGGTATGGAGAAATCGCCATGAAATTAGGTCTGGTAATGAAGTATTACTAGTTACTTAAACAAGATATTTTTCAAATGGGTTGAGTGAACGATGATATATAAACAATGAACGATTTCTGCATCTACTATCGCCTCTAGACAGATTATATATCATAAATGTAAAAGGGAAGGACAGTTGATGTCACGATTCATCCTCGCAAGGTAAACACGCGAATGGAAGATCACACCACAACTAGTTTAGCGGAGAATATGCCTTTTTTCACCCCAGCTGCACTGTGCATGCACAAAGAGATCATATAACGATGTCTTAACAGACGTTCAGTATTGCGCCTATTGTACGCCGATACATATGTTTGATTGGCACAATAATAGTAATACCTAAACATAATTAAATGGGTACGCCAATCATAATACAATTGATTTAGTTATTGACAGATATCATTGCATGTGATTTCATGTCTTTGTGCGCTTAAATAACTGAAACATAATTTATCCGACTAGATTCTAATTGAGGATTTTATGACCCTTGATTTCCGGAAAATGGTCATCTTTTAATGTTTGCAACCTTGTGACACACGCTTCCGCAATGTCGAACCCATCGCCAAAAGTTGCTAATTTGGAATATTTGAATTTCAATCGACACGAGCATACGAAATTTTATAAATCCAACTCTGAATGCCCACAATAAGATTATATCACATGTATCGGCTTAATCAGATATATTCTTGTGTAGGATATGTTAGCAAACCATTGTATGAAACCTACTTAAATTTCTAACCGGTGCACAATATGTTTGAGTTTCTGTCGGATTGACGGCCAACTCTCTGGTCACGAGGCGCAAGCAGAGCATGTCGGTCTCTCAATGGGTAACATTTCCTTTCCACCTCTACTTAAGCGAACGCATAAAATGCATTTTAAAAACCTATTGAATCATAAAGTCGCCCCAATACTGCGGCAACTTCAACAATTAATCATACAAACTCTTTGCATGGTTTAAGTATACACTTGGCCGCAGAAGAAGAAAGAGCAATGATAGAGACATGACCAGCGCAGCGCAGTGAGCAAGCATATCAGTAACCAACATGGTAACCAATTCGTGAGAATAGTTCGTCGATATTGACACAGAATAAAACGGGTAATTCCATTAGTTCAATTAAATTATCAGGGACACTGCTGTTCCACTTAGCTCTTAATGTTTGCTGCGTACACATGTTTGTTAGGAGTTTAGCAGTCATATCACATGTGCCACGCTTTTGTAATAAACAAGAACCATATACTGTCTAAATGGAGAGGGTAGCAGAATATTTGTTCGCGAATTGCATTGTGCCTCTTTTATGCGATGTTCATGGAACAACATGTTGTCCGATTCCCACACCTTAATTCCTCAAATATCCACAAGGTCTATGTGCTTTGAATTAGGGTACCATTTATTTATTTTAGCAATAACGTAATCTGGCACGAGTTAATGTTTGCTATCAGAACAACGTCGATGCCCTGGAACTGTTCCCAAGGCTCTATTTCAATAGGTTATTCATACGTCAGACTTCTACATTACAATGCGGAGCTTCATCGCCCAGAATCTTCGATAGCAATATTTGTGTCGACGATTATATCTCAGATACGTGCAGTATATGAATGATGCATAACGAATAGCGTAATCACTCGATGGCTTCAGCAAGTCAATCAGTTATGGCCTTAATTTATATGATCGCATCCTTAAATATGACAGGTTGTCCGCAATAAACATTCAAGCTTAACAGACTATTTAACACTTACGACTAGATTTTAATGATCACTTGATAATACATTCAGCATTCGACAGTGATCGTGTGTAACAGTTGCAATAAATGACCACTACTGTACGACCTTTGTGTCAGACCGTCGTGCGCGGCTAGTGGACGGGAAAATTTTGGGTCAGAGCAGGTTAATGAGGGCACCTATATCCGTACAAAGCATTTCATCGGGGGAAACTGTCCAACAATTAAGCATCCTAACCCAATACCTGTTACTTTCCAATCAGAAGCTGAACTTCAGCGCATCATGCAAAAAACCAAAGAAAGATAATGTGTTGATCTAAAACTATGGATATATGTAAACGATACAACATCATTTGATTTACAATTCATTGGAAACGGCATCATCAGCAGACTAGATTTCCAAAGCATTCACTCCAACAATTCTTGTTCTATGTACCTTCACATTATCAACGCAACTACACAGGGCATCCGTGCAGACTAGCAGCTACGTATTCACTATAATTAATTTATCAGCTAAATGTTTAGACCACGACATGTCCTTGCATTAATTTTGCGTGATCTACAGGCGTTTACATGCTCATGATTTTTTTGTAATTCTTGCATTCCGACTTCATCCTAATAGTGGACCTGTATGCATTTTGATGAGAACCGTGCATCCATGAGAATTATAGGAACCGATGACATCATCATTCGAGTTCTGACAGTTAATAACAGATTGGGATTTTTGACACAATAGTCCGAGAACAGCATACTAGAGCTTCAAATATATATCCTTATGATGCAATACGTGAATATCAATGTGCTCAAGGGCTGAACAACACTTACATGCCTTCTTTGTCCTTCTCTAGATGTGGAATGAAGCATTGTTAAATCAATAACGGGATTTTGGCATGTGGGTAAAATAATACAAATACAATACTGTGCTAAAAGGTTTACCATATAGCCTCATAGGCAGTAGCCCGAAGTCGACAAAGCCAGTTTGACAAACATATAATGGCATTACCGTCCCAGTATGCAAACAGCAAATGACTCGATTAATAGTACTTTCCTGTAACCTACCAAATTGAGTACATAGAGTGAACCCCATGACAGAGCCATAGTCAACTGTCATATTCTGCAATTGTAGGTAACAAACCTCACTCTCTCGACACATAGACAATGCTTTCAAATTAACAGCTTGCCATCGGATGACAACGAAAATTACTTTTAAGATGGGTGGCACTACACTTTAAATCTGCTAATTTTGAGTGACAGTGTTCGCAGTAAGAGCTGGAAAGACAAGACAAACATTTAACATTTCCAAACTATGTCCGTCAGGCACATATTCACCTCATTCTGTGGGTTGTTCTAGCATAACTTGACATCATAAGTCGTTGTTGTTAGCCGCTACAAAGAGGCTTACCCTCTAAATAATAAGATTCTGCCTAGTCGTAAAGCGTATTGTCTTAATTCGACTAGTTAGTTTTGGAGCAGAGAGGCTCATTGCAATCAAGCAATGGGGTTTGAGTCTATGATCCCACGTGCGCGTATCTAGATACCTGCAAACTCGTCTATAAAATTGTTCTCAATAGATAAGCCTATTATAAAACACAACTTGGCTCACTGCTGAGTTTTACCCCTAGCGTTACCATCTTCTTTTTATGCCTCCCATGTTGACAAACTTTGTTTTACTGCAATCGTGATTATCGTGAATATGTGGAATGACGCCATGTGTGATTATATATCTATTATCAAACACTGTATTATGGTGACGTGCCTCCAATGTCCACCACTAGACTGCAGTGGATATATAGAATCATGCAGACCAAGCGACATAATTCACATTTTATGTGATTGTAGCAATACCAAATACTGCTGGACATGTATAGCCCGTCAAAACAATATGTCGGACGAATAAACGAATAAACAAATTTACAGACTTTAGGAGCAACATTGCCAAAACAACGATATCATTGGGCAACACAGCGATCTATCCCAACGTGTGGGTGACATCTGCACGAAGATGTAATATTTGATGCTTTTATATTGATTTCTTGTATCTACGAGTGAATACAACAGCTGGTGGTCCAAAGCTTTTGATTACTCTCCGTTCCAAGACAGCACCTATTGGTCTGTCCACATTGGAAGGTTATGATAAAAGAGTTAGGCCAGTACAGAAGGTAAACATATCATTTTTTAACAGGCCATCCATAAGGTCTAACGCCTGAAGAAATCTATGAATGCACTCAAGCGCCATTTGGCCTGAATATTCTTGTTTACAACCATGAACATAAATTCTTAACTAATATTCACAACACTACCGGTGCTCATGGTATAAATTCATCTTTACCCCATGACACCACTATAAATATGGCACCTGACTCTCTTTAGTATATTTTGTGACTAATAAGATACCCTGGTTCCCCAGACATTTGTAAACATTATCATCAGCTAGAAACCTTAAACTACTCAGAGTTGAGGTGGCTGACACTCAAGTCATCTCTGGCATGAATGAAATGAGCGATACTGATAACTTTAAGGATAGACTTTGGCACACCTGTCAAATATCGGATGAAAGCCAGGTTACAAGTATACTCAGAACTCAAGCGTCATGCCTGCTGATTGGCCAATGAGTGTGTCGATAACATAAGGGCCTTGTTAGGTGACTTGGTTAAATGTATGCAAGGGACATTTATAGCAGACCACACGACAAGTCAATGCAAATGTCGGTGGCTGACGATAGTTTTTTCTGACCAATCAAGTGCAGTTGACCTAATGACAGGTTAACATCCAAACTCTAGGAACATTCAACAATCACAGTCGTATATAGCAACCAATGGACGATAGCTACGTCTACCATATTATTATTAACTGTGTTATTGTCTACTATTCTTTATGAAGGACTCATTTTCTATGAAATTCATCACAACTAAGTAGCATGCTGGTTTTCAGACGAGCAAATGAACTGTTTTGCACTGTACAAATACTCGGTTACTGACCTATCGACGATATCAAATGTCGCTAAGTCTCGTAGCTATGAATATGTTTTGCAATTAATATCGGTCTCTCTGGTCGTCATGAATCATTTACTAACAAAAGGGCCGACTGCAGATATTCTTATGCATGTTTGAAATGTGATGTTCTCCTTATCCAAGAAGAGTGGTTGTTAGAAATAGATCTTGCTCAGCTCGAGCATCGCATAGGTGACGTATCAGTTACAGGCATTTCTGGTTTGGATAACTCTGATTTGATTAAGGGAAGACCTTATGGTAGCTGTGCGTTTATACACAAAAAGTCGTCCAAATTAACTATATCCCCGATCGATGGTATACATAATAGAAGGTGTCACGCCTGCATTTTAACCCTGCACTCTAAAAATATGTCCCACAGGATTCTAGTTATCAATTTGTATATGCCATGTGATGTTAATCCAACGTCAGCCCCTACCAATGAGTCGAGCTGCTTGTCCATGTCAACTCAGTCATAATGTCTTGTACGGATGTTGATGGTATAATTATTGGAGGTGACCTAAACACAGACTTCGCTCGCGCCGATTCCCCTCACACTGTTGCCTTGAATACTTTTGCGAGGAGCAATGCTTAATTCCTGGCGATTTGTTAGATAATAACTGTGTAGATTTTACCTATGAGAGTGATATGTCACATACGAGGTCAACACTAGACCATTTTATGCTGTCCGAAAGTCTGAGTTCATCAGTGTCAAAATACGAATGTCTTCATGAAGGAGATAATTTATCTGACCACAGTCCTGTACTTGCACGGCTAGATATACATATTGCACAGGTGGTTAATGTAAGCTTAAACGAGATAAAACAGACGGTGTTTGTGAAATAATTTCTGATCACATACTGAATGGCTGTGTCATATGCCCACCTATCAAAACCTTTTACTATGATGTGGTATCATGCACATACGCAACGTGGTATGCTAACATCTACGCTTGTTCCTATTCCTAAGATCAGTAAGAAATCATTGAACAGCAGTGATAATTATCGATCAGAAGCTCTTAGTAGTATCATAGGGAAACTGTTATATAATGTGATTATTGACTATCAAAGTGATGTATTGAAATCGGGTAGTTTACAATTTGGATTTAAACCGTCACACTCAACAACATAGATAATTATGTCAGCGAAGACTCACCATATTATGTCATATTATTGGATGCTTCCAAAGCGATTGATTTTATGAAATTGTTTGGTTTGTTACAAGAGCGTGGTATGTGTGCTATGACTGCTAAACTCCTTCTTAATATGTATACGCATCAAACGTTAAGAGTCAAGTGGAGCAATAGCTTCTCTGACAATTTTAATTGTATTAATGGAGTCAAACAAGGGGCGGTTTTGTCACCTTTTTTGTTTGGTGTGTATATCGATGAATTATTATCACGACTCTCAAACAGGGGAATCGGGTGCCATGTTGGTCACCGTTATGCAGGCGCACTGAGTTATGCTGACGACATCGCAGTCATTGCTCCTTCTTTAAATGCGGCCAAACCTATGCTTAAAACTTGCGAAGAGTTTGCTAAGGAATATAATGTTATATTCAACACATCAAAAAGCAATTTGTTTCTATTCAATTGTCAAAAGCGCGATGTGAATCTACAACTGAACAGTGTTAGATTAAATGTAAGTGAAAATGCTATCCATCTTGGATTCCAATTGAATATTCATGCTGCATGCGGTGATGTTGTGTCGAAAACTAATATGCTGATGTCAACATTCGGTCACTGTACAGTAAATGTTTGTAATACACTATTTGACAAATATTGCACAAGTTTTTATAAATCGCCATTATGGACACTCTCGAGTTATTCATTTAAAAGCTTATGTGTTACTTGGCGCAAATACATCCGCCATATATGGAAACTACACTCTAGAACAAGATCAATGTATATTCCTTTTTTAGCTGGTCGATTACCTCTAAGAGAACAATTAATGATGCGATGTATGAAATTTTTTCTTAAATAGTCTTAATAGCACGAATGATCTTGTATCGGCGGTTAGCCGATTATGTGCCTTTAGTAATTCGAATGTCGCAAATAATATAAGATATATTATGAGTATCGTTAATCTTAATACTGCTACGATTTACGACCAGATCATTACTATTAATAATATTTCAAGCACGATTTGTCTACCGTACATTGATCAAGAAAGATTGAACTTCTTTAACTCCATACAAGAACTTTGTCGGGCCCGTGAATATGAATATATTCCCGATTTTTCGCACGACGATATCATTGTTCTACTTAATTTTATTTGCACATTATGATGCCACCCCACGCTTTGTTAAATGATTGCACTTGAACTTGATCGTCATAAAATATCTGTACCTTGAGTGCGAAATAAAATCTATTATTATTATTATGTGGTGTGTAACTATACCATCAACATCTCATGACTGTGCATCGATTTTAGTTTACAGGTAATGTAGCTTAGTTTTACAACAACGGGCTCCGAAAATTTTTGGGAATAAACCAAAATGGCAGTTAACGTTGCAATCGTTGCGGAAAGTTACATATATATATTTATATATACATATATATATATATATATATATATATATATATATATATATATATAGATATATATATATATATATATATATATATATATATATATATATATATATATATATATATATATATATATCTCTCTATCTATATATATATATATATCTCTATATATATATATATATATATATATATATATATATATATATATATATATATATATATATATATATATATCTTGGCTCTTAGGTCTCATTCGAAATTCTTTAACTCCGTAAATTACATCTTTATTTTATGTCAAGCACAGAGAATGATTGCTGCAACTCATATAACTGATTAAGCGGATCGTTAATCGCAAAATATTTACTATAGAATAGCTGCAATTCCTAGCATATTCGTCCCTGTTTTTCGTACTGCTAAGGCGTCATTAGATCAGTAGCTGAAAGGATACATAATTTATTATTGGGTTTTGGCGTCTATTTAATGATTAAAAATTAATGTTATAGGCATGTAACACAATAGGCGGATTTGTACCAAGTAAAGTATGGGCCATTCTATTTTCAATCGCTGTGGAAGTCAAATAACGAATACCAACATTATCGTGTTGCAGCACATTTAATTCCCAATCTTGGCGGTTATTCACACGATCAAAAAGTGTTTTATGCCTGTAAACGGTTGCTTGGAGTCATAGCCTGCTATCGAGAATCAAGTATAATGAGATCATGTTTACGAATGATTGACAAAGTGAGATGAAAGAAATGAAAGTGAGATGTCAATTAAAGCAGGCAGATGAAAAGCGTGGGAGGAAACATATGCAAAGAGTGCATTTAATGCTGGGTTGTGACAGTCATAGTGTGTTTTGCCGGGTCGGACGAAAAAGCAGTTTATTAACTTCTTCTGCTTCATACGATGATTTGATACGTCGGATATAGGGAAGGCACTGAAGACGGATGCCTTAATTGTAATTCTCTTGTCATAATGTTTACAAACAATAATTCCTCTAAAGTGATGCTATTTCAACAAGCGTTAGATAACTACATCAATTGTGAGGAAAATAGTGTATCGTATCTTGCCAGGTTAATGTTGCATGATGCCGTAATATACTGCAGCAGTATAAAATAAAATTCAAAACAAAGCATCATGCAGTAATCTTTTGACCTAAACAGGGTGTCGTCATTTATGTTTTATCAATGGAAGAAACATCGATTTCCCCAGCAGTTCTGTACGGATCATCCTGTAAAGAACGGGTCAAGGTCGCCAGTCGGCAAGCAGATACACATCTCATCGTTGGCTTCCAACACGTAACTCCCACGACGTGATCAGATGCGTAGGATGCTGAGGATGCGGTTTGTCCATGGATGCGCCAGACGGAACAACAATGTCCGTGCTAAAATGATGTACTATATAGCATTAAAATACGTGTACAAGTTTTTCACGCGAAGTTGGACTCCAGTAAACATAAAACAACATCGAAAACACCGAAATACGATAACATTGCTTGCGTGAGTCCCAAAAGAAAAACCAATATTCTAATTCGCCTTTTTGTGTCCCTATGAGCCGTATTTTCTTCGTAATCCTTGTATTACTTAAGTTACAAATGTGCTCCCTAAGACCTGTATATCGCTAACGGACAACTCCCATGTTGACCCTTAGTGCGATGCACATCATTATCTAAGCAAATGTCACGGTCATTCCTGACGCAAATCAAATTCGCCATGTGTTTTATAAGCCACAGGGTCGTGGTTAGCAAACTAGAGACCACAACTTGTTTGAGCGGTAATGAGGATAGATGTCTAAACATCACATTTATCTATTCCGCCATCATTAGGGTATCGCACTTAAGAATGGAGGCAATGTTAAATCCCAAAGTGTCTTTGTGTAAATCTTTCATTGTGCGTGCCATCGACTTTATATCAGGCTAATTCCATGTTACGAGGAGATTACCTGTTTTGCTTTGCGCAACTTACAACACCATATGTATCCCATAACTATTAGGTGTTTGGTATTAACTTGCCCCCATATATACATACATACATACATACATACATACATACATACATACATACATACATACATACATACATACATACATACATACATACATACATACATACATACATACATACATACATACATACATACACACACACACATACACATGCACCCCCACACGCACCCCCACACGCACCCCCACACGCACCCCCACACGCACCCCCACACGCACCCCCACACGCACCCCCACGCACACCCACACGCCCACCCACACACACACCCCCACACACATGCACACATGCACACATGCAGACATACACACATACACACATACACACATACACACATACATACATACATATATACTGCTAGCCGTAATACAGCACTGTGTCAGTTGTGACCGAGCGCATCTAATCCCGTGGAGTCGATATAATATTGCCTAATTTCAGCCAAATACTACAAACCTATGTTGCGGTAGTATAAACCATGATAGTTTGCTCTTACTGCAATAGACGTGCGGCAACAATATAAATGGCGCCTAGGTAACGCCAAGTACATTACTTGGCGCCTAGGCTACTATGTAATATCGGCATAAGATGAAATGAGTTTCGAGTAATGAGCTACCTTGAATGACACATAGAAAACAGAAAAACAATAGTAAATGAAACAATTGTATGCAGTTTTGAGAATAGTTTATCGGATTATTTGAAAACACAAATGCACAACTGATTTTAGTGTTAATCGCTTACACACGATCGATTGTTTGCAATGTTTTAACAATGTGCAACGTTCATAAAAAAGCCAATGGTTTTAGAACATGTAGGTGATAGACGGTGAAGGGAACAAGGGGAACTTTTCACACTTTAATCGTGCACTAAATCGAATGAGTTACTAGACACTGCGAATGGATTGATAATAAGGGTGACGATCATGTCCGAGTGAGCCAGGTTGCAAATGAATATATTACCCTTATTCTTGGTAAGACTCGACTTTTTGTAATGACCCCGTGAGACGCGTCTATGGCAGCCACATAACGTCCCTATCACCAGCACATTCCCCAAACTTCCGACGAATGCTGCGGTGGAAAGTAACACCACATATGGCACTGCAATGACCGGCTTTCTGGCCAACAAGCTATCCGTGGCAGTGGAATTACCGTGAATGGCAAAATCCATACTTGCTTCAAAGAAGTGACCCAGGTTTGCAGGGCATGCTTACAATGAAGCCATGTATGTAAGGCTAAATAAATTTGGCTATGTATGTGTCACAACAACTGTCTCTCCGTTAGATGCACCCCAAGATACTGCTGACGAGTTTTCAATGCCGATAAGACGATATTGCTACCCTGAAAAACACATGGTTCCTTTTCCATGTTATGTTAGAAGTATAACGAAGCATGGCTCATCCATTTCTTTATATAACGCCCCCTGACAGCAACTGGCAGCAATGCCTCCTCGCGCTCCTCAAGCGCTGTGATCAATCCCATCCTGAAGCCATCGCATCTCTTCTCCCATTTCGCATTGTGGCTTCTTTGAAATGCTGTTATATTCAGCCGCGAAAGCTTATTGAGGACAACTATCAACAGAAAGATGTTAGTGTGTTTCGATAGATTAAAAAAACGAACAGGAAGAGTTTGATTACTTAGAAGAACTGGACATAAAACCTCACAAATAATAGCAGGACATTCGAACGCCCCGGCGAATAGTCGTAAAACTAGTTGAAGTGAGGAGCGTACTACATAATTTACAGTCAGCTCTTACGTCTCGTCCAGGTCACGATACATATCCGCGCTGGATCCAATTGAAGGTAACATTCAGCGTACAATGTCGTAATGATATTAACAGCGATAGCTGATAATAAATTGTTTGATATAATCGCGCCACCATATCGTTGTCTTTTGAACGATGTTACGTTAATCTCCTCATGAAACCTTTCGTACCTGTACTTCAATTTGTACAATACAATGTAATCATAGAGTAGATAGCAAAGCTGGGTGTACTGGATACGCATGCAATAATTCCAAGGATATAATTCCCATCCGAGCTAATTACAATTCCCGGGTGGCATATCGAAACCGGAGGAGGCATCATACCTCAGGCTGTTTGCGTCTGATTGAAATACATCTCCTCTTGAAGCAGACAATATATGAATCGCTTCCGAATGGCACCATGTTACGAATACCACCCCCCCCCCCCCACACACACACACACAAGTCATTGCTTGAAGACAGCATACATATATATATATATATATATATATATATATATATATATATATATATATATATATATATATATATATATATATATATATATATATATATATATATATATATATATATATATATATATATATATATATATATATATATACGATAACAAAGAGGTGAAAGAGAACGATTCGATATTCACGTTACTCTCATCCTAGTAGTTTCATCTTACTGACGTCAAAGGATGTTTGTTAAGGATGGAAGCAGAAACAGCTGTCTTTAAAAGAATCAATTATCCCACGGAAGCTTCCCAATCTGGCACTAAATCATGCAACTGACTCATTCAGTATTAATGATCACGACCGTTAAAGAGTCCTGTTTTTTTGTGCCAAATATGCAATCACTTTTACTTCTTGTTCGTTTTCGAGTGCCGCAGCTTTAATTAGCTAGATTTCGGAAAATGGAAAGAGGAGGTCATCATTCGCTGTTCATCGGTTCACGAAATGACTCGGCCTTTCATATAAACGTGCAACGAGTTACAATCGATATATCGTTATATGGAAGACTTCACAGGGAATATAGCATGTGTGAAATATAATAGCTCATTGCATATCTCAGACCATCAGCTTATTATTTACAACGAGCAAGGGTAACTATCATCAAGTAGTGTTAAACCTTAACCTTAAACTTGGTTATTGAATCACAGATCTTTGACATGGTGGTTGTATTAATGCAATAGACAATTAGATGATAAGAGATGAAAATGAATTTCATTATATTGATTTGTAAGAGATGATGGTTGATGGGAAATGCCAAATGAGCTGATTTCATTAGGTTGCGGGCTGGTTTATATTCGCCTCCAGCGCCAAATGTTTTCTTATCTTATTCTCACCTTATTTCCCTGACGTCAGCACCTCACCATGGGAAGCTAGTTGTGAAAACACGCTATAACGAATTGCGGATGTCAATAAGACTACCGTTTTTGTTACTTTTTTTTGTTAAAATAACTGACTATTTAGGGCCAAACACCGCGCGTCCAAGACCTAAGGGCAAGTTATGCAGTTTCGCGAGTAGTTAAGCCCAACAGGATAAAAGTGAGAACTGATCGAATTCATGATTAAAGGAAACGTTGGTAGACACATTAGATCTGAAAGGCTTTGCATAGGGCGCCAAGAAGGGTCAAATTGACGCAATATGTCGTGTGTTTACTAGCTACCAGTTGAAGGCTATTTACAGAAGTGTCATTCAACATGTTTCCAATGCCAATATCACAGCATCCCCTGCATAACGTGGATGGAGATGATAAATGTGTCCGAACCATTTTGCATTTTTGCATGCTCTGCCAACCGTATTTATAATGATAAGTTGTAGATGGATAACGCCAAGACAAACTGTACCACCACATCATTGTTGAGACATATAATTAATTTAGATTCTTGATATTTCAGTGCGCATGTCCGCTATCGAGGAAATAGACGTCACTACGTGTAGACCACCTTTATGCCGATACTTTTGTCTTTTATTTATCATACTGGGTGCTGCCGTGTTGAACATGATTTGATGCATTTAAAAATGTTAAGCTTGTCACTCCACACATTATGTGTTGAGAATCACTCATTTAACTCGTAAAATACCTACAGTAATTCCAGTGGCTTTTGCTTTAACGTAGTTTATGAGGCGCTTCAGATTAGCTCTGAAAATGATCATGTCAGAAACGGATTAGACCGCTTTCAAGAATAAAGTATACCTTTGAGTAACCTACAGACACCTTCTTGTCACATACCATGGATTATATTCACCCCGCCAAACTCGCGAACATGTGAAACTTTGATGTTCAAGCCGTCAATCTAGTCCGTCATTACATGAAGATATTCCTACTGTGTCCACTGGTGTGGATATTTTTGTGTAAACTGGTGTTGTCATATCAAATATTCATTCTAAAAAAACCTCTCTCTAAAGATAAAGTTTCAATGACTCGTTAAAAGTATGGACAATTCTATATCGACATTCAATATTAAATGAATATATAAGCATACATTATGCTACTGGTGGCGTGCTCCGTGTTATTTTTGTGCACTTTACGGATCTTACCGGGTTAGGATGGTCAGCGTCACGAGCGGTTGTGCGTGATATAGCATGCGGAAGACGGAAGACGAAGGCAGCAATGGATTTAAGGCTCACTTACACCATCTCAGATCTGCAGATGGACAGCAGATTTCATTAAATGGCGCAGTATTGTTCTCACCTCTCATCGTGTATATATTTCATTTTGGTAATAGTAAATCTATATTACTTAACTGTATATTCCTCACTGTCACAACATTGTCATCTTTGAGCTTTTAGGAGAATGTAAAACGATAGGCGAGGTGCAGGTTCAGCTGTTGTTCACTCAAGCATAGATAAAATGCTTAGTTTGGGCAAGGGAAGACATAACAACAACAGACTGCTTCATTCTACATATAACCAGAGCAATGGAATTGCTTCCCTCCATAATATGTTATCACTCGTTCAATCTGTCCCAATTTGTGCGGAGCGCTTTCATTTAATCAGGAAGTAATTAGGGAAGGTGGATGCAGGTTGCGCTCATTGCGGTTTCTTGCCTACACCGCGGCAGTCGCAGCCAACACGTGAATGTTTTTTCCCCTGTATATATATATATACATATATATATATATATATATATATATATATATATATATATATATATATATAGAGATATATGTATATATAAATATATATATATATAGAGATATATATATATATATATATATATATATATATATATATATATATATATATATATATATATATATATATCTATATATATATATATATATATATATATATATATATATTAATCTGGTTGACTGAGGAAGGTTTTAGTCGCTAGACGATACTCATTCATAATCATTTACATCAATGACACCACTGGATCAGGACTTGTCATTAGGTTATGGTCACGAATATCGCGTGTTACACGCCATTTCATGCATATTCACCGAAGCAAACACCCATCACATTAATCAACTCCTAAATGGGAAGTATTACTAGTTACTTAATCATGATATTTTTCAAATGGGTTGAGTGAATGATGATATATAAACAATGAACGATTTCTGCATCTTCTGTCGCCTCTAGACAGATTATATAACATAAATGTACAAGGGAAGGACAGTTACGATTCATCCTCGCAAGATAACACGTGAATGCAAGATCACACCACAGCTAGTTTAACGGAAAATATGTCTTTTTGTACCCCAGTTGAACTGTGCATGCACAAATTCATCATATAACGATGACTTAACAGACGTTCAGTATTGCACCTATTGTCCATTGCCTATATCTTTGTGCGCTTAAATAACTGAAACATACTTTATCCTACCGGATTCTAACTGAGGGTTTTATGACCCTTGATATCCAGAAAATACGTCATCTTTTAATGTTTGCAACCTTGTGACACACCCTTCAGCAATGTCGATCCCATCGCTAAGAGTTGCTTATTTGGAACATTTGAATTTCAAACGACACGAGCATACGAAATTCTACAAATCCAAGTCTGAATGCCCACAGTAAGATTATATCACATGTATTGGTTTAATCAGATATATTCATGTGTAGGATATGATAAGCAAACCATTGTATGAAACCTACTTAAATTTCTAACCGGTGCACAATATGTTTGAGTTTCTGTCGGATTGACGGCCAACCCGCTGGTCACCAGGCGCACGCAGAGCGTGTCGGTCTCTCAATGGATAAGCTTTCCTTTTCATCTCCACTTAAGCGAAGGCGCAAGTAGCGTTCATCAAAATGCATTTTAAAAACCTATTGAATCATAACGTCGCCCCAATACTACGGCAACTTCAAAAATTACTCATACAAACTCTTTGCATGGTTTAAGTATACACTTGGCCGCAGTCAAAGAAAGAGCAATGATTGAGACATCACCAGCGCAGCGCAGTGCGCAAGCATATTAGTAACCAACATGGTAACCAATTTGTGAAAATAGTTCGTCGATATTGACACAGAATCATCGGTTAATTCCATTAGTTCAATTAAAATTATCGAGGACACTGCTGTTCCACTTAGCTCTTAATGTTTGCTGCGTACACATGTTTGGTAGGAGTTTAGCAGTCATATCACATGTGCCACGCTTTTGTAATAAACAAGAACCATATACTGTCTAAATGGAGAGTGTAGCAGAAAATTGGTTCGCGACTTGCATTGTGCCTCTTTTATGCGATGTTCATGGAACAACATGTTGTCCGATTCCCACACCTTAATACCTCAAATATCCACAATGTCTATGTACTTTGAATTACGTTATCTGGCACGGGTAAGTGTTTGCTGTCAGACCAACGTCGATACCGTTTAACTGTTCCCAGGGCTCTATTTCAATGGGTTATTCATACGTCAGACTTCTACATTACAATGCGGAGCTTCATCGCCCAGAATCTACGATAGCAATTTTTGTGTCGTCGATTATCTCTCAGATACGTGCAGTATATGAATGACGCGTAGCGAATAGCGTAATCAATCAATGGCTTCAGCAAGTCAATCAGTTAGGGCCTTAATTTCTATGATCGCATCCTTAAATAAGACAGGTTGTCCGCAATAAACATTCAAGCTTAGCAGACTATTTGACACTTATGACTAGATTTTGATAATTCATTCGGCATTCGACAGTGATCGTGTGTAACATGACACCTCAGACAGCTGCAATTAATTACCACTACTGCACACACGTTTCTCACCTGCAAGGTGTCAATGAATAATTCTATTGCGGTTGATGCGTCTGACGCCAGTAATACCAATCGTGAAATCGATCGTGCGCATGCGTAGTGCAGCGTGCCAATTATATGATGTTATTGTTGATTTTGGGATGCGGATGGCCGACTAGCCATTAGCTGCTTCTCTTCATCATTTCGACCGCTTACGGCATGAAACGGAAACAGATCACGTGAATATAAGCGTAATTATCTCTAATAAACAGCGCATTTCGGCACCAATATATTATTAGCTATTGTCCATAAAAGATACATACACATACTTGGCTCATTCATTACACGCGGCGCAATATCAGATAGCGGCGAGCCACGATTTTAATGTGAGGCTCCACTTCTCGCTATATCCAGATTAGTCTTGATATAAGGTGCTTGTGCATGCTTATGCGTCGATGAGAATTATACGCAAACCTCCCAAATCAACCAGTCCGTGGTTACAAGGAATTTAAATTTGGACCATTACTAATCTCTTGGTAGTTTTGCAATCTAACATTTGTATATGATTTCCATTACATTTATACCGATGCAGCTTGTGACAGATGCATGGCCTGGCTACACAGGACATTGGCCCTAATGACAGCCAATTGCACCTGGTAAGCTGCATGTTACTGACATAGTAATATACATATATATATATATATATAATATATATATATATATATATATATATATATATATATATATGCATATATATAGCATATAAGTAGCATCTATATATATATATATTTATATATATTTATGTATATATATACATATATGTATGTATATATATATATAATATATATATATATATATATGTATATACATCTAAATATATATATATATATATATATATGTATATATATATGAATATATATATATACATATATATATATGTTTATATATATATGTATATATAAAGATATATATA
>CM067346.1:36052849-36108725 GCA_034190875.2 Urechis unicinctus
CGCATATAGATAGACACACACGGATGATCGCACACACACGCATGCATATACGCATACATAACGCACAAACGCACTCATACGCATAATGAATATCCTCAGCTCTCAATCGTGGTGCCAAGTTATGATGAGACCTTATGCATATTCATGAAACGAACACTATTCCGCTAGCGTCAGGAAAGCGCCTCATCAAATTCACCCTAACCAGTATTATCTACCACAATCGTGTAGTGGAACCAGGTCGTTGTGATACGTATTGGTGGTAAATGACAATGTAACGTCAACATTCACTAAGGCTTTAAATAATAAGTAGTCTTCCCATACTCCGTCTTGTTGCTACGGCCCGCCACCTGTAACAAACTTTTCCTTAGCGACGCTGTATGAACAGTTTGTAGCGTACCGTAAATGATGTTTTGAATCAGTTTTTGCCGAATAATTAACGATCACATCGAACCAGAATGCCCACGAAACGTTGCTGCTGGGGTAGGTGCAACTCAGACAGCCGATATAGAGATCGTGAAAGAATGAATGGCGTGTCTTTCATTCCTTTTCCAAAGCTACGCTTCAATCCAAAGAAATACAGAGAGTGGGCCAGGGCATGTGGACGGGTAGCTGTGCACGACGTCTTATTGATATATTTATATAACCGTCGTGCGCGGTTATTGGACGGGAAAAATTTGGGTCAGAGCAGGTTAATGAGGGCACCTATATCCGTACAAAGCATTTCATCGGGGGAATCTGTCCAACAATTGAGCATCTTAACCCAATACCTGTTACTTTCCAATCAGAAACTGAACCAAAGAAAGATCCTGTGTTGATCTATAACTATGGATATATGTAAAACGATACAACATCATTTGATTTACAATTCATTGGAAACGGCATCATCAGCAGACTAGATTTCCAAATAATTTACGCTGGCTCTACCTTGCTAAAACTAACCCAGGAACGATGCATTACAAACTGCGGTACAATACATGATGTCAGGGTTTACCTTATATTGTTGGATAACATACAGTCGAAGGGGAAGAACAAGAATCGAATTCATGACCTGATGATGAATGACGTTGTTTCTATCGGAATGAGATATAATTACGACAGAACAGCATAAGTCAGGTTAACTGGGGTCACTCGTTAATGTAGTTCCAAAGGCATAACTTAATTTATAGTTATGATATTGGATTCTTCAGCTGTAGTTAATCAGTTGATCTCGGGACCTGGCTAATTAAATCTATTCAGACCCTGAATTGCTCCCTAGTGCATTGTTTGAAGGGCATTCACACCATCAAATTCTTGTTATATGTACAATCACATTATCAACGCAACTACACAGGACATCCGTGCACACTAACAGCTACGTATTCACTATAATTAATTTATTTCCTAAATGTTTAGACCACGACATGTCTTTGCATGAATTGTGAGGACATGTCGTGATCTACAGCCATTACATGCTCATGATATCATGTAATTCTTGCATTCCGACCTCATCCTAATAGTGGACTTGTGTGCATTTTGATGAGAACCATGCATCCATGAGAATGATAGGAACCGATGACATCATGATTCGAGTTCTCACAGTTAATAACAGATTGGGCTTTTTGACACAATAGTCCGTGAACTGCATACTAGAGCTTCAAATATATATCCTTACGATGCAACAAGTGGCTATCAATGTGCTCAAGGGCTGATCAACACTTACATGCTTTCTTTGCCCTTTTCTAGATGTGGAATGAAGCATTGTTAAATCAATAACGGGAATGTGGGTATAATAATACAAATACAATACTGTGCTAAAATATACAAGTTAACCATATAGCCTCATAGGCAGTAGCCCGAAGTCGATAAAGCCAGTTTGACAAACAAATAATGACATTACCGTCCCAGTATGCAAACAGCAAATGACTCAATTGATAGTACTTTCCTATGACCCACCAAATTGAGTACATAGAGTGAACCCCATGAAAGAGCCATGGTCAACTGTCGTATTCTGCAATTGTAGGTAACAATCCTCACTCTCTCGGCACATAGACAATGCTTTCAAATAAATAGCTTGCCATCGGACGACAAAGAAAATTACTTTAAAGATGGGTGGCACTACGCTTTAAAACTGCTAATTTTCAAGTGACATAATTTGGAGTGAAAGTGCCTATACGTTTGTCGGTAGAATTGATAACAATTGTGCATTCATTTGTTGTATCAGTTGTTGTACATCCATTGGGATAATATACACAAGATGAAGGAAAATTTCCGCAGTAGGAGCTGGAAAGACAGGACAAACATTTAACATTTCCAAACTATGTCCGCCAGGCACATATGCACCTCATTCTGTGAGTTATTTTAGTATACCTTGACATAAGTCGATGTTGTTAGCCGCTACAAAGAGGCTTACCCTCTAAATAATAAGATTCTGCTTAGTCGTAAAGCATATTGTCTCAATTCGACTAGTTAGTTTCGGAGCAAAGAGGCTCATTGCAATCAAACAATGGGGTTTGTCTTTGCAAAGTTGAGTCTATGATCCCATGTGCGCGTAATGTAGATACCTGCAAACTCGTCTATAAAATTTCCAGATTCATTTCGTTTTTGTTTTCAAAAGATGAGCCTATTATAAAACACAACTTGGCTCACTGCTGAGTTTTACCCCTAGCTTTACCATCCGCAGCTGTACTTAAATGCCGGCTGGAGTTTAACGAGGTGAGTCATTGTATTCAAATAAAAATGAAAACGTCTACAGTGTTTATAATGCAAGGGACACGACACTTCTTTTTATGCCTCCCATGTTGACAAACTTTGTTTTACTGTAATCGTGATTATCGTGAATATGTGGAATGACGCCATGTGTGATTATATATCTATTATCAAACACTGTATTATGGTGACGTACCTCCAATATCCACCACTAGGCTGCAGTGGATATATAGAATCATGCAAACAAAGCGACATAATTCACATTTTATGCGATTGTAGCAATACCAAATACTGCTTGACATGTATAGCCCGTCAAAACAATATGTCAGACGAATAAACGAATAAACAAATTTACAGACTTTAGGAGCAACATTGCCAAAACAACGATATCATTGGGCAACACAGCGATCTATCCCAACGTGTGGGTGACATCTGCACGAAGATGTAATATTTGATGCTTTTATATTGATTTCTTATTTCTACGAGTGAATACAACAGCTGGTGGTCCAAAGCTTTTGATTACTCTCCGTTCCAAGACAGCACCTATTGGTCTGTCCACATTGGAAGGTTATGATAAAAGAGTTAGGCCAGTACAGAAGGTACACATATCATTTTTTTAACAGGCCATCCATAATGTCTAACGCCTGAAGAAATCTATGAATGGACCCAAGCGCCATTTGGCCTGAATATTCTTGATTACAACCATGAACATAAATTCTTAACTAAAATTCACAACACTACCGGTGCTCATGGTATAAATTCATCTTTATCCCATGACACCACTATAAACATGGCACCTGACTCTCTTTAATATATTTTGTGACTAAGAAGATACCCTGGTTCCCCAGACATTTGTAAACATTATCATCAGCTAGAAACCTTAAACTACTCAGTGTTGAGGTGGCTGACACTCAAGTCATCTCTGGCATGAATGAAATGAGAGATACTGATAACTTTAAGGATAGTCTTTGGCACACCTGTCAAATATCGGATGAAAGCCAGGTTACAAGTATACTCAGAACTCAAGCGTCATGCCTGCTGATTGGCCAATGAGTGTGGCGATAACATAAGGGCTTTGTTAGGTGACTTGGTTAGATGTATCCAAGGGACATTTATAGCAGACCACACGACAAGTCAATGCAAATGTCGGTGGCTGACGATAGTTTTTTCTGACCAATCAAGTGCAGTTGACCTAATGACAGGTTAACATCCAAACTCTAGGAACATTCAACAATCACAGTCGTATATAGCAACCAATGGACGATAGCTACGTCTAACATATTATTATCAACTGTGTTATTGTCTACTATTCTTTATGAAGGACTCATTTTCTATTAAATTCATCACAACTAAGTAGCATGCTGGTTTTCAGACGAGCAAATGAACTGTTTTGCACTGTACAAACACTCGGTTACTGACCTATCGACGATATCAAATGTCGCTAAGTCTCGTAGCTATGAACATGTTTTGCAATTAATATCGGTCTCTCTGGTCGTCATGAATCATTTACTAACAAAAGGGCCGACTTTGCAGATATTCTTATGCATGTTTCATCAGGTATATTGTTTAGCAATGTTTGTTTTCGCTTTTTCACTGGAGTAACCGATCTACCGAGTTTTGCTTATGTCGACGTAAGTGTCATGTTATCTTTCGGCGCTTCAAATGGTGCATATCAGAGCATCATGTGCATGAAGTAATTATTTAGCATGCATAAGAAGTATTTTTATAGTGCAAAAAGAGTTACCTCATCAGAACAAGTGGCACTCCTAGGACATGGCTGAAATCAGCAGAGTGCCACGTTCAGATGCCGCGATAAGGCCACGTACGCTTATTGATACGAGTGCTGCTTCAGGTGATTTTAGCAACTTGGCTGGACTTACATGCAAAACTCTTAGAACAGCGATAGCCATATAGGACAAAATCTGTTATGCTGAATAATCAATGTCGACACCACTCCGCGTAATGTGCTCTTGACTGGCTTCTGCGTTGCAGCCAATCCAAGAACATCAGATAATCAGTAGTATTAGTCGAGCGTGAGCCACTCAGGTAATAGATCCTTATATTTCTGATATCCTGGGAAATATGCCAAAATGCAAAGAAAATATTTGTCTTTTATACTTTATTCTTTATATATTTCATTTTTTACTATGACTGACTGCAACTTTACAATATGGACGTATAACTGTCGAGGGCACAGTGAAGGCACCATAAGGTACATACGCAATCTATTAGCAAATGTGATGTTCTCCTTATCCAAGAAGATTGGTTGTTAGAAATAGATCTTGCTCAGCTCGAGCATCGCATAGGTGATGTATCAGTTACAGGCATTTCTGGTATGGATGACTCTGATTTGATTAAGGGAAGACCTTATGGTAGCTGTGCGTTTACAGGATTCTAGTTATCAATTAGTATATGCCATGTGATGTTAATCCAAGGTCAGCCCCTACCAATGAGTCGAGCTGCTTGTCCATGTCAACTCAGTCATAATGTCTTGTACGGATGTTGATGGTATAATTATTGGAGGTGACCTAAACACAGACTTGTCTCGCGCCGATTCCCCTCACACTGTTGCCTTGAATACTTTTGCGAGGAGCAATGCCTAATTCCTGGCGATTTGTTAGATAATAACTGTGTAGATTTTACCTATGAGAGTGATATGTCACATACAAGGTCAACACTAGACCATTTTATGTTGTCCGAAAGTCTGAGTTCATCAGTGTCAAAATACGAATGTCTTCATGGAGATAATTTATCTGACCACAGTCCTGTACTTGCACGGCTAGATATACATATTGTACAGGTGGTTAATGATTAGCGCCTTACAACTAATAGACCAAAATGGAGGGAATGTGATGTCAGCGATATTCATAGTTATATGCGTAAATTGAGGAAGTTACTTGACCTGAATGTTTTAAATGATGCATTTAGTTGTACACAGATTGATTGCAATAACCATTATGAAGATATTGATCGTTACTATGAGGAAATCGTGAATGCGTGTGTCCGAGCAGCTGTTCAGTGTATTCCTGGGAATAGGAAACGTAAACATAGGCCTGGCTGGGGTGAACAAGTCAATCAGCTGAAAGAAAAATCAATATGTTGGTGTCGACTCTGGGTGGAAAATGATGCCCCACCTCTGGCGTTCTTAAAGACATCCACTGTAAAGCAAAACGGGATTATAAAAGGGCGTCACGGTACATGATCAGAAATCAAAATAAGCTAGCGTCTGATAGAATGGCAGTTTCTTTGGCCACAAGTGATGGTCGCAATTTCTGGAAAGAAATACGGAAGAATCATTTCAAAAATAAGTCGACCGTGTCCGTAATGGATGGCGTGCACGGCGACGATGAGATATGCAATGTCTTTAAAGATAAATATGAAATACTTTACAATAATGTGTCTTATAGTAAGTCTACAATGGATGCCGTTAATGTATCATTGAGTCATGATGTACACTCTAATTGTGCTGGTGGTACATGTGGCTCCTTGCATGCTATCGACATTTCACAAGTTAGGCAAGCAGCATGTAAGCTTAAACGAGATAAGACAGACGGTGTTTGTGAAATAACTTCTGATCACATACTGAATGGCTGTGCTATATGCCCACCTATCAAAACTTTTTACTATGATGTGGTATCATGCACATACGTAACGTGGTATGCTAACATCTACGCTTGTTCCTATTCCTAAGAACAGTAAGAAATCATTGAACAGCAGTGATAATTATCGATCAGTAGCTCTTAGTAGTATCATAGGGAAACTGTTATATAATGTGATTATTGACTATCAAAGTGATGTATTGAAATCGGGTAGTTAACAATTTGGATTTAAACCGTCACACTCAACAACATAGATAATTATGTCAGCGAAGACTCACCATGTTATGTCATATTATTGGATGCTTCCAAACCGACTGATTCTATGAAATTGTTTGGTTTGTTACAAGAGCGTGGTATGTGTGCTATGACTGCTAAACTCCTTCTTAATATGTATACGCATCAAACGTTAAGAGTCAAGTGGAGCAATAGCTTCTCTGACAATTTTAATTGTACTAATGGAGTCAAACAAGGGGCGGTTTTGTCACATTTTTTGTTTGTGTGTATATCGATGAATTATTGTCACGACTCTCAAACAGGGGAATCGTGTGCCATGTTGGTCACCGTTATGCAGGCGCACTGAGTTATGCTGACGACGTCGCTCTCATTGCTCCTTCTTTAAATGCGGCCAAATCTATGCTTAAAACTTGCGAAGAGTTTGCTAAGGAATATAATGTTATATTTAACACATCAAAAAGAAATTTGTTTCTTTTCAATTGTCAAAAGCGCGATGTGAATCTACAACTGAACAGTGTTAGATTAAATGTAAGTGAAAATGCTGTCCATCTTGGATTCTATATAGGAAGAAATTCCGAACAATTCAATATTCATGTTGCATGTGGTGATGTTGTGTCGAAAACTAATATGCTGATGTCAACATTCGGTCACTGTACAGTAAATGTTTGTAATACACTATTTGACAAATATTGCACAAGTTTTTATAGATCGCCATTACGGACACTCTCGAGTTATTCATTTAAAAGCTTATGTGTTACTTGGCGCAAATACATCCGCCATATATGGAAACTACACTCTAGAACAAGATCAATGTATATTCCTTTTTTAGCTGATAGATTACCTCTAAGAGAACAATTAATGATGCGATGTATGAAATTTTTCTTAAATAGCCTTAATAGCACGAAGGATCTTGTATCGGCGGTTAGCCGATTATGTGCCTTTAGTAATTCGAATGTCGCAAATAATATAAGATATATTATGAGTATCGTTAATCTTAATACTGCTACGATTTACGACCAGATCATTACTATTAATGATATTTCAAGCAAGATTTGTCTACCGTACATTGATCAAGAAAGATTGAACTTCGTTAACTCCATACAAGAACTTTGTCGGGCCCGTGAATATGAATATATTCCCGATTTTTCGCACGACGATATCAATGTTCTACTTAATTTTATTTGCACATTATGATGGCACCCCACGCTTTGTTAAATGATTGCACTTGAACTTGATAGTCATAAAATATCTGTACCATGAGTGCGAAATAAAATCTATTATTATTATTAAGTGGTGTGTAAATATACCATCAATATCGCATGACGGTGCATCGATTTTAGTTACAGGTAATGTAGCTTAGTTTTACAACAACGGGCTCCGAACATTTTTTGGAATAAACCGAAATGGCAGTTAACGTTGCAATTGGTGCGGAAAGTTACATATATATATATTTATATATACATATATCTATACATATATATATATATATATATATATATATATATATATATATATATATATATATATATATGTGTGTGTGTGTGTGTGTATATATATATATATATACATATATATATATATATATATATATCTATATATATATATATATATATATATATATATATATATATATATATATATATATATATATATATATATATATATATATATATCTATATATTTATATATCTTAGCTCTTAGGTCTCTTTCGAAATTCTTTAATTCCGTCAATTACATCTTGATTTTATGTCAAGCACAGAGAATGATTGCTGCAACTCATATAACTGATTTAGCGGATCGTTAATCGCAAAATATTTACTATAGAATAGCTGCAATTCCTAGCATATTCGTCCCTGTCTTTCGTACTGCTAAGGCGTCATAAGATCAGTAGCTGAAAGGATACATAATTTATTATTGGGTTTTGGCGTCTATTTAATGATTAAAAATTAATGTTATAGGCATGTAACACAATAGGCGGATTTGTACCAAGTAAAGTATGGGCCATTCTATTTTCAATCGCTGTGGAAGTCAAATAACGAATACCAACATTATCGTGTTGCAGCACCTTTAATTCCCAATCTTGGCGGTTATTCACACGATCAAAAAGTGCTTCATGTCTGTAAACGTTTGCTTGGAGCCATAGCCTGCTATCGAGAATCAAGTATAATGAGATCATGTTTACGAATGATTGACAAAGTGAGATGAAAGAAATGAAAGTGAGATGAAAGAGATGTCAATTAAAGCAGGCAGATGAAAAGAGTGGGAGGTAACATATGCAATGAGTGCATTTAATGCTGGGTTGTGACAGTCATAGTGTGTTTTGCCGGGTCGAACGAAAAAGCAGTTTATTAACTTCTTCTGCTTCATACGATGATTTGATACGTCGGATATAGGGAAGGCACTGAAGACGGATGCCTTAATTGTAATTCTCTTGTCATAATGTTTACAAACAATAATTCCTCTAAAGTGATGCTATTTCAACAAGCGTTAGATAACTACATCAATTGTGAGGAAAATAGTGTATCGTATCTTGCCAGGTTAATGTTGCATGATGCCGTAATATAACATAAAGTACATAACTGGAATGACCTATTCCATGCAGCAGAATAAGATAAAATTCAAAACATAGCATCATGCAGTAATCTTTTGACCTAAACAGGGTGTCGTCATTTATGTTTTATCAAATATTCGCCAAGGTTACCATGCTCATTAAGCCACCGGACAAGCAATATAGAACTATTGATGTGGTAATCATATTTTTATTAAACTTTAGGTTAGCAACTGGGTCACGAGTCAAGGTATTAGACAAAATTCACATCTGACATAACGAAATTTGGTCCAAAAGCCAGTATGGATCAGGAACTGATTGTGCTGCTTGAATTTTGATGCAAATAATCATTATTGTGTATGTGTGTGGGGGAGATATCAGGCGAATTCAACAGTGCAACGAGTGAAACAAACGACTTATTATAACAGTGACACCCCTGCAAATTTCGCACTATTCATATATTCTGCAAATGTTTTTAATGTTATATTAATTAACCTAACCCCTATGAAGATTATCACCTGTTTCACCCGTAGAATTCGGTCGTAAAACGTGTTCTCACGACACCACTCAAGCTTGGAGGTTCCAATATTTCTTAACGACTTCGAATTTCCGCTAGGTTCATATATCAGGAATGTACCTCTGCTCCCATGATAAATATCGCCATCAGGTGATGCCGGATCTACCTGATTACATTCTTTCAAACAATGGAAGAAACATCGATTTCCCCAGCAGTTCTGTACGGATCATCCTGTAAAGAACAGGTCAAGGTCGCCAGTCGGTAAGCAGATACACATTTGGACAACAGTTGTAACCATCTTATCGTTGGCTTCCAACACGTAACTCCCACGACGTGATCAGATGCGTAGGATGTTGAGGATGCGGTTTGTCCATGGATGCGCCAGACGGAACAACAAGGTCCGCGCTAAAATGATGTATCATATAGCTTTAAAATACGCTTACAAGTTTTTCACGCAAAGTTGGACTCCAGTAAACATAAAACGATATCGAAAACATCAGAATACGATAACATTGCTTGCGTGAGTCCCAAAAGAAAAACCTATATTCTAAGTCGCCATTTTGTGTATGAAATGAAATCTGTCCCTATGAGCCGTATTTTCTTCGTAATCCTTTTATTACTTAATTTACAAATGTGCTCCCTAAGACCTGTTTATCGCTAACGGACACTAAGCACAACTCCCATGATGACCCTTAGTGCAATGCACATCATTATCTAAGCAAATGTCACGGTCATTCCTGACGCAAATCAGATTCGCCGTGTGTTTTATAAGCCACAGGGTCGTGGTTAGCAAACCAGAGACCACAACTCGTTTGAGCGGTAATGAGGATAGATGTCTAAACATCGCATTTATCTTTTCCGCCATCATTAGGGTATCGCACTTGAGAATGGAGGCAATGTTAAATCCCAAAGTGTCTTTGTGTAAATCTATCATTGTGCGTGCCATCGACTTTATATCAGGCTAATTCCATGTTACGAGGAGATTACTTGTTTTGCTTTGCGCAACTTACAACACCATATGTATCCCATAACTATTAGGTGTTTGGTATTAACTTGCCCCCGTACGTACATACATACATACATTCATACATACATACATACATACATACATACATACATACATACATACATACATACATACATACATACATACATACATACATACATACATACATACATACATACATACATACATACATACATACATACATACATACATACATACATACATACATACATACATACATACATACATACATACACATACATACATACATACATACATACATACATACATACATACATACATACATACATACATACATACATACATACATACATACATACATACATGCATGCATGCATGCATACATACATACATACATACATACATACATACATACATACATACATACATACATACATACATACATACATACATACATACGCACGCACGCACGCACGCACGCACGCACGCACGCACGCACACACACACACACACACACACACACACACACACACACACACACACACACACACACACACACACACATACATACATACATACATACATACATACATACATACATACATACATACATACATACATACATACGTACATACATACACATACATACATACATACATACATACATACATACATACATACATACATACATACATACATACATACATATACATACATACATACATACATACATACATACATACATACATACATACATACATTTCATTTATAGCGCAAACGCATCATACACATATCCTTTTTACTCTACTCAATTGTAACCGTTTGTCATGATTTATCGAAAACAAACAATAACCACCTTTATGGATGCTTACAATGTTGTAGAATCCTGCACACCTATTGATTGAAGTGTAGAAAACCTATGGCTTCAGAGGTTCAAACACGCTTTGCATAAAAATATAAACACCCGGGTTAACAGGCTAGATACACCATCGAGCACCGAGGAACAATGCTGACACCATGGGGGCAACCCAAGTTAATGAAATAAACTGAATGTGCGTATCTTTTATTTAATTGAGCTCAATGTTAGCATCATAACATAGTCATAATCCATAACTGGCATTTGGGATTGTGAGTCAAATTCCTGCACCATTATGCTGTCAATTGCCTTGGCCTTGATAGAGCAAACATAAATGAGCATTAAAGACAATTGCCACAGTTCTAAATTCGTACATAGATTTTCACGATTTTTTTGCAGAGAGTAAGCTTTTATATAAAGCTAACGAAATGTAAAATAAAAATACAGGTCACCCGTGTAGATTTCTGAGTACGGCGAATTTAAGATCCACATGTGAAGCCAATGGGAATTAGGCGTTTTTGAAAATATTTTGGTTCTACAGAAAAGTTCATACAGCGAATTAAATTATATTTAACATACAGACAGAACAATATCTGCTTTACAAAAAATCAAGAAAAAAATGATGTCTCGCCGCACCCAAATGGCAAGCCATTTATGAATTTATTGTCAATTTTTCTCCAGAATGACGTCAAACCTCCATAAAAAAATTTGACCGCTGTGTTTTGAACTAAACTTGGTAATATGGTGCAGTGATATATGTACTATGAACAGAAATTAACAAACGATAGGTATGGGTAGTCTATGGGAAGCCACAATGGGTTTTCAGTTGTATTCCGTGAATGCGGTGTATTACAATATTCAAACCTCAATAAAAAAAAATTGACAGCTGAGTTTTGAACTAAACTTGGTAATATGGTGCAGTGATATATGTACTATGAACAGAAATTTAAGAAATGATAGGTCTTGGTAGTCTATGGGAAGCCACAATGGGTGTTCGGATGTATTCCGTGAGTGCGGTGTATTACAATATTCAAACCTCCATAAAAAAAATTTGATCACTGAGTTTTGAACTAAACTTGGTAATATGGTGCAGTGATATATGTACTATGAACAGAAATTTAATAAATGATAGGTCTGGGTAGTCTATGGGAAGCCACAATGGGTTTTCGGTTGTATTCCGTGAGTGCGGTGTATTACAATATTCAAACCTCCATAGAAAAAATTCGTCACGGCACAGACGCGGTCGCACCGGGCGCAAAAATGCGCGCAGCGCGTCAAAGGTGGTTCCCCCCAAAGGACGCGCAGTTACGCGACGGCCGCTGGGTGGCGCGGCAGTGAACTGTAGCATTTACCTTTAATGGAATTATTCAATCACTGGCATCTATCGATACCGGGGCAGCTATCACATTGTGAAATTGGTGATCAATTGATAACCGTACTTACTTAATAAATGTTGCATCTCACTCCATACCAGAAACACAACCCATGTAAGCGGCAGGCCATTGATCTCTGATTGTCAAAGCAAGTTTTAATGATGGCTTTAAGAGATCGATACTTCTTTCAATGCGGCAATAATGTCAACAATCTAAAGAAATTTGTTCGATATCATAATGTCTTCATAAGCGATACGTTAACACTTGATTTGAAGTCAATCAACTGTATTGGTTGTTATATATATATATATATATATATATATATATAGATATAGATATATATATATATATATATAGGATATGTTATGATATATATAGATATATATATATATAGATATATATATCTTTGTTCGATATATCTCTTATAAGCGATATATATATTATATCTCTATCTATATATATATATATATATATATATATATATATATATATATATATATATATATCTATATATATATATATATATATATATCTTATATATATATATATACATATATATATGTTCCATTTGATACTGCATAACAATCATTGCGTAACCTTCATTAACAAGCAAATATAACTAAAAACAACATCGTTACGCTGGCAAGGGGTTCACAATTTGTGAACACTATTGATCAGCTCTCATCACCTAAGGAGTTTTAAATACAGATGTGTCAGTTTACCTCTCATTACCTCCGTCGAGATCGTATGTAGATAATGCTGTTCGGTGTGCCAAAAGGGACCACAGAGAGCCTCGCAAAAATGATGCATCATATAACAGTAGAATAATTGGACGAATTATCGACGCACAGTTGGGCTCCAGTTGGCATAAAGCTACATCGCCAAAAACGTCACAATGAGGTCGCGTGGATGAGTCAGCAATATCAGGAAATAATTGGAGGCCATATGTATAAATATATATATATATATATATATATATATATATATATATATATATATATATATATATATATATATATATATATATATATATATATATATATATATATATATATATATCTATATATATATATATATATATATATATATATATATATATATATATACATATATGCCACAGTGATGGGGGTCAATTTGTTTGCACTCGAGTTATGATGTGTTACATATCGTATTTATCTTTTCCCATTATCAGTTGGGTGTCGAGTATGAGATCAACGTTTAACCATAACGTATCGCACGACAGTCGTCTGCATTGTTGTTGTGTCCATATGTTACTGTGCTTGCACTCGTCGTTATATCCGGTTAATTCCATGTTAATTGGAAGCAGTTTGGTATGTCTACAGTTTTAACAAATATCATGTTGGTATTACACCTGCAAAAGCATATGTATCCTGTTACTGTTTATTATATTAACTTGGGTTGCTCCCATGGTGTCAGTTGCGCACCAAATCATGTGTAATCGAATTTCAGGCAAATAAGCCAACAAATGTTCGGAAAGTATAAACCATGTTAGTTTGGTTCTCATGCAATAGACGCAAGGCAACAATTTAAATGGCGTGTACGCTACTATATAAAGGGTAGTGCGGCTTGGCTTGATGTTAAATCTGCAAATGATCGTTAAACAGCACAGGTTTGCATAAGATAATGTCAAACTGTATAATGTTTGAGTTTCAACTAAGTATGTTCATCTCAGAAATACCCCAACATCTGGGAAAATTAGACCACAAGACAAAATCGCCTTGGTTGAATGGAGCATATAAGTGTTATGGGAATTGCTTTGCTGTATGTTGAATTCACATTCTTCATCTTGTAGTTTCATATGAGCTTTCCGAATCGTAGAAAAGTCTTCTTAAACTCCAAAAACGTCTATAATGTGTTTAAATTCGTATCGGGACGTATGTCACTTAAATGTTCATGGAAAACTGTTCTGCCCATCAACATTTCAACCTCTTTATTTCTCGGTAATATCGATTCCAAACATTTATGAACATGATGTGCTTATGTCTTTGTGTGTATCGATTGCGTGACTGCTACCTGTTGCTCAGCGGTACAGTTGTACACATAAAACACCTGGCAGGTGTATTAGTTCATTGGAGCACTCATTTTTAACGAGAGTCCGGTCTAGAATTCGATCTGATTACACCAATTATTGCCGTCTGGATTTTCTGACGCCATCACTTTGTGTAAATATGATGTCGAACTGAGCGAAACCCATCGACTAATCTACAAATAGACCTGCGCATGTCCAATAAGTTTGATATTGTTCGTATTCTGATCAGTGACTAAAGGTAATCAATACGAGCAATATGTTTGGCATCTTACCCCCGCGCCTTGTGGCTAGAACCGCTAACCATCATGGTTCATGATAGAAATGAGCTCTGCCAATCACTGTCGCCAAGGCAGTAATTAAAACCAAGTCACACCTACACGTTAGATATGAAGGCTGGGGAAGTGATCAACGTGTTAATGGTCTTCCTTCAAGCGTTGCTCTGGTATAAGTGTGGAGGATACTGCACAGATGGTATGCTTAATGTAGGCGTCAGCGAAGTGGCCGACCCGCTGGCGGATCCATCAGGGGAGTGTCGGGGAACATGAAGCATTGATGGTTCGCAAAGCTCCATTTGAAATGGATCCGAGTGATCATGTTCTTTGCTTGGAGACTGAATTCGAACGGCTAAAAACCTTGTCATCCTCTAGACAGGCACAACAGCATCCCAAAGATGCGCGATGTGTCTCAGCGCTGTGCCGATGTGGATGAATTGTGAAAAATGTCTTCGATTCAAAATGGCTGACTCCGTCTAAATGTAGGGAAGCATCTGATGGTTTCACATTTGTCCGTGTTTTACAGCACTGGTCATTGGGAATGACACATATAATATGTTTGATAAACGCTATAAATGCGACTCGTACATTGCGATTTCCGATGGCGTAAATAAGAAAATTGATGCTTGCGTGGATATGTGCAACCAGAGAGGAATAAAGATGGATCCAAAGCGGAAATCGGTCGTCTTTGTCCAGAACCAGTACTGTGATGTAAGGCAGCCAGCAGAATGTGAAGGCCACAAATATGACAAACATGAGCTTGGCCTGCCTCAAAGATTTGAACAGGGCCTCGCGTCTACGGTGATGTTGTTGTTTCGACAGATGCATGAGCCTCGACTTCGCCTTCCTTATATGGTAAAATATGGCGAGGTAGCAAGCAGTGATGACAAACAAAGGCACCAACACTCCCACGGTTACAAAAAACATCGTGTAGGAATACGCAAAATTCCTGTCCCAGAGACATTTGTGTGTTTTTCGGTCGAACGCGTGGGAACTCCATCCGCTGTAGCTGGGGACATCAAAGAGAAATCCGACACACCATGTGACAACACAGATCAATCGGGTGTTGAATGGGGTGTAGATCCTGCTGTAATAAGTATGGTGACAGATGAAGAAATATCTGTTTAGACTGATACAGCCGATACTGAGCAACGACACCACACAACTGGCGATGCACAGACCAGCCAAGCAGCGGCATAACATAAAGTGAGTGTCGAATAATGAACTGCCTTGAATGACACCTAAAAAACACACAAACAAATAATGAATGAAACAACTGTGTTTTGAGAAATATTTGCATTAATTGAAAACACAAATACACAACTGATTGATGTGACAATCTCTTTTTACGCGATCGATAATTTGTATAGTTTTAACAATGAGCAACGTTCATAACGAGGCCAATAGAATTTGTAGGTAATATACGGTTAAGGAGATCAGGGGAACATTTGACACTATATACGTGCACAAAATCAAATGACTGACCAAATGCCGCGAATGGATTGATGATAAGGGTGACGATAATGTCCGAGAGAGCCAGGTTGCCGATGAATACATTACCCACGTTCTTGGTAAGACTCGACTTTTTGCGTTGACCCCGCGAGACGCTTCTATGGCAGCCACATAACGTCCCTATCACCAGCACATTCCCCAAACTTCCGACGAATGCTGCGGTGGAAAGTAACACCACATATGGCACTGCAATGACTGGCTTCCTGCCAAACAAGCTATCCGTGGCAGTGGAGTTGCCGTGAATGGCAAAATCCATACTTGCTTCAAAGAAGTGACCCAAGTTTGCATCGCATGCTTACAATGAAGCCATGCATGTAAGGCTAAATAGATTCGGCTATGTACCGTGTCCTAACAACAGTCTCTGCGTTAAATGCACCACAAGATACTGCTGAGGAGTTTTCAATGCTGGTAAGTCGATATTGCTCCCCTGAAAAACACGTCGTTCCTTTCCCATGTTATGTTGGAAGTGTAACGCAGCATGGCTCATTCACTTCCTTATATAACGGACAATGTCGCCCCTTTTCAGCCACTGACAGCATATTGCCTCCGCGCGCTCCTCTAGCGCTGCGATCAATCCCATCCTGAAGCAATCTCAACTCCTCCCATTTCGCATTGTGGCAAGAGAAGCAGGCATGCTAACAGGATGTGCCTTTTTCCTGTACGACACATTGCCGGGAATGTATCAGAAGCACATCACAATGCAGCCTGATAAGACAGGCTGTCTATCACGGAGGTAATCAAAGCTGCGTCATTATCATTGCCTGTGCATTTTGCAAGATGGAAAAGATCGACTTCCATAATTGATTGAATTTGCCGAAAAAAGAGTTTATTTGTTTCAACGAAACACAGATGCTAACGTGCTATCGTGCCATGACCTCTCTAACTTGCTGCACAATGTGACCTTTGATTAATCTTAATACGTCTGATAAACACCCTTATTAACAAATATTCCCTGTCAACAGCCGCCTCTATATCACTAGCTAGGTCCCTATCTTGCCCAGGCGACCAAGTAATCGTCATACAGTTGAAAATCAATATTCAATGTGTCCATGAACTCGCTTGAACTATCCCGCGTCTTCGCCTGCTGGTCAGAGTCGAACGAGAGCATGCAAGCGTGTCCTAAATCGGTTGGTCGGTTTGATACAGTTGCGCAGTCAAATGCGTTTGCAGCTAGCTTCTTTGAAATTCCGTTATATACAGCCGCGAACGCTTATTGAAGACCACTCTCAACATAATGATGTCAATGTGTTTTGATAGATTAAAAAACAACCGAACGCGAAAAGTTTGATCACTTAGAAGAACTGGACATAAAACTTCACCATTAATAGCAGGTCATTTGTACGTCGCGGCTTGTGCCGAATGCGTTTCTGTTTCGCAATACATTCGTGGTCCTCCAACCATTTGCAAGTTAACCGGTTTAAGCTTATCTAATGTGGCACAATGCAACCGCCGGATCAGACATATCTCTTGGCCCACGACAATTAGGTGACCTTCATTACGAATAGTCGTAAAATTAGTTAACGTGAGGAACGTACTACATAATTTACAGTCAGCTCTTATGTCTCGTCAAGGTCACGATACCTTTTAGCGCTGGGTCCAATTGAAGGTAGCATTAAGCTGCAAGCTGCTTAAGGCTCGCACCCCTCTACGGGCCGGGCTAAGCTAATGCACTGAGCTGAAATATCCTTATCAATCGAGCACATACTGCAAGTTACGTTGGTGCAACGTTTATATGCTTTTCATATGATTATATTGGGCGTGCGATTGTTATGTAAACGATGAACGCATCTTTTAAGTTCCTGTGTTGATTTAACATCCTTCATATTAACCAATACATACAAACAAACATACATACAAACATACATAGAAATATTCATATAAACAAACATACATACGTACATACGTACATACATACGTACATACATACATATACACTCGCAAACATTCATACATATATACATACATGCATACATATATAAATGTGCAAACACACATAAATACAGACATACATACATACATACATACATACATACATACATACATACATACATACATACATACATACATACATACATACATACATACATACATACATACATACATACATACATACATACATACACATGCATGCATGCATGCATGCATGCATGCATACATACATACACATACATACATACACATACATACATACACATACATACATACATACATACATACATACATACATACATACATACATACATACATACATACATACATACATACATACATACATACATACATACATACATACATACATACATACATACATACATACATACATACATACATACATACATACATACATACATACATACATACATACATACATACATACATACATACATACATACATACATACATACATACATACATACATACATACATACATACATGCATACGGTTGCATATTGGTTTAATGGGACCAAGGACTGATTGATCGCACAGAGCATCATGCATTTGCGCGGGGGGCATCCGTAAATCAGGGTATTCTGTACCGTGTGTTGGCAAACTGTTGCTTGTAAAATCTGATAATGCAGGCATCTAAACATCCAGATATATGCTCCCTCAATATCGTATAATACCTCGAGACAATTATTGGTTACTTCAAACCACCACGTTTCCGAAGGCCACAGCGATTCTGGATTAATGATAAAGAGCAGTTCCAGGCAATAATAGATTGCTCCACAATGATGCCATATTGCCTCGGTAACCACGGAACAACCTACGTCATGCAACACGAGTCAGTAGGCTTATACGATCGATCACTTATACTTTGATCTGTAATAAAAATGTTCGTTATGATTACTTTATTACTTACATTAAATTAACGCTGCATATGAAAATACCAGTGTTGGGGCGTTTACAGTGGTAAAGAGGCCTTTGGTGCATGTTTGTTTGAATAAAGACAAACATAGATATATGAAGAGAATATGATACCGAGTATTCAAACGGATGGTGCAGGAAACTTTTTTGACACTATCAATATTGCAATTGCGCTACTGCGCGCTCTTCGTCGATACGAAAGCTTTTCATGTGTGTTGATCAATTAGAGTAGTGTTCATCGATAATGATGGGCATTGTGTTGGCACTAACTAATGTGTGGCCTATCCCGACATAAATAAATAAAGTAGGCTGGTTTGCGCAGTTCAGGTCGAACGGTAGCTTCGGATATAATGTGTTGAATTGTATAGAGTGTAGTGCGGTGGTCTATCGCTCATAACTACTGCTCTTCGAAGGCTCCGTCATATGATACAAAAGCGTATTTTGAACTGCTCATTCCGAAGCTAACCGTGTTTAGTTGTCGTATGCAATCAAGCGAATGAAAAATGTGTTCTTGACAGCGCGAATCCTCTGGATGCATACTTTAGTTGAATTGGAAGATGTTGGCTTGTTTGGTACAAGAATTCAATTCACAGCTATGCAACATTGGTAGCAAACGGCTGTGTTTGATACAATCACTGCGATAACGGTGCCTGGTCTGCCCACTTAAATTTCAAGTCAAATTGTGTATGACTTATTGTAGTTACACCCAATTTCAAGTTAGGATATCTGGTTTGTTGCCTTCATTTGGTTAAGTTTAAACCTTCGGGCCATTGGATCAGCATCTAATGAATGCTATTGATTTGACACATGAAAAAGGGTCTCCTGCCATAAGGCGGACTGAAGGCTTAAATGACTGGCCTTACAGATCCTGAGGGGTATTGTTAATCGATGATAGTTGTTTGGATCTCGTTTCTTGAGGGAATTTTTAGTCAATACCTCTCCCGAACATCGTAGATACGTAGAGCTTGTTTGAGCTGAACATTTCATGCCTTCACTAGTCCTAAGTGTTGCAGTCGTGTCTAAATAATTTGCGGCATTCACTTAATAGAATGCTATGAACAAGGTGAGTTATATTGTATTGTGATATATATGTGTTATATTCGGCGTCTAAACCCTACCGTGACCCCAACCTAATTATCACCGACATCGAATCGAAATGGTGTCCATGCATGGTAATCATGGTGACGTAGATTTCTAAAGTAATTTCCAGATCCCAAGTGAAGTGTTACATATGCGGACTAGTGTGCAACATAAGGTGACAGAAACGGCCAGATGTGACGTTGACACCACTATCACTGTGATCTGTCATTGGTCATATTCTTCGAGCAATACATTCGTTAAAACTAGGAAAATCATGAGGCTTAGATGGTCTTGCCGCTGATTTTTTTTCCAGATGTCATGTGAAATGTTGCATATGCGGACCATCGTGCAATATCAGATGGCATACCAGATGGCGCTGTATATTTGTCATATTGAAAACAGTCACTGTCTGCTTCAATGTAGTATTTTAAAAGAAACTGCCATATGCCCTGGGTTGGCTCTATTCACTTCTTGCCCCTGGGCGCTTAACAATTACCTTCCTTAAGTGAGCCCACCAAACTGCGGGGAAGCGATACCGCTTAACCTCTGACTGACGATTTCTGCATGATCTACTGCCTTGGGAGTAGGTCGCTGTTTTGTAAACGTATATTTGAGAATTATTCACTCGAACAGGATGATATATTGATGCAATTGACCCAATCTACGTTTGGTAGCAAAGGTTAAACACCGCTCACAAAGCTCAATTAATATAGTAAACAAGTAAGGTGTATTCGCCAACTATACACTACACTGTGTCAAACAAAAGGGACACATAAGCATGAAACCCGCACCATTAGATTTGGCGGATTTATTGATTTTTAATATAAAGTTTAAAAGCAAATTATAATTGCTGTGTATTAGATCTTTAGGTCAGATAACGTAGGGCGCATGTCCACATTGAAAGGTTTTCCATCAGAACATTCAATATTGGCACGCGTGTTTACGTAGTATTATCATTGGAAGTACAACAATTCAATAAATATGAAACAATATACATGGCCCACATTGAGTGCTTTGATTAGGAACCTTTAACGTGTTGCATGATTGCTCCATTACTAGTCATCTAACAAAATCATTAATCACATTCGATTTTGTAGTTTCTGGACTAAGTTTTATGTGGAAGGCATAATCAATGTACCATATTGTCTATCTTTTCTGTTCTCAAGGTACACCATATGAAGCGCTGTAGAAATATCCAAGAAGGCTCAGCTGTGGCATTTGTTTGAGTTGAATGTCATGGCCATTACAGCTTTAAGGCAATCTGAGTCCGCAGATAATGATGCGGCAAATATTGAATGTTTCGCATGTTTCATAATTATTAGTTTCCTTGCTATGATGATATGAAGGCAGTTTGTTCGTCATCACGCCTCAAAAGAGATGGTTAAACACTAATGCTGCACAAGATAACCATATCATTAAATGATCAAATATTGCAAGATATGATTAAATCGATCAATTTCTGCAGAGTGTTATGGTAGTTTAGGTTGGTCCGATTGCAGTCATAATATTGTGATCTGTTGTTGCCAACGCAACCTTAAAGCAATTAGAAATTCGGAAATCTGATTAGTAAACTCAACGTTGCAAGAATTAGGTTAACAAGTATGTAATCACAGGAGTTGTACCGAAACCTGCACCGCTGCTTAACCTTGCTGGGATGTAATAACATGATGATATCTAATTGGCTGTAATGGAAACAATTTGGATTTCATACTCATACACAAACAAACGCTTCCACCAACGACTTTAGTTGAGACTGTAATCGCTTAAATAACTGGAGAGCTGCGATAACCTCGGGTCATAACCACGGGTTTTCCTGAAGAACAATTGCATGTAGCATCGCTGTACAAAGCCCTGACAATACACCTTGCATAAGACCCGTAACATCTATTGTCTGTATTTTAGGAGATCCACTGTTCTGTTACTGAAATTGAACTTGAAAAACTACGAGAGCGGCGGAACACCACTATTCACCTTCCAAGAGAATAAAATCTGGTCCCTAATACCCTTAGATTGTTTAAACTATTGGTAATTATGCTTCCAAATTCCCTTTTCAGAATACTATGTGCCATAGGACGAATACAAATAATAGGTGTTAAGTGCACTGATGCCCAAATGATATATTTGACTCATCCCTGAAATTATCTTATAGATAGACATCATTTGCCATGCAACATGGGGATTAAATTTGATTTAATGAGAATGGGGATTATACTTCTAACAAAATAAAAAGCATAGCATCCTGTCTAGTGCTCAAGGCGCAAATTTCGCTATGTCTACGGCGTTAAACAAAAAGCAAATTGAATATACAAGCGAAAATCTGATGCATGCGTTATAGTGGTTGGTTAAGTTAATTTCATTACACTGCACGCGACTGGTGCTGTGATTAATCTAGCAAGCCCGTATTTATTGGATATGAGCCTATTGCAGCCAATATGATTTACACTATGCTTCTTAACTTTTGAACATTGTACTAGTGCACATGGTTGATGTTACCGATATCTTTAGAATTTACTTGTTGGCAATTTTCAGTGGATTCCATAAGGGTATATATTTCCACCTGATGCATCGTTTTTGCCGAATTTATGTGGGATTCTGTGCCATCACTGGATGATGATATACGGTTTAAGTTTACTAGAGGCTGATTTTGCTACAGATCAGATGCCAACGCTTGTGATGCACAATCTGCAAATGCACAGTGGATATACAATAACACGTCATGTTAAATGCTGTTGTATTTATGGTTTATTCAGTAGCGATATATCGCGTTATACTGCTAGGTGAATGCTGCTGTAGCTCTTCTGTCTATATTGATAGAGAATGTTTTAAAACAGCACACGACAAAGATACTCTCGTACAAAACTGGGCGAAAGAGAATTCACTTCTGTTTTGACAAGAATTAAACTTTTGGGAATCAAATTGGAGGTTTTAGGCAGCAAACAAAACATGGGAAAAGGGTGAGATTCATTTGTTGGCGCAAATATGCGTATAATATATTTTAAACGATGATAGCTACTCGTCATTCATAAGCGATGACAATACTGGTGGCTGCTACATCCCAGCGACCCATACACTAAAACTGCTACCTTGACTTTAGGAAAATCCGTTTTATCTGCTCCTATTTTATTATCACATATTTTGTACCCGAATGCATAGATCCCCATAGATGTTACCTGACCATACTAACATGACGCCGTGACTGTCCGATGAGCAACCGGCTTACACGCCCTATGCATATGTAAAACCGCTAATATATTTACAATGTCAAGGTTTAAGCATGCGTTGAGGTAAGGGGAGGATTAACCTGCCAATATATCGTTCACATCAAACTTACTTAAATAACGAATGACACTGCCTTCATATGGAAGCTTAATTTCATTAAAATACTGGTCATTTTTGCCGCATCGGCGAATGATTGGTTCGTCTGTGATATGGTATGAAGAGGCACTGTGATGCTTTATTAAATTACACGTCACCATCGCTTAAATCGGACGGACAACAAGAAATATGGCTAAGTTTTACATATAGATCGATAGATAGATATTGGATTTATTGTCTATAGCATAAGAAACATTATAACACTGTTGTAATATTGTTTACGATTGACCATATTTACATTAAATATGAATCAATTCATGTGCATTTACAATACTAGACGAACACAAAAGCGCATTTGTCCTTATAAATATATATGGCAAATATGCTTAAACTACTAAATTATGCTGATTGTGGCATCAGCTAATATTGACGCTATCCTAAATGATTCAATTAATCCATTCCTAGGAAGTGTTTTCGTGGTGGTGATTCAAAATGCTGTCGTGCTATGATATTTTTCTGCTTACATTAACAGCATATATAATAGTGGTTCAGAACTATCTAATGCCTGAGCTCACGTCGCGACATGAAACCATGACGATTCCCATTCAGTCGATCTACCTTCACGAGAGCATTATATGGAGGCGTTTTGTGAGTTTTTCTTTCCACCAGGGATTCCCCTGTGCTCTTGTGCACGCCGTTCGGGTCTTTTGCGGGATTTCCGATACCCAGACATGAACTGGAATTTCTTACTTTTTTTTCATTAACCACCCAAGGAAATTTCACTCGCTAATATTTGACTGCACTATACAGCAACAATCATGCATAGCGTGTGAAAATGAAAGAGTTAATTCCAGCGGGTTACATTAGTTGTCGTAGTTATACTAATGTAGAGGTGGTTACAAAGGCGTGCTACCAAGGTTGTAGCCGGTATGTCTGAGGTATATTTCTAACAAAGATTGCGCTTGTTAAGACTGGCGCCGTTTCAAATACGGTGTCTCTCGTGGATATCATGCAGGTATAAAAAATGTTCAATTGGGTAAGATTATATCAGGGTTGACGTGATTTTGTTAGCTTCGCAGAAATGCAAACCCAAAACGAGGGCATTTGCCTACTGTTACTTAAATTGTAGCAGAATTAAGACGATATAACTTGCGTTGTGATCCCATGGAATAATTTACCAGCCAAGTTACTTTCAGATTGTTTGCTGAACGTTTGAAAAATCATATTAGTTGTGTACTTTAAGAACAATGTTTATGTAATATTTCAACCCGAATGCGTTCGTAGTCAATTAATGATGACCATTGACAGGACACTTATATACCAAACGGTGTTTTGACCCTGGGCACCTATTACCATAAGGATTTGGTGGCCAGTTTTGTACAAAATTGTGTATACTACGGATTTGTTACACTTTCTCATCAACTGAGTAGCCAGTGTGGTTCATGGTTCAAGTTCCCATAGCATCAGATGCGTTGGCTGCGTTCGCGACGGGAATATGTAATGGCAAACTATATCTATTGAATTAAATGACGGGACAGAATGTGACAGGTTTTACTGATGCCTCGCAAATTAACTTAACTCTCCCGTTTCATTTACTGCACACACTTTAAATACTTCGAATCGAGTTATAACGTTCATATATCAAGATGCAATTGCTCTTTCATATCGGTCAGCAAAGAGGGGATACCAGCATATTTGATAAACTGCCCATATTCACCCTGAAAGCAGCATCTTGGCAATGCTTTGATATATGCCAGTGAAACGAGCATTGCCTTTCTGCCGATTAAAGATTGGTGGCGGTTGATGTTTATGTATGTGACACAGCGCGCTTGTCGATTAGGGAAAGTTAAGTTGGCACGAATCCAGATTACCTGAACCAAACACCAGATGGGCAAATGAGCATATATATATAAATATATATATATATATATATATATATATATATATATATATATATATATATATATATATATATATATAATAAATTATTTCAGGCACAGGGCCTATAGTAAATAAGCGTTCAATGCAGTGCATTTATAATACGGCATCAATGGGTCCATATTGCACCAGATCGTACCATGTAACAATCATTCAAAGATTTTATTAATAAGTTATCGGAGAGTTCTATCCTCCTTATTAATGCGTAGGTTGATATTCTCATATATGCTTGAAATCCTGAGATACTGTTTGAGGCGAACATATGAATGGCACTGTATCTTTTTGATACACCCAATATATTTCGGTACATGTTATTGTAAGCAACTTTATTAAGCGATTTTTGTATATAATTAACCCATAGATATGGACAATAAAGTATGCTGCAGTAGGTTTAACAAATTTTAAGTTTTACATTCAATAAGTGTTGGAAGAAATTTTGTTTAAGACTGTTTGACCGACCATATAAAACTCGCATTTGCCTCAGCATGTCATCGTCATCATTGGAATTTGCATTTACCATAAGGCCTAAATATTTCCATTGTTCAGCATACAGCAATTGCATATCATTCAACGATACTAATGGACAGAACAGTTTGCGGGTCTTTGGTTGAATCACAATGCAAACAGATTTCGATATATTGAACACTGTGCATGTTGAGCTCTGAATCGAGAACAAAGGTCCAAAAGTTTTTGCAGTCAATTGGCACTTGGCGAGACATAGATAGTCCGCATAAAATACATGATTGATACAAATATCATTAATATAACAGCCGGTGCAGGATTTCAACAACAGACTTGAAAGATCATCGACATACACATTAAATAATTTAGAAGATAAAATTCCATCTTGTCGAACGCCATTGGATACAGTAAAATATCGAGACGATTCACCATCCCACTTAACACAGATTAACTATTTCTGATACCAAAACATAAAAATTCTGGCTAAAACCAATGGCTTGCCACAGTTGATGAGCTTTTTAAACAGCAACCAATGATTGACCTTGTCAAAGTCCTTCGACGCATCTAAAAACATGTGTACACGTGGCTTCCAAGATATTTATAGTATTGTATAATGCTCTTAGCAGTGTAAATACATATATCCGATGAGTGACCGGTCTCAAAGCCAAATTGATTGTCGCAGGTAGTAAGATACCCGTCTGCGATATCGCGTAGCACTAATTCGAAAAGTTTTGAAAAAGATGTGACCAGAGCAATGGGCCGGCAGTTATTCGTATCGCTAGTAGCCCCATTCTTATTTGTGATTATTGGTATAATAGCAGACTTCATGAAAGAAACTGGAAGATACCCATGCTCTAAAAAAAACATGAGAACAGCAGTGACACATAGACACATATGCTTTCCTCAGCATTAATAAAATGTTCAGCGGCAAGACCATCTACCCCGCAAGATTTTCCTCGTTCAAGCGTCCGTAATGCTCGACGAAGGTGAGCAGGGTAGATAACAGGGGCTGTATATAGGTATATATATATGTATAGATACATAGATATATAGATTTATATATATAGAGATATATATATATATATATATATATATATATGGATATATATGTATATATATATATATATATAAATAAAGACATATATATATCTATTCTATATAGATATAGAGAGAGAGATATATATATAGATATATCTCTCTATCTCTCTCTTCTCTCTCTCTATCTCTGAGATCTCTCTCTCTCTCTCTAGATATATCTCTCTATCTCTATCTATCTCTCTCTCTCTCTCTCTCTATCTATCTCTCTCTATATATATATCTATATATATATATATATACCCTAAAATATATGAGCGGCGGTAAAATCCATCATAAATTAGTTGTAGGCTGCAAGGGTTGTCATGCTTGAGATCAACAACAAACAATGATGTTGAAGAAGTCGTCGTTTTCGGTTCAGTTGTTAAGAGCTGTAAAGAGCATACTTCAGCAAGTATACTCACAAATAAACGGCCTTTTATGTTAACGAGTAAAGACTAATGCTAGAACAAAAGTGTTGGTGATCATACATTTCACAGCGGATAGCATTACTAACCGCAAAAAGTGAAAAACATATTTATATTGACATTTAACTTGATCAATACTTCAAATGATGTGTGCTGAATGTATAATCAATGATGAAATATATATTTGCATAAATATATATATATATATTATATATATATATATATATATATATATATATATATATATATGTATATATATATATGAATATATATATATGCATATATATATATATGCATATACATATGTGTTTGCATATACGTAAATATATCTATGTTCATGCATATATATAAATATATATGTATATATATATATATATATATATGTATGTATATATATATATATATATATATATATATATATATATATATATATATATATATATATATATATATATATATATATATATATATATGTACAGTTTATGGTCACGTATATCGCGTGTAACACGCCATTACATGCATATTTACCAAAGCAAACACCAACCACATTAATACAATCCTAAATGGGGGTATGGTGATATCGCCATGAAATTATGTCTGGTAATGAAGTATTACTAGTTACTTAAACAAGATATTTTTCAAATGGGTTGAGTGAACGATGATATATAAACAATGAACGATTTCTGCATCTACTATCGCCTCTAGACAGATTATATAACATAAATGTAAAAGGGAAGGACAGTTGAAGGCACGATTCATCATCGCAAGGTAAACACGCGAATGGAAGATCACACCACAACTACTTTAGCGGAAAATATGCCTTTTTTCACCCCAGTTGCACTGTGCATGCACAAAGTGATCATATAACGATGTATTAACAGACGTTCAGTATTGCGCCTATTGTACACCGATACATATGTTTGATTGGCACAATAATAGTAATGCCTAAACATAATTAAATAGGTACGCCAATCATAATACAATTGATTTAGTTATTGACAGATATCATTGCATGTGATTTCGTGTCTTTGTGCGCTTAAATAACTGAAACATAATTTATCCGACCAGATTCTAATTGAGGATTTTATGACCCTTGATTTCCGGAAAATAGTCATCTTTTAATGTTTGCAACCTTGTGCCACACGCTTCCGCAATGTCGAACCCATCGCCAAAAGTTGCTTATTTGGAATATTTGAATTTCAATCGACACGAGCATACGAAATTTTATAAATCCAACTCTGAATGCCCACAATAAGATTATATCACATGTATTGGCTTAATCAGATATATTCTTGTGTAGGATATGCTAGCAAACCGTTATATGAAACCTACTTAAATTTCTAACCGGTGCACAATATGTTTAAGTTTCTGTCGGATTGACGGCCAACTCTCTGGTCACGAGGCGCAAGCAGAGCATGTCGGTCTCTCAATGGGTAACATTTCCTTTCCACCTCCACTTAAGCGAACGCATAAAATGCATTTTAAAAACCTAATGAATCATAACGTCGCCCCAATACTGCGGCAACTTCAACAATTAATCATACAAACTAGCATGGTTTAAGTATACACTTGGCCGCAGTCGAAGAAAGAGCAATGATAGAGATATCACCAGCGCAGCGCAGTGAGCAAACATAGCAGTAACCAACATGGTAACCAATTCGTGAGAATAGTTCGTCGATATTGACACAGAATAAAACGGGTAATTCCATTAGTTCAATTAAACTTATCAGGTACACTGCTGTTCCACTTAGCTCTTAATGTTTGCTGCGTACACATGTTTGGTAGGAGTTTAGCAGTCATATCACATGTGCCACGCTTTTGTAATAAACAAGAACCATATACTGTCTAAATGGAGAGGGTAGCAGAATATTTGTTCGCGACTTGCATTGTGCCTCTTTTATGCGATGTTCATGGAACAACATGTTGTCCGATTCCCACACCTTAATTCCTCAAATATCCACAAGGTCTATGTGCTTTGAATTAGGGTACCATTTATTCACTTTAGCAATAACGTAATCTGCCACGAGTTAATGTTTGCTATCAGAACAACGTCGATGCCTTGGAACTGTTCCCAAGGCTCTATTTCAATAGGTTATTCATACGTCAGACTTCTACATTACAATGCGGAGCTTCATCGCCCAAAATCTTCGATAGCAATATTTGTGTCGACGATTGTCTCCCAAATTAGTGCAGTATATGAATGATGCATAACGAATAGCGTAATCACTCGATGGCTTCAGCAAGTCAATCAGTTAGGGCCTTAATTTATATGATCGCATCCTTAAATATGACAGGTTGTCCGCAATAAACATTCAAGCTTAACAGACTATTTAACACTTACGACTAGATTTTAATGATCACTTGATAATACATTCAGCATTCGACAGTGATCGTGTGTAACAGTTGCAACAAATGACCACTACTGTACTACCTTTGTGTCAGACCGTCGTGCGCGGCTAGTGGACGGGAAAATTTTGGGTCAGAGCAGGTTAATGAGGGCACCTATATCTGTACAAAGTATTTCATCGGTGGAAACGGTCCAACAATTGAGCATCCTAACCTAATACCTGTTACTTTCCAATCAGAAACTGAACTTCAGCGCATCATGCGAAAAAACAAAGAAAGATCCTGTGTTGATCTAAAACTATGGATATATGTAAAACGATACAACATCATTTGATTTACAATTCATTGGAAACGGCATCATCAGCAGACTAGATTTCCAAATAATTTACGCTGGCTCTACTGTGCTTAAACTAACCAAGGAACGATGCATTACATTACAAACTGCGGTACAATACATGATGTCAGGGCGAGCCACGATTTTAATGTCATGCGTATCTAACACTGCGAGGCCCCACTGATATAAGGGGCCTGTGCATGCTTATGCGTCGATGAGAATTATTCGCAAACTTTCTGATCAACCAGTCCAATCTAAAACATAAGGGCACAGAGTGACACATTGTTTCAATTCACAATGAAAACGATTACACAAATGTAGCATCTGGAAAGTTAGAAAATGTAGATGTGTTCATAGCGTACTTCATACTTGACCAGACATCCGACGAGATAAATAATTTCTGTAAAATGTTCTTGAGATGTTATTTAATCACTTTAAGGCAGATAAAGATTTGGGTCTACTTCTGTGTCAGACAACAATGTAATTACCTCTGGACTAAGACGCCGTCACTAAAGTGTAAATGATTCAGTGGTTGTTCAACTACAATTTATTGAGTAAATATCGATTGTGTACAACCGTATTTTGATCTTAATCAATGCAAATAGACAGTATAACATATTAGCTGTTTTGAATATTTAGCTGTAGGGATCATAATTATGATTTCAGTGATTAACGTTACTTTCAATATCTGACTATGTCAGTTCGAAGTCGTGATGAGATACGTCCAGCAACTAAATATAGGAACACGCAACCTGGAAGAAGCGTGCTGCTTGTTCATTGCTATTCTCAATATCGCATAGAATTTTCGGATACATTTTAGGGCGCGGTCGCCATGATCAATCAGAAGACTCCATATCTTCAATAACAGGTCGACTTGCGGCAACTTAGAGACGTTGGATCAACAGCCCCATGGGTGCCGCCACTCGACGATGGGCATGTCTTTTAATCATTTGCGTACTCATCGCACATCTAGTCGGATTGAGTGCGCTTACCATAGCGAAAAGCTCGTTGGTATACCAATGCACATGCAGTACTTTTTGTCAATGGTGAAATCGTCATATAGCCATAACGATGTAAATGATGAACAATATGGAGTATAATATAAAAAAGAGGCTGGCTGTCGCTTCCTTCGTGAGCGATTCCATTCAAACAGCAACAATGGCTTCTTATATCTTCGTGCACATTTTGCTGTGAGTTCCTTTAATTCACGGCATCAAACACTTTTATGATGGTCGATGCAAACCTACCGACTGGGTACGTAGAGGACATAGTCCCCATCCGACATATCAATGACATGTTCCTAACGAGGCGGCTACAGAATTTGCCTTGCGCGCACGTAAGGGGTCAATAATAAATTTGTGCACCATGTTGCTGAAAAAATTAAACCATTGTCTTCGCCTGTCTACATTTGACGCATGGTAAATAGCCGTATAACCTGGCATTCCAGAAGAAGAGACCTGTGCATTGTGTCTTCGGTCTAAAATTCAATTGTTTGCATCAAATATTTAGATCAGGTAATTAAATAAACCATCATTAAGTGCACCCCTTTTCATAAAGCTGCTAATTTACTGCGCACAATATACTGGATGTTGACTCGTGGACTCATGTCCCGTTCGTTATCATTTGCTGATAAGTAAGTGACTACACAAAGTAACAGACGATGACCTTACTGGCAGGTAGATTGTGACTATGGCCTATATTAGAGGCGAGGTATTAATTCACAAATTCCTTTTGGCTAAACATTCCCGCTTTATCAATGCTCTAACGACTGTGACTGCTAATATATCAGATATTTACATATTCTGGATGCCTGATAGCTCGCAATCCAATTAATATTACTACATTTTATGGAAGTGTTTTCCAACACGCCGTGGAACGGAAATAAATCAATAATGCTTCGCTGGAATTATATTGTATGCGTTGATTTCCAAATTGCATTTGTAGCTTTGTTGCTGATTCACAGATGACTTGAAACATAAAATTGGAATTGTGGCTGTTGCCATGCGAGCAAACAGATATCCAGAACAATATAAGTAGCTTCTTGTTAAATACCACACGAATGTTAGGCACATACACACGTATATTTAAGCGCATATAGATAGACACACACGGATGATCGCACACACACGCATGCATATACGCATACATAACGCACAAACGCACTCATACGCATAATGAATATCCTCAGCTCTCAATCGTGGTGCCAAGTTATGGTGAGACCTTATGCAGATTCATGAAACGAACACTATTCCGCTAGCGTCAGGAAAGCGCCTCATCAAATTCACCCTAACCAGTATTATCTACCACAATCGTGTAGTGGAACCAGGTCGTTGTGATACGTATTGGTGATAAATGACAATGTAACGTCAACATTCACTAAGGCTTTAAATATTAATTCCCATGCATCCAGCCAAATAAATATCCGAAAAGGTCATTTTGTCCAACTGATCCAAACATTTAATACTAAGCTTTTGCTTATCTTGGGCAAAACGCCTTACTCGTTCAGGTTCATCACGGACACTTATCTGATTTCAACAGCTTTTGCAGTCTCAGGTAGCTATTAGTATTGTCGGCCCATGCATTCAGTTTGTGCCCCCAAGTCCGCGTTCACTTAAATCCTGTGTGACATATTAAGACTATGAAAGAGAATTTTCGATGAAGCTAACGGCAAACGACTAAACGACACACCAATAATTTTAATAAATATAACAGACAGGCTAAGAATACCCATATATATATAGATATATATATATATATATATATGTGTAATATATATATATATATATATATATATATATATATATAGTATATATATATATATATATATATATATATATATATATATATACATATATATATATAATATATATATATGTGATATATATATATATATATGTATATATCATATATATATATATACAAATATATATACATACATATGTGGTATATAAATAGATATATGAATATACATTAAATATATATATTATATATATATCATATTTATGTATATGCATATATATATATGTATAAGTATATGAATATAGATAAATATATATATATATATATATATATATATATGTATATATATATATATCTATATATATATATATATATATATATATATATATATATATATATATATATATATATATATATATATATATATATATATATATATAACGTCTCGCGGCTCGGCGGCTGTTAAAGATATGGAATCAACTTACTGGTCGATGCGACTACAGCTCCAAAGTAAACAGAGCATTCCGCGTGGTTTTAAGAGACGCTACGACAAGACGCTAAGGCAGTAACGCTTCTAGGTGGCGTCTTCACATATATCCTCGGGCGGAAGCCTCGAGTGAGCTCTCTTGGCGAAGCTATTTACACTTTGTATACAATACGACATTCCTATTAGAATACATATTGTTATTCAACGTTATCCACTGCCACTCAATAGGCCGTTTTCCGGTGACCCGGAAGTAGTCTTCCCATACTCCGTCTTGTTGCTAAGGCCCGCCACCTGTAACAAACTTTTCCTTAGCGACGCTGTATGAACAGTTTGTAGCGTACCGTAAATGATGTTTTGAATCAGTTTTTGCCGAATAATTAACGATCACATCGAACCAGAATGCCCACGAAACATTGCTGCTGGGGTAGGTGCAACTCAGACAGCCGATATAGAGATCGTGAAAGAATGAATGGCGTGTCTTTCATTCCTTTTCCAAAGCTACGCTCCAATCCAAAGAAATGCAGAGAGTGGGCCTGGGCATGTGGACGGGTAGCTGTGCACGACGTCTTATTGATATATTTATATAACCGTCGTGCGCGGTTATTGGACGGGAAAAATTTGGGTCAGAGCAGGTTAATGAGGGCACCTTTATCCGTACAAAGCATTTCATCGGGGGAAACGGTCCAACAATTGAGCATCTTAACCCAATACCTGTTACTTTCTAATCAGAAACTGAACTTCAGCGCATCATGCGAAAAAACCAAAGAAAGATCCTGTGTTGATCTATAACTATGGATATATGTAAAACGATACAACATCATTTGATTTACAATTCATTGGAAACGGCATCATCAGCAGACTAGATTTCCAAATAATTTACGCTGGCTCTACTGTGCTAAAACTAACCAAGGAACGATGCATTACAAACTGCGGTACAATACATGATGTCAGGGTTTACCTTATATTGTTGGATAACATACAGTTAAAGGGGAAGGACAAGAATCGATTTCATGAACTGATGATGATTGACGTTGTTTCTATCGGAATGAGATATAATTACGACAGAACAGCATAAGTCAGGTTAACTGGGGTCACTCGTTAATGTACTTCCAAAGGCATAACTTAATTTATAGTTATGTTATTGGATTCTTCAGCTGTAGTTAATCAGCTGATCTCGGGACCTGGCTAAGTAAATCTATTCAGACCCTGAATTGCTCCCTGGTGCATTGTTTGAAGGGCATTCACACCATCAAATTCTTGTTATATGTACATGCTCATGATATCATGTAATTCTTGCATTCCGACCTCATCCTAATAGTGCACTTGTGTGCATTTTGATGAGAACCATGGATCCTTGAGAATGATAGTTCTCACAGTTAATAACAGATTGGGCTTTTTGACACAAAAGTCCGAGAACAGCATACTAGAGCTTCAAATATATATCCTTACGATGCAATACGTGGATATCAATGTGCTCAAGGGCTGATCAACACTTACATGCTTTCTTTGCCCTTCTCTAGATGTGGAATGAAGCATTGTTAAATCAATAACGGGAATGTGGGTATAATAATACAAATACAATACTGTGCTAAAATATACAAGTTTACCATATAGCCTCATAGGCAGTAGCCCGAAGTCGACAAAGCCAGTTTGACAAACAAATAATGGCATTACCGTCCCATTATGCAAACAGCAAATGACTCGATTAATAGTACTTTCCTGTGACCCACCAACTTGAGTACATAGAGTGAACCCCATGAAAGAGCCATGGTCAACTGTCGTATTCTGCAATTGTAGGTAACAAACCTCACTCTCTCGGCACATAGACAATGCTTTCAAATTAACGGCTTGCCATCGGATGACAACGAAAATTACGCTTTACAACTGCTAATTTGGAGTGACAGTGCCCGCAGTAAGAGCTGGAAAGACAAGACAAACATTGAACATTTCCAAACTATGTCCGCCAGGCACATATTCACCTCATTCTGTGGGTTGTTCTAGCATAACTTGACATAAGTCGATGTTGTCAGCCGCTACAAAGAGGCTTACTCTCTAAATAATAAGATTCTGCTTAGTCGTAAAGCGTATTGTCTTAATTCGACTAGTTATTTTTGGAGCAGAGAGGCTCATTGCAATCAAGCAATGGGGTTTGAGTCTATGATCCCACGTGCGCGTATCTAGATACCTGCAAACTCGTCTATAAAATTTCCAAATTCCTTTCGTTGTTGTTCTCAATCGATGAGCCTATTATAAAACACAACTTGGCTCACTGCTGAGTTTTACCCCTAGCGTTACCACCCGCAGCTGTACTTTAATGCCCGGCTGGAGTATTACGAGGTGAGTCATTGTATTCAGATAAAAATGAAGCTATCTAAAACGTGTACAGTGTTTATAATGCAAGTGACACGACACTTCTTTTTATGCCTCCCATGTTGACAAACTTTGATTTACTGCAATCGTGATTATCGTGAATATGTGGAATGACGCCATGTGTGATTATATATCTATTATCAAACACTGTATTATGGTGACGTGCCTCCAATGTCCGCCACTAGACTGCAGTGGATATATAGAATCATGCAAACCAAGCGACATAATTCACATTTTATGCGATTGTCGGACGAATAAACGAATAAACAAATTTACAGACTTTAGGAGCAACATTGCCAAAACAACGATATCATTGGGCATACCTGCGATCTATCCCAACGTGTGGGTGACATATGCACGAAGATGTAATATTTGATGCTTTTATATTGATTTCTTGTATCTACGAGTGAATACAACAGCTTGTGGTCCAACGATTTTGATTACTCTCCGTTCCAAGACAGCACCTATTGGTCTGTCCACATTGAAAGGTTATGATAAAAGAGTTAGGCTATTACAGAAGGTAAACATATCATTTTTTTAACAGGCCACCCATAAGGTCTAACGCCTGAAGAAATCTATGAATGCACTCAAGTGCCATTTGGCCTGAATATTCTGGATTACAACCATGAACATAAATTCTTAACTAATATTCACAACACTACCGGTGCTCATGGTATTAATTCATCTTTACCCCAAGGCACCACTATAAACATGGCACCTGACTCTCTGTAATATATTTAGTGACTAAGAAAATCCCCTGGTTCCCCAGACATTTGCAAACATTATCATCAGCTAGAAACCTTAAACTACTCAGAGTTGAGGTGGCTGACACTCAAGTCATCTCTGGCATGAATGAAATGAGCGATACTGATAAATTTAAGGATAAACTTTGGCACGCCTGTCAAATATCGGATGAAAGCCAGGTTACAAGTATACTCAGAACTCAAGCGTAATGCCTGCTGATTGGCCAATGATTGTGTCGATAACATAAGGGCAATGTTAGGTGACTTGGTTAGATGTACCCAAGGGACATTTATAGCAGACCACACGACAAGTCAATGCAAATGTCGGTGGCTGACGATAGTTTTTTCTGGCCAATCAAGTGCAGTTGACCTAATGACAGGTTAACATCCAAACTCTAGGAACATTCAACAATCCCAGTCGTATATAGCAACCAATGGACGATAGCTACGTGTGCCATATTATTATCAACTGTGTTATTGTCTACTATTCTTTATGAAATTCATCAAAATTAAGTAGCATGCTGGTTTTCAGACGAGCAAATGAACTGTTTTGCACTGTACAAATACTCGGTAACTGACCTATCGACGATATCAAATGTCGCTAAGTCTCGTAGCTATGAATATGTTTTGCAATTAATATCGGTCACTCTCTGGTGGTCGTGAATCATTCACTAACAAGAGGCCCGATTTTGCAGATATTCTTATGCATGTTTCATCAGGTATATAGTTTAGCAATGTTTGTTTTCGCTTTTTCACTGGAGTAACCGATCTACCGAGTTTTGCTAATGTCGACGTAAGTGTCATGTTATCTTTCAGCGCTTCAAATGGTGCATATCAGAGCATCATGTGCATGAAGTAATTATTTAGCATGCATAAGAAGTATTTTTATAGTGCAAAAAGAGTTACCTCATCAGAACAAGTGGCACTCCTAGGACATGGCTGAAATAAGCAGAGTGCCACGTTCAGATACCGAGTTTTGCTAATGTCGACGTAAGTGTCATGTTATCTTTCAGCGCTTCAAATGGTGCATATCAGAGCATCATGTGCATGAAGTAATTATTTAGCATGCATAAGAAGTATTTTTATAGTGCAAAAAGAGTTACCTCATCAGAACAAGTGGCACTCCTAGGACATGGCTGAAATAAGCAGAGTGCCACGTTCAGATGCCGCGATAAGGCCACGTACGCTTATTGATACGAGTGCTGTTTCATGTGTTTTTAGCAACTTGGCTGGACTTAGGAATACATGCAAAACTCTCAGTACTGCGATAGCCATATAGGACAAAATCTGTTATGCTGAATAATCAAGGTCGACACCACTCCGCGTAATGTGCTCTTGATTGGCTCCTGCGTTGCAGCCAATCCATGAACATCAGATAATCAGTAGTATTAGTCGAGCGTGAGTCACTCAGGTAATAGATCCTTATATTTCTGATATCCTGGGAAATATGCCAAAGTCCAAAGAAAATATTTGTCTTTTATACTTTATTCTCTATATATTTCATTTTTTACTATGACTGACTGCAACTTTACAATATGCACGTATAACTGTCGAGGGCACAATGAAGGCACCGTAATGTACATACGCAATCTATTAGCAAATGTGATGTTCTCCTTATCCAAGAAGATTGGTTGTTAGAAATAGATCTTGCTCAGCTCGAGCATCGCATAGGTGACGTATCAGTTACAGGCATTTCTGGTATGGATGACTCTGATTTGATTAAGGGAAGACCTTATGGTATCTGTGCGTTTATACACAAAAAGTCGTCCAAATTAACTATATCTCCGATCGATTGTATACATAAAAGAAGGTGTCACGCCTGCATTTTAACCCTGCACTCTAACAAAATGTCCCACAGGATTCTAGTTATCAATTTGTTTATGCCATGTGATGTTAATCCAAGGTCAGCACCTACCAATGAGTATGTCGAGCTGCTTGTCCACGTCAACTCAGTCATAATGTCTTGTACGGATGTCGATGGTATAATTATTGGAGGTGACCTAAACACAGACTTCGCTCGCGCCGATTCCCCTCACACTGTTGCCTTGAATACTTTTTGTGAGGATCAATGTTTAATTCCTGGCGATTTGTTAAATAATAACTGTGTAGATTTTACTTATGAGAGTGATATGTCACATACAAGGTCAACACTAGACCATTTTATGTTGTCCGAAAGTCTGAGTTCATCAGTGTCAAAATACGAATGTCTTAATGAAGGAGATAATTTATCTGACCACAGTCCTGTACTTGCACTGCTAGATATACATATTGCACAGGTGGTTAATGATGAGCGCCCTACCACTAATAGACCAAAATGGAGGGAATGTGATAACAGGGATATTCATAGTTATATGCGTAAATTGAGGAAGTTATTACTTGACCTGAATGTTTCAAATGATGCATTTAGTTGTACACAGATTGATTGCAATAACCATTTTGAAGATATTGATCGTTACTATGAGGAAATCGTGAATGCGTGTGTCCGAGCCGCTGTTCAGTGTATTCCTGGGAATAGGAAACGTAAACATAGGCCTGGCTGGGGTGAACAAGTCAATCAGCTGAAAGCAAAATCAATATTTTGGTGTCGACACTGGGTGGAAAATGGGTGCCCCACCTCTGGCGTTCTTAAAGACATTAACTGTAAAACAAAACGGGATGATAAAAGGGCGTCACGGTACGTGATCAGAAATCAAAATAAGCTAGCGTCTGACAGAATGGCAGTTTCTTTGGCCACAAGTGATGGTCGCAATTTCTGGAAAGAAATACGGAAGAATCATTTCAAAAATAAGTCGACCATGTCCGTAATGGATGGCGTGCACGGCGACGATGAGATATGCAATGTCTTTAAAGATAAATATGAAATACTTTACAATAATGTGTCTTATAGTAAGTCTGCAATGGATGCCCTTAATGTGTCATTGAGTCATGATGTACACTCTAATTGTGCTGGTGGTACATGTGGCTCCTTGCATGCTATCGACACTTCACAAGTTAGGCAAGCAGCTTGTAAGCTTGATAAGACAGACGGTGTTTGTGAAATAACTTCTGATCACACACTGAATGGCTGTGATGAGTTATATGCCCACCTATCAAAACTTTTTACTATGATGTTGTATCATGCACATACGCCACGTGGTATGCTAACATCTACGCTTGTTCCTATACTTAAGAACAGAAAGAAATCATTGAACAGTAGTGATAATTATCGATCAGTAGCTCTTAGTAGTATCATAGGGAAACTGTTAGATAATGTGATTATTGACTATCAAAGTGATGTATTGAAACCAGGTAGTTTACAATTTGGATTTAAACTGTCACATTCAACAACACAGTGCACTTTTGTATTAAAGGAAATCATAGATAATTATGTCAGCGAAGACTCACCATGTTATGTCATATTATTGCAAAGCGTTTGATCGAGTTAATTTTATGAAATTGTTTGGTTTGTTACAAGAGCGTAGTATGTGTGCTACGACTGCTAAACTCCTTCTTAATATGTATACGCATCAAACGTTAAGAGTCAAGTGGAGCAATAGCTTCTCTGACAATTTTAATTGTACTAATGGAGTCAAACAAGGGGCGGTTTTGTCACCTTTTTTGTTTGGTGTGTATATCGATGAATTATTGTCACGACTCTCAAACAGGGGAATCGGGTGCCATGTTGGTCACCGTTATGCAGGCGCACTGAGTTATGCTGACGACGTCGCTCTCGTTGCTCCTTCTTTAAATGCGGCCAAATCTATGCTTAAAACTTGCGAAGAGTTTGCTAAGGAATATAATGTTATATTTAATACGTCAAAAAGCAATTTGTTGCTTTTTAATTGTCAAAAGCGCGATGTGAATCTACAACTGAACAGTGTTAGATTAAATGTAAGTGAAAATGCTATCCATCTTGGATCCTATATAGGAAGAAATTCCGAACAATAGAATATTCACGCTGCATGTGGTGTTGTTGTGTCGACAACTAATATGCTGATGTCAAGATTCGGTCACTGTACAGTAAATGTTCGTAATACACTATTTGACAAATATTGCACAAGTTTTTATGGATCCCCATTATGGACGCTCTCGAGTAATTCATTTAAAAGCTTATGTGTTAATTGGCGCAAATGCATCCGTCATATATGGAAACTACACCCTAGAACAAGATCAATGTATATTCCTTTTTTAGCTGGTAGATTACCTCTAAGAGAACAATTAATGTTGCGATGTATGAACATTTTCTTAAATAGTCTTAATAGCACGAATGATCTTGTATCGGCGGTTAGCCGATTATGTGCCGTTAGTAATTCGAATGTCACAAATAATATAAGATATATTATGAGTATCGTTAATCTTAATACTGCTACGAATTACGACCAGACCATTACTTTTAATGATATTTCAAGCAAGTTTTGTCTACCGAACATTGATCAAGAAAGATTGAACTTTGTTAACTCCATACAAGAACTTCGTCGGGCCCGTGAATGTGAATATATTCCCGATTTTTCGCACGACGATATCAATGTTCTACTTCATTTTATTTGCACATTATGATGGCACCCCACGCTTTGTTAAATGATTGCACTTGAACTTGATCGTCATAAAATATCTGTACCATGAGTGCGAAATAAATGCTATTATTATCATTATTAAGTGGTGTGTAACTATACGATCAACATCTCATGACGGTGCATCGATTTCAGTTTACAGGTAATGTAGCTTAGTTTTACAACAACGGGCTCCAAAAACTTTTGGGAATAAACCAAAATGGCCGTAAACGTTGCAATTATTGCGGAAAGTTACATATATATATATTTATATATACATATATATATATACATATATATATATATATATATATATATCAATGTATATATATATATCATATATATATATATATATATATATATATATATATTATATATATATAATCTATATATATATATATATATATATATATATATATATATATATATATATATATATCTTGGCTCTTAGGTCTCATTCGAAATTCTTTAATTCCGTCAATTACATCTTTATTTTATGTCAAGTACAGAGAATGATTGCTGCAACTCATATAACTGATTAAGCGGATCGTTAATCGCAAAATATTTACTATAGAATAGCTGCAATTCCTAGCATATTCGTCCCTGTTTTTCGTACTGCTAAGGCGTCATTAGATCAGTAGCTGAAAGGATACATAATTTATTATTGGGTTTTGGCGTCTATTTAATGATTAAAAATTAATGTTATTGGCATGTAACACAATAGGCGGATTTGTACCAAGTAAAGTATGGGCCATTCTATTTTCAATCGCTGTGGAAGTCAAATAACGAATACCAACATTATCGTGTTGCAGCACATTTAATTCCCAATCTTGGCGGTTATTCACACGATCAAAAAGTGTTTTATGCCTGTAAACGGTTGCTTGGAGATCATGTTTACGAATGATTAACAAAGTGAGATGAAAGAAATGAAAGTGAGATGAAAGAGATGTCAATCAAAGCAGGCAGATGAAAAGAGTGGGAGGAAACATATGCAAAGAGTGCATTTAATGCTGGGTTGTGACAGTCATAGTGTGTTGTGCCGGGTCGGACGAAAAAGCAGTTTATTAACTTCTTTAACTTAATTGTAATTTCTGTCTGCTTCAATACGATGCTATTTCAACAACAATTTGATACGTCGGATCGTATCTTAGGTTAAGGCACTGAAGACGACCTATTCCATGCCTTAAATTCAAAACATGCATCATGCAGTAATCTTTTCTAAACAGGGGTGTGTCATTTATGTTTTATCAAAATGTTTACCGGACAAGCATATAGAACTAATTCCTCTGGGTCAAGTGATGCAAAATTCACATCTTAACAATGTGGTCCAAGCGTCATACTGATTGTGCTGCTTGATTCGATGCAAATAAACTACATATCAGGCGAATTGTGAGGAACAAAAATTATGTATGCAAATTTATGGGTATCTTGCTAAGAAAAGAGTAGGATTGGTTGCATTCATATTGTTTAATTTGTAGCTATGAAAGAAGTAAAAACTTGATGAAGCGCTGAGAACGATTTTCCCGGGGACACGTACATAATCGTTTAACTCGGTGAGGGAATAATACGTTCGGCATTTAGATAAGCTACCAATGATGTACATGAGCCAGTAATGCCTAGTTTTCAAAGGCATTTTCCAGTCAGCATTGTCGGGTAAATTATGTTTCTATATTCCCCAATTCTTGCGCACTATTCATAGTAGGCTACATTATCGAAAGTTTCATCGGGATGCGGAAAAAGGGGACAGACAGAACAGACAGGACATATAATGACATACATACAGACAGACAGACAGACAGACAGAACAGACAGACAGACAGACAGATCATACAGACAGACAGACAGACAGACAGACAGACAGACAGACAGACACAGACAACATACACATACATACATACATGCTAGACATACAGACAGACAGCCATACAGACATACAACGGTGAGGGAATAAACAGACAGACAGACAGACAGTACAGACAGGGACATACATACATACATACAGTATGTGGTTACAGACCCAACATACACATACAGAATACATACATACATACATACAGACAGACATACTACATACAGGACATACATACACAAGATACATACATACATACATACATACATACATACAGACATACATACCACATACATACAGACAGGACATACAGACATACAGACAGACATACATACAGACATACAGACACATACATACATACATACATACATACATACATACATATACATACATACAGGACAGACATACATACAGACAATACAGACATACATACAGAACATACATACATACAGACATACATACTACATACTACATACATACATACAGATACATACATACAGACAGGACATACATACATACATACATACATACATACAGACATACATACATACATACATACATACATACATACATACATACAGACATACTACATCATACATACAGACAGACTACATACCTACAGACAGACATACATACAGACATACATACAACATACAGACATCTACACAGACAGACATACATACATACATACAGACATCATACATACAGACGACAGACATACATACATACCATACATACAGACATACATACATACATACATACTACATACATACATACATACATACATACATACAGACATGACACATATACATACATACATACATACCATACATACATACATACAGGACAGACATACATACATACATACAGACATACATACATACATACATACATACATACATACATACACATACATCCATACATACATACACACATACATACATACATACATACATACATACATACATACATACATACATACCATACACATACATACATACATACATACCTACATACATACATACATACATACTACTCGTAGCCGTACATACATACAACAGCACTGTGTCAGTTGTGACCAGGCGCATCTAATCCCGTGGAGTCGATAAAATATTGCCTAATTTCAGCCAAATACTACAAACATATGTTGCGGTAGTATAAACCATGTTAGTTTGCTCTTACTGCAATAGACGTGCGGCAACAATATAAATGGCGCCTAGGTAACGCCAAGTACATTACTTGGCGCCTAGGCTACTATGTAATATCGGTTAATGTTCCATGCTGTCATTAGGTAATACAACGTACATTACTTAGCAGCAAATGAACCAGCCTATCCAATGCAGCTCTGTCTTACATCATCGTAACCAAAGCAGCTGGCCGTCACCTTTTGATTGTGTGTGTGTGTGTGTGTGTGTGGGTGTGTGTGTGTGCATCGAATTATAGTCGTGTTTAGCAACTAGGCTATGTACGACTAGCAGTGAGTGTGTAACTCTGAGGGTGGTCACTGCCAGGGAGCACGTAGTCCTCAGAGGATCTTTTACATCCCTTTTCAGAGATGGGACCGCCATTTGTACGTGATCATCCGAGTCACGAGTAACCAGTCAGGTTGTCACACCTTGGAGTCGAACCCACAGCCTGTGGGTCGAAAGACGAGGCAGTAAACCACCAAGCCACTGGGACCGGCTACCTTTTGATTGGGACACGATGATTTCATTTATAGCGCAAACGCATCATACACATATCCTTTTTACTATACTCATTTGTAACCGTTTGTCATGATTTATCGAAAACAAACAATAACCACCTTTATGGATGCTTACAATGTTGTAGAATCCTGCACACCTATAGATTGGAGTGTAGAAAACCTATGGCTTCAGAGGTTCAAACACGCTTTGCATAAAAATATTAACAGGCTAGATACACCATCGAGCACAAGACAATTGCGACAGTTCTAAATTCGTACATAGATTTTCACGATTTTTTTTTCCAGAGAGTAAGCTTGTATATAAAGCTAACGAAATGTAAAATAAAAAGTACAGGTCACCCGTGTAAATTTCTGAGTACGGCGAATTTAAGATCCACATGTGAAGCCAATGGGAATTAGGCGTTTTTGATAACATTTTGGTTCTACAGAAAAGTTCATACAGCGAATTACATTATATTTAACATACAGACAGAACAATATCTGCTTTACAAAAAATCAAGAAAAAAATGATGTCTCGCCGCACCCTACGGCAAGCCATTTATTAATTTATTGTTATTTTTTCTCCAGAATGATGTCAAACCTCCATAAAAAAAATTTGACCACTGAGTTTTGAACTAAACTTGGTAATATGGTGCAGTGATATATGTACTATGAACAGAAATTAAAAAAAATGATAGGTCTGGGTAGTCTATGGGAAGCCACAATGGATTTTGGGTTGTATTCCGTGAGTGCGGTGTATTACAATATTCAAACCTCCATAAAAAAAATTTGACCACTGAGTTTTGAACTAAACTTGGTAATATGGTGCAGTGATATATGTACTATGAACAGAAATTTAAAAAATGATAGGTCTGGGTAGTCTATGGGAAGCCACAATGGATTTTGGGTTGTATTCCGTGAGTGCGGTGTATTACAATATTCAAACCTCCATAAAAAAAATTTGACCACTGAGTTTTGAACTAAACTTGGTAATATGGTGCAGTGATATATGTACTATGAACAGAAATTTAAAAAATGATAGGTCTGGGTAGTCTATGGGAAGCCACAATGGATTTTTGTTGTATTCCGTGAGTGCGGTGTATTACAATATTCAAACCTCCATAAAAAAAATTTGACCACTGAGTTTTGAACTAAACTTGGTAATATGGTGCATTGATATATGTACTATGAACAGAAATTTTAAAAAATGATAGGTCTGGGTAGTCTATGGGAAGCCACAATGGATTTTGGGTTGTATTCCGTGAGTGCGGTGTATTACAATATTCAAACCTCCATAAAAAAATTTGACCACTGAGTTTTGAACTAAACTTGGTAATATGGTGCAGTGATATATGTACTATGAACAGAAATTTAAAAAAATGATAGGTCTGGGTAGTCTATGGGAAGCCACAATGGATTTTGGGTTGTATTCCGTGAGTGCGGTGTATTACAATATTCAAACCTCCATAAAAAAATTTGACCACTGAGTTTTGAACTAAACTTGGTAATATGGTGCATTGATATATGTACTATGAACAGAAATTTAAAAAATGATAGGTCTGGGTAGTCTATGGAAAGCCACAATGGATTTTCGGTTGTATTCCGTGAGTGCGGTGTATTACAATATTCAAACCTCCATAAAAAAATTCGTTTGCGGCGCAGACGCGGTCGCACCGGGCGCAAAAATGCGCGCAGCGCGTCAAAGGTGGTTCCCCCCAAAGGACGCGCAGTTACGCGACGGCCGCTGGGTGGCGCGGCGAAATTTGTTCGATATCATGATGTCTTCATAAGCGATACGTTAACACTTGATTTAAAGTCAATCAACTGTATTGGTTGTTATATATATATATATATATATATATATATATATATATATATATATATATATATATATATATATATATATATATATATATATATATATATATATATATATATATATATATATATTTATGTATATACATATATATATGTTCCATTTTATACTGCATAACAATCATTGCGTAACCTTCATTAACAAGCAAATATCATAATTAAACAACATCGTTACGCTGGCAAGGGGTTCACAGTTTTTGAACACTATTGATCAGCTCTCATCACCTAAGGAGTTTTAAATACAGATGTGTCAGTTTTACCTCTCATTACCTCCGTCGAGATCGTATGTAGATAAAGTAAACGATGCTGTTCGGTGTGCCAAAAGGGACCACAGAGAGCCTCGCAAAAAATGATGTATCATATAACAGTAGAATAAATGGACGAATTATCGACGCACAGTTGGGCTCCAGTTGGCATAAAGCTACATCCCCAAAAACGTCACAATGAGGTCGCGTTGATGAGTCAGCAATATCAGGAAATAATTGGAGGCCATAGATATAAAATATATCTGATATATATATAAAATATATATATATAAAAATATTATAATAAATATCTATATATATATATATATGTATATATATATATTATATATATCCTAAGGATATATATATATATATATATATATATATATCATCTATCTATATATATATATATCTATATATATATATATATATATACATATATGCCACAGTGATGGGGTCACTTTGTGTTGCGCTCGAGTTATGATGTGTTACATATCGCATTTATCTTTTCCCATCATCAGTTGGGTGTCGAGTATGAGATCAACCTTTAACCATAACGTATCGCAGTTTGGTATGTCTACAGTTTTAACAAATATCAAATATCAAATATCATGTTGGTATTACTCCTGCAAAAGCATATGTATCCTGTTACTGTTTTTTTATATTAACTTGAGTTGATCCCATGGTGTCAGTTGCGACCGAGCCCACCAAATCATGTGTAATCGAATTTCAGGCAAATAAGCCAACAAAAGTTCGGAAAGTATAAACCATGTTAGTTTGGTTCTCATGCAATAGACGCAAGGCAACAATTTAAATGGCGTGTTACGCTACTATATAAAGGTTAGTGCGGCTTGGCTTGATGTTGAATCTGCAAATGATCGTTAAAACAGCACAGGTTTTGCATAAGATAATGTCAACTGTAGAATGTGTTGAGTTTCAACTCAGTATGTTTCATCTCAGAAATACCCCAACATCTGGAAAATTAGACCACAAGACAAAATCGCCTTGGTTGAATGGAGCATATAAGTGTTATGGGAATTGCTTTGCTGTATGTTGAATTCACATTCTTCATCTTGTAGTTTCATATGAGCTTTCCGAATCGTAGAAAAGTCTTCTTAAACTCCAAAAACGTCTATAATGTGTTTAAATTCGTATCGGGACGTATGTCACCTAAATGTTCATGGAAAACTGTTCTGCCCATCAACATTTCATCCTCTTTATTTCTCGATCATATCGATTCCAAACATTTATGAACATGATGTGCTTATGTCTTTGTGTGTATCGATTGCGTGACTGCTACCTGTTGTTCAGCGGTACAATTGTACACATAAAACACCTGGCAGGTGTATTAGTTCATTGGAGCACTCATTTTTAACGAGAGTCCGGTCTAGAATTCGATCTGATTACACCAATTATTGCCGTCTGGATTTTCTGACGCCATCACTTTGTGTAAATATGATGTCGAACTGAGCGAAACCCATCGACTAATCTACAAATAGACCTGCGCATGTCCAATAAGTTTGATATTGTTCGTATTCTGATCAGTGACTAAAGGTAATCAATACGAGCAATATGTTTGGCATCTTACCCCCGCGCCTTGTGGCTAGAACCGCTAACCATCATGGTTCATGATAGAAATGAGCTCTGCCAATCACTGTCGCCAAGTCACACCTACACGTTAGATATGAAGGCTGGGGAAGTGATCAACGTGTTAATGGTCTTCCTTCAAGCGTTGCTCTGGTATAAGTGTGGAGGATACTGCACAGATGGTAGGCTTAATGTAGGCGTCAGCGAAGTGGCCGACCCCGCTGGCGGATCCAGCAGGGGAGTGTCGGGGAACATGAAGCAATGATGGTTCGCAAAGCTCCATTTGAAATGGATCCGAGTGATCATGTTCTTTGCTTGGAGACTGAATTTGAACGGCTAAAACATTGTCATTCTCCAAGCAAGCACAACAGCATATCAAAGATGCGTGATGTGTCTCAGCGCTGTGCCGATGTGGATGAATTGTGAAAAATGTCTTCGATTCAAAATGGCTGACTCCGTCTAAATGTAGGGAAGCATCTGATGGTTTCACATTTGTCCGTGTTTTACAGCACTGGTCATTGGGAATGACACTTATAATATGTTTGATAAACGCTATATATGCGACTCGTACATTGCGATTTCCGATTGCGTAAATAAGAAAATTGATGCTGGCGTGGATATGTGCAACAGAGAGGAATAAAGATGGATCCAAAGCGGAAATCGGTCGTCTTTGTCCAGAACCAGTACTGTGATGTAAGGCAGCCAGCAGAATGTGAAGGCCACAAATATGACAAACATGAGCTTGGCCTGCCTCAAGATTTGAACAGGGCCTCGCGTCTACGGTGATGTTGTTGTTTCGACAGATGCATGAGCTTCGACTTCGCCTTCCTTATATGGTAAATATATGGCGAGGTAGCAAGCAGTGATCACAAACAAAGGCACCAACACTCCCACGGTTACAAAAACATCGTGTACGAATACGCAAATTCCTGTCCCAGAGACATTTTGTGTGTTTTTCGGTCGAACGCGTGGGAACTCCATCCGCTGTAGCTAGGGGACATCAAAGAGAAATCCGACACACCATGTGACAACACAGATCAATCGGGTGTTGAATGGGGTGTAGATCCTGCTGTAATAAGTATGGTGACAGATGAAGAAATATCTGTTTAGACTGATACAGCCGATACTGAGCAACGACACTACACAACTGGCGATGCACAGACCAGCCAAACAGCGGCATAACATAAAGTGAGTGTCGAATAATGAACTGCCTTGAATGACACCTAAAAAACAGACAAACAAATAATAAATGAAACAACTGTGTTTTGAGAAATATTTGCATTAATTGAAAACACAAATACACAACTGATTGATGTGACAATCTCTTTTTACGCGATCGATAATTTGTATTGTTTTAACAATGAGCAACGTTCATAACGAGGCCAATAGAATTTGTAGGTAATATACGGTTAAGGGAATCAGGGGAACATTTGACACTATATACGTGCACAAAATCAAATGACTGACCAAATGCCGCGAATGGATTGATGATAAGGGTGACGATAATATCCGAGAGAGCCAGGTTGCCGATGAATACATTACCCACGTTCTTGTTAAGACTCGACTTTTTGCCTTGACCCCGCGAGACGCTTCTATGGCAGCCACATAACGTCCCTATCACCAAACTGGACATAAAACCTCACAAATAAAAGCAGGACATTCGAACGCCCCGGCCTATGCCGAATGCGTTTCTATTTCGCAATACATTGAAATTCCTTGAATCCAAGACAACGCAATGGCATGATTTATCGTTAATTTCTGGTCCCCCTGCCATTTGCAAGTTAACCCGTTTAAGCTTATCTAATGTGGCACAAAGCAATCGTCATATCAGACATATCTCATGGCCAAAGACAATGATGTGGCATTCATTGCGAATAGTCTTAAAACTAGTTGAAGCGATAGCTATTAACGCTGGCTCCGACCGAAGGTAACATTCAATAGCAAGCTGATTAAGGCTCGAACCCCTCTACGGGCCGGACTAGGCTAATGCACTGAGCTAAAACACACACACACACACACACACACACACACACACACACACACACACATACATACATACATACATACATACATACATACCATACATACATACATACATACATACATACATACATACAGACATACATACATACATACATACATACATACATACATACATACATACATACATACATACATACATACATACATACATACATACATACATACGGTTGCATATTGGTTTAATGGGACCAAGGACTGATTGATCGCACAGAGCATCATGCATTTGCGCGGGGGCCATCCGTAAATCAGGGTATTTTGTACCGTGTGTTGGCAAACTGTTGCTTGTATAATCTGATAATGCAGGCATCTAAACATCCAGATATATGCTCCCTCAATATCGTAAAATACCTCGAGACAATTATTGGTTACTTCAAACCACCACGTTTCCGAAGGCCACAGCGATTCTGGATTAATGATAAAGAGCAGTTCCAGGCAATAATAGATTGCTCCACAATGATGCCATATTGCCTCGGTAACCGCGGAACAACCTACGTCATGCAACACGAGTCAGTAGGCTTATACGATCGATCACTTATACTTTGATCTGTAATAAAAATGTTCGTTATGATTACTTTATTACTTACATTAAATTAACGCTGCATATGAAAATACCAGTGTTGGGGCTTTCACAGTGGTAAAGAGGCCTTTGGTGCATGTTTGTTTGAATAAAGACAAACATAGATATATGAAGAGAATATGATACCGAGTATTCAAACGGATGGTGCAGGAAACTTTTTTGACACTATCAATATTGCAATTGCGCTACTGCGCGCTCTTCGTCGATACGAAAGCTTTTCATGTGTGTTGATCAATTAGAGTAGTGTTCATCGATAATGATGGGCATTGTGTTGGCACTAACTATTGTGTGGTCTAACCCGACATAAATAAATAAAGTAGGCTGGTTTGCGCAGTTCAGGTCGAACGGTCGCTTCGGATATAACTGTGTTGAATTGTATAGAGTGTAGTGCGGTGGTCTATCGCTCATAACTACTGCTCTTCGAAGGCTCCGTCATATGATACAAAAGCGTATTTTGAACTGCTCATTCCGAAGCTAACCGTGTTTAGTTGTCGTATGCAATCAAGCGAATGAAAAATGTGCTCTTGACAGCGCGAATCCTCTGGATGCATACTTAAGTTGAATTGGAAGATGTTGGCTTGTTGGGTACAAGAATTCAATTCACAGCTATGCAACATTGGTAGCAAACGGCTGTGTTCGATACAATCACTGCGATAACGGTGCCTGGTCTGCCCACTTAAATTTCAAGTCAAATTGTGTATGATTTATTGTAGTTACACCCTATTTCAAGTTAGGATATCTGGTTTGTTGCCTTCATTTGGTTAAGTTTAAACCTTCGGGCCATTGGATCAGCATCTAATGAATGCTATTGATTTGACACATGAAAAAGGGTCTCCTGCCATAAGGCGGACTGAAGGCTTAAATGACTGGCCTTACAGATCCTGAGGGGTATTGTTAATCGATGATAGTTGTTTGGATCTCGTTTCTTGAGGGAATTTTTAGTCAATACCTCTCCCGAACATCGTAGATACGTAGAGCTTGTTTGAGCTGAACATTTCATGCCTTCACTAGTCCTAAGTGTTGCAGTCGTGTCTAAATAATTTGCGGCATTCACTTAATAGAATGCTATGAACAAGGTGAGTTATATTGTATTGTGATATATATGTGTTATATTCGGCGTCTAAACCCTACCGTGACCCCAACCTAATTATCACCGACATCAAAACGAAATGGTGTCCATGCATGGTAATCATGGTGACGTAGATTTTTTTTCCAGATCCCAAGTGAAGTGTTACATTTGCGGACTAGTGTGCAACATAAGGTGACAGAAACGGCCAGATGTGACGTTGACACCACTATCACTGTGATCTGTCATTGGTCATATTCTTTGAGCAATACATTCGTTAAAACTAGGAAAATCATGAGGCTTAGATGGTCTTGCCGCGGATTTTTTTTCCAGATGTCATGTGAAATGTTGCATATGCGGACCATCGTGCAATATCAGATGGCATACCAGATGGCTCTGTATATTTTTCATATTGGAAACAGTCAATGTCTGCTTCAATGTAGTATTTTAAAAGAAACTGCCATATGCCCTGGGTTGGCTCTATTCACTTCTTGCCCCTGGGCGCTTAACAATTACCTTCCTTAAGTGAGCCCATCAAACTGCAGGGAAGCGATACCGCTTAACCTTTGACTGACGATTTCTGCATGATCTACAGCCTTGGGTGTAGGTCGCTGTTTTGTAAACGTGTATTTGAGAATTATTCACTCGAACAGGATGATATATTGATGCAATTGACCCAATCTACGTTTGGTAGCAAAGGTTAAACACCGCTCACAAAGCCCAATTAATATAGCAAACAAGTTAGGTGTACTCGCCAACTATACATTAACTGTGTCAAACAAAAGGGCACATAAGCATGCAACCGGCACCATTAGATTTGGCGGATTTATTGATTTTTAATATAAAGTTTAAAAGCAAATTATAATTGCTGTGTATTAGATCTTAAGGTCAGATAACGTAGGTTGCGTGTCCACATTGAAAGGTTTTCCCTCAGAACATTCAATATTGGCACGCGTTTTTACGTAGTATTATCATTGGAAGTACAACAATTCAATAAATATAAAACAATATACATGGCCCACTTCTACGCAACTCTATTGGCAGGGACCCTTGTGTGTCAGAGGCAAAAATATTCGCCGATTTTAACTCAAAAAGTTCCAGATTTAGAGCAATAAGTACAAATATAGATTAAGATATAGAAAACATTGCAATGGAATTGATTTTACTCTCAAATGAAATCCCATGAGGAAATAAATGTTATGGACGTTCACAGCCATACCACATATTGAGTGCTTTGATTAGGAACCTTTAACGTGCTCCATTACTAGTCATCTTACAAAATCATTAATCACATTCGATTTTGTAGTTTTTGGAGAACGTTTTATGTGGAAGGCATAATCAATGTACCAAATTGTCTATCTTGTCTGTTCTCAAGGTCCACCAATATGGAGCGCTGTAGAAATATCCAAGAAGACTCAGTTGTGGCATTTGTTTGAGTCGAATGTCATGGCCATAACAGCTTTAAGGCAATCTGAGTCCGCAGATAATGATGCGGCAAATATTGAATGTTTCGCATGTTTCATTATTATTAGTTTCCTTGCTATGATGATATGAAGGCAATTTGTTCTTCATCACGCCTCAAAAGAGATGGTAAAGCACTAATGCTGCACAAGATAGCCATATCAATTTTTTTCACAATACATATTTAACATTGAATGATCAAATATTGCAAGATATGATTAAATCGATCAATTTCTGCAGAGTGTTATGGTAGTTTTGGTTGGTCCGATTGCAGTCATAATATTGTGCTCTGTTGTTGGCAACGCAACCTCAAAGCAATTAGAAATTCGGAAATCTGATTAGCAAACTCAACGTTGCAAGAATTAGGTTGACAAGTATGTAATAAGAGGAGTTGTACCGAAACCTGCACCGCTGCTCACCCTTGCTGGGATGTAATTACATGGTGATATCTAATTGGCTGTAATGGAAACCATTTGGATTTCATACTCATACACAAAAATACGCTTCCACCAACGACATTGAGTTGAGACTGTCATTGCTTAAATAACTGGGGAACTGCGATAACCTCGGGTCATAACCACGGGTTTTCCTGAAGAACAATTGCATGTAGCATCGCTGTACAAAGCCCTGACAATACACCTTGCATAAGGCCCATAACATCCATCGTCTGTATTTTAGAAGACCAACTGTTCTGTTTCTGAAATTGAACTTGTCTAACTTCGAGAGCGGAGGAACACCACTGTTCACCTTCCAAGAGAATAAAATATGGTTCCTGATACCCTTAGATTGTTTAAACTATTGGTAATGATAATGTTTCCAAATTCCCTTTTCAGAATACCATGTGCCATATGACGAATACAAATAATAGGTGTTAAGTGTATTGATGCCCAAATGATATATTTGACTCATCCCTGAAATTATCTTATGCTATGTCTACGGCGTTAAACAAAAGGCAAATTGAATATACAAGCGAAAATCTGATGCATGCGTTATAGTGGTTAAGTTAATTTCATTACACTGCACGCCACTGATGCTGTGATTAATCTAGCATGCCCTATTTATTGGATGTGAGCCTATTGCAGCCAATATGATTTATACTATGCTTCTTTACTTTTGAACATTGTACTAGTGCACATGGCTGATGTTACCGATATCTTTAGAATTTACTTGTTGGCGGATTCCATAAGGGTATATATTTCCGCCTAATGCATAGTTTTTTGCCGAATTTATGTGTGATTCTGAGCCATGGCTTGCTGAACACAATGCTGTAGATCTCATCAATCATCATTGATTGGAAATATACGTTCAAATTGGCATCTTTACAAGACAATGGACGACATTAATTGACCAATGGACCCAAGCCAGTACGCTGATTTGGAAAAAAAATGCATAAATTGTGGCGCTCACTTTAGAGCACAACACAACCGACGTCGACCGCATTGATCTTCATCGACACTCGTAGTTGTGTCCATACTCATCAGGCATGCTCGCTTTCCCCAAAGAAAGATGAAGCCTAATTTAAAAACAATTGAATAACCATATTCCTATATCATTTCACCTGGGTACATTGTATAATTTTTCATACTTTAGTTAGATTAGCAAGCACGTGAATCAAGCAAAATTTATTACATCTTCACATTCGCGAATTTTGTCTCGACGAAATGCATACCAGCGGAATTACCATCACTTAATGATGATGTATGGTTAAAGTTCACGTCCGTCACTAGAGGCTGCAATTGCTACAGATCAGATGCCAACGCTTGTGATGCACAATCTGCAAATGCACAGTGAATATACAGTAACACGTAATGTTAAATCCTGTCCTTATGCAGTTTGATTGTATTTATGGATTATTCAGTAGCGATATCGCGTTATACTGCTATGTGGATGATGCTGTAGCTCTTCTGTCTTATGTCTATATTGATAGAGCATGTTTTAAAATGGCATACGACAAAGATACTCTCGTACAAAACTGGGCGAAAGAGAATTCACTACTGTTTTAGGCAGCAAACAAAACAAGGGGAAAGGCTGAGATTCATTTGTTGACGTAAATATGCGTATAATATATTTTAAACGACGATAGCTACTCGTAATTCATAAGCAATGAGAATACTGGTGGCTGCTACATCCCAGCGACCCATACAC